>JASXSY010000719.1:0-600000 GCA_034509805.1 Sipha maydis | reverse complement strand
ATGGCTTGTCTCCTTTACGAATCAACACCAGTTTTGATATTTTCCATTCTTTCGGAAACGTTCTCTTTCTCAGGCATGCGTTGAACAGGTCCCTGAGCATTTCTGGTTTGATGGTTGATATTTGTTTGATCACCAAGTCTGGTACGCCGTCCGGTCCCGGAGCCTTACCCGTAGGTATTTTTCGGCCGGCCTCTATTGCCTCTGCGTTCGTTATCTCTGGGAACCTCGTTTCCGCAGGCATATTTGGTCATCTGATTTTTGGTACCTGAGGGAATAATGTGTCGACTATGGATATCAGCCTACCAGGAAGATGAATTCCCGGGATCGGTCTTCGGCTCATTAGCTTTTTGGCCACTTCCTTGTAAGGCAGGCCCCAGGGATCCGTTTCTACTTGTGCGCATAGATTCTTCCAGCCAGCTTCTTTGCTTTTCCTGATAGTTTTCTTTAGCCTCTTTTTTGTCTCCTTGTAGTTGACGTAGTCTGATTCTTGCGTATTATTCTGGCGATATTGGCTTCTCTTGTATTTTCTCCTTGCTTTTAAACAGTTCTTCCTGAGATCAGCGATTTCTTGCGACCACCAAAAAGTAGGTTTCTTTCTTCCTTTGTACTCTCCTCGCGGCATACAGCTGTCGCATGTCTCTTCTAAGTATATTCCTACTTCTTTCGCACTCAATGATGCTGTAGGTCCGACTATTTTGAAGTTCGACCCGGATAGGAAGCTCTGTAATTTAGTGTGGTCATACTTTCTCCATGACCATGTAGCAATGGTATCTTGTTGACTTGGCTCTTTGGCCGATGCCGATATTTCGTAGGATATATATCTGTGAAGTGATCCTGTGTACTCGTCCAAGACCTTCCATTCACGTACTTGTTGTACTCTGCTTTCAGTTACGAATGTGATGTCGATGTGTGACCTTGATATGCCACCGTTGTAGACTCTGGAAAATGTCGGCTTATCACCGCGATTGCATGGAACGAGGCTTAGACTGGCTGCCCAGTCCGTTAGAGCTCGTCCCTTCGCGTCTTCGCGATGATCGCCCCACTCCAGTGATTTAGCATTAAAGTCTCCAGCGACTATGACTGTGCCATTTGTTGTTCTAATGCTAGCCTCTAGTCTGTCGAGGAAGTTGATAAATTGGGTGAATTCGGTATTGGGTAACCAGTAACAGGCGTATATTGTCACTCCTCCGATTTGTACCCAGCAAAAACCTATTTCGTTATTTGAGCCTATCTTGTCTATAGGGATCTTATTATTAAGTACTGCGATTGTGGCTCTGCTGCTAGCGTCGTTGAACCATCCCTCCTCTTCGCTTCTGGAGTGTCTTGGTTCACTAATAACCAGAATGTCGATCCCAAGTTGGTTGGCGGTGGCTTCCATGAGATCATGTGCCTCCCTTCTGCCATCTATGTTAATTTGTAATACTTTAATCATTTCGAGGCAGTGAATGTTATTGATACTATAGTGTAGGAGTTCGTCATTTACTATTTGACTCCTTGCTGCATTTATTTGTATTATTTTTAGATTATTCATGTTGAGTTTGTGCCGTAATTGGTCTTTCTGCACCTTTGTATTATTGCTCTCAAACGTGAAGGGCAATCAAGGTGATTAGATGGCTCTTTTTTACCACAGTTCACGCATTTTGGATTTAACTTGCAGTTTTTCCAATCGTGGTCCTTTTCCTGTGATGAACATATCATGCATGTCTGTATATTTGTAGGACAATACTTTGCAATATGTCTATGCCTTTGACATATAAAACATCTGGTAACTTGGTCGTAGGGTTGGATTCTACAATACGACATCCCGATGAAGAATCGTCCGTTGACCAGTTTATTGTATATACTCGAGTGAACTTCCAGTAACCAGGATACTTTTTTGGAAGATGATTGTCCCTGTGGAGATCTTTTGTTGATTGCATTGTATTTTTCTTTTTCGGTATCTCTAAGTTCAGCGTTCAGACTTATGAAATCCTCAACGACTTCTTCTCCAGTTAAATCGCTGTCAACATTGTATACCAATAATTTTGGTTTCAATGTTTTTTGTTCAACGACATCGAGATTACTTTTGAGCAAGGTTTCTCTTGTATTTCGATCGGCCGGTTTAATATAAATGTCTCCGGTTCTTTTGATAGTATTTGTCACCATTATGTTTGGTCTTGGGTTGTTTTTTAATATCTCGGAATAAACTTATTTTTTCAATTCCAGGGATGTCTTACTCTCTCTGTTCTTAACAATGTAACCTAGATCTGGTGTTTCCTTTTTTGCTTTTTCAATTAGCTTTCTGGAACGTTGTCTTTTGTTCTTTTTAGCTCCTGCGATCTAACCTCTCTCTTAATAATAAACTCCTCATTTTCAATCAAATCATCCGACCTGCAATGACCTACGGCATACAAATTTGGGGAACCACTAAAAACTCTAATATAAATAAATTCCAAGCTTTTCAATCCATCAATCTCCGACTCTTAACCAATTTTCCCTGTTATGTCAGCAATCGCTCTCTTCCTAAGGACCTAAAAATTGCAACTGTTTCCAAAATAGCGTCTAATCACTACAAAAAATTTCATAAAAATACCATTAACCATCCTAACCCTCTCATCTCTAACCTTTCTTCTCTCTCACTCCCAAACAACCCAATCCGCCGCCTTAAATGAAAATGGCCACGTGACCTACTTAATACTTAAAGACAATCAACATCAATTAGTCAAAAAAAAAAAAAAAAAAAAAAATCAATCTTCACTAAATTAAAAATCCACCAGTCATATCAAGTTTGAAGTATTGTCACTGGGCACCCTCTTCTATCATGTCATCAAGCCATAAGCGGCACTTGGTAGAAACTCATGTGGGTGCAAACGTTTATGGTGATTTACAAACCTTTGGAGGGGGTGGGGAGTTTTCTCACGTCACCTAATATTTAACTACTACTATTACAAAATTAATAAAAACATCTTTATGTAAAACTTTATAATATATTTATATATTTCAATTAGTATAATATATAATTGTAAATATTAGTTATAACTTATAAATATAATATAAGGTACCTATTTTAGATATTAAATAATACCCATTATCCAATATATAAATCAGGCTACAAATAACATAACAAGGATGATTAAAATATCTATTTATTCTCAACAAAAAACATTTACCTAGGTAATCTGAATGATTTAATTTTCTTAATGGAACATTAATATAAATAATACATTATATGACAAGCTATATAATTATACTATGATAGAATACATACAACATTTAATTATTTATTAAATATGATATTAATAAAATATAAAACAAACACAAATATTATTAAATTACTTTTAATGTCAATAGCAGCCAAGAACTATCCGACTTGGTTAGTGACTATATAGACTACATATTATAACTTATAATTTAAATTATTTTCACATTTAAATATCACATGCCACATTTATATTATTATTATAAAAAAACATAATAATAATTATCAATAGATTAGCTACACAAATAACATGAAATATGAATATTGACTGAACACAGCTACCATTATATTTATTTACAATACATTATCCACAGGCAACATTGAACATATAACTGTATTTTGAAACTAACCATTAATTAAAATACCTTCTGCAGTCATATTTAGGCAGGATTCTGTTGTAGCCAGAGAAATGCCCACGCTGTTAATTTTATTTATATTATCATCAGTGTCGTCAACTATAGTTAAAAATATACAAATTAAGTATTAAAACTTCATAGTATATTATGACAACACACACAAAATAATTTAATGAAACTGAACTTACTCATAACATCTGCTGATTTTTTTTAAAAAAAATCCGTTATAGTAACCTTAGTATGGTTAGGTTTAAAGTCGGCTTTTCTTTTGTTTTTATTAAGTCCATCCATAATTATTATAGGTACCCAGTCAAAACTATAGTCTATAATAGTAATTAAATTAAAACTGAGAAAAACACTTAAAACAGTAAAACACAGTAACGTCTAGTCTAGATTAAAAAGTTGTCAATTGTCATCGACTATCGAGCGAATGAGCAATAGCCAATAAGAGTAATCAATAATCATACAAACAAAATGAATAAGTTCAATCCAGCCGAAAACAATTTTATATAATCTGTGATAAAATAATCACAGAAATGAGATAATCACAATAGCAGAGCTTGTAATAGTCGTGTTCATGCATAAATAATAAAGATATCTTTATGTATTCGTGGTACTCTTTTTAAATTTGAACCGTATCGCTATCAGTGTTGGGAATAGATAACTAATAATTTATCTAGATAAAGATAAAGATGACTATACTAATTCTTATCTAGATACAGATAAAGATAGTTATTCTAAATTTTATCTAGATAAAGATAAATAAATACATTTTTATCTAGATAAATATGAGATAATTTCATGTTTGATTTTGAAAATATTCAGGATACTACAGCCTACAGATATTAGGTAAAAAATTCATAATTAAAAACATTTTGAAATAAATATAATTTTTTAAACTTATTTCAAACATTAATAAAAATAAAATATAGAATATTTTTTTTTGAAATAAACTTCATAAGAAGATGACAAATCATTCTCTAACTTAATAATAAAAAAATCTTAGATCTGAAAAATAAAATAACAATACATTTCTGTCTTTTTTTTTAACAAATTTCAAACATTTTGAAAATAAGCATATAATATAAAGAGTTTTTTTTTTTTAAATAAACTTCATAAGAAGATTCTCATCTTGTCAGTTATTATCTGTGTAATAGGTATAATGTACAGAAAAATATAAAAATGAAAAAATAAAAACATTTTAAATTTTCAAATTTTATTTTTATTCCATTTAAATAAATTATCTAGATTGGTACTCATAGATAACAAGATTTTTATCTAGATGAAGATAAAGATAACTGAGTATAAATTTATCTAGATAAGATAAAATATAAATAATTTTTATCTAGATACATTTATCTAGATATTTCCCAACACTGATCGCTATCTAGTGACGAATTATATATAATAGTATAATTATATATAATAGTAAGCTTATTGCATTAATTGATTATTAAAATATAATATAATATTTTTGACTGTTGTCGGTTGTCTGTGGGTGCAAAATGATACTTTTACCCTCCTAGAAAATCTGCCGTGGGTGCAACTACACCCTCATGCCCCCCTCCCAGATGCATCAAGCCTTGTACATACCTAGAACTATCAAAATTACCTATTGTATATATTAATTACAGATTGTATATTTTATCTTTTCTAAAGGGGCCCATAGACGACCAATTTGTTTGCCAACATAAGGCTCCGCCTACCAAAAATCAAAACGATTTGATTTTACACCATCAAACCAACCGTTTACTACAACCGACAACCAGTCCACAGACGTGCAACCTCTCCTCCAACATGGCAAGTTGGCAACGAGGATGACAAACAAGTTGGTCGTTTATGGGCCCCTTATTAATATATAACTATATAAATACATATTTCGTTGATAAATACCACGAAAAATCCGCAATTTACCGTTGCATATTACAAGGCGAAAAGAAATAAGAATTTGTTTTAGTTGTACTATTATCGTATAAACTATTTTCGTTATTCCTGTAAATTTTTTCCTCGAAAATATTCAGTTACGAGTAAATCGTTATATTTTATCTTGGCAGACAGCAGTCGGCAGTGTATGTGCAAACATAGCTTAACGCGGCACTGCATAGAACGCCAACGGACTTTTCAAATGAAAAAATAACTTAAATATCTTATAATATTTCATATTTTACAATAGTCATGAAATATAACTATTTAAGATTATTGTAAATGTGTACCGCGACGTAATGAGCCTAATAAAAACCTATTGTGTAGCTAATCATGGCGGCAGAGCCGTCGAGAGCCACGTCGGGCCCCGTGGCAAGGTTTTTCGCGGGCCCCTGCTTTTAAAAATACCATGTATAAAAAGTAAAAATCAAAAACTTAGTATTTTTATTTAGGAAAAATGAGTATAGAATATCGGAAATAGTTAAAATGAAATAAAAAAAAAATAGGAATCAACATATTTTATACATTGCCTTATATTACTATATCATTTAGTTGATACATTTGTTTTTTTTAAGAAAGAAAAAAAAACATGAACCCAAATTTTAAACTTTTTATTAATTAAAATTTCAAAAATTCGCTTTTCTCGCCTTTTGTTGTGCAAAATCTTCAATTATGTCATCGTAATTGATTGTTCTCGCCGTTTTACTTTCGTTAGCCAAAATAGAAAGACCGTTTAATCTTTTCTGGCCCATGGTGGCCCTGTAATGATTTTTTATTCGAGCTAGAACACTGAATGAGCGCTCGGCACTCGCTACCGTTACGGGCAGCGTTAGGAAAATTCGTAAGACGATACAAACATTCGGAAACAAATTATTTAATTTGAGCTCCTTCAATTTATTCAAGAGAGCGAGTGGCGCTAAAGGTTGTCCAATATTCGAAGAATGAATCAATTTCAATAGAACGATTTCATCTATAAGTTCAATAGAAACATCTTCAGGACCCTTCCGGGCCCTTGAGAATACCCGGAGACAAATACCCGAGTGCCCCTCCCCCTCTAGTTGGGCCTGCATGGCGGAAATGTAGCCAAACGTCCCTATATAGTTAAAATAATTAAAACACATTTATTTGAGGTATTGATACAAAAATTGATACGAGTTCGTAGACTTTATTTTCTCATTTGTTACTACTTTTTAAAAGAATACATGTGATGCAAAATGTTACGAAAGACAATTGCCACGATTTTAAGTTATTCAATAATATCATATAATATATATAATAAAAATTAAAACAAACGGTTATTTAAGGAAAATTGTTTATTTATTTTTTATTTTATCTTACATATTTCTTAATTAAGAGAATATCATGTTTGATTATCTAAGTCGACCCAACGGGCAACATAACAAAAGTACACGGCTTGAAATGTAAATCATGTTTCTCGATAAGGTTCATATCCATTCAGTATAGCAACATCAATAGTCATTCGATGAACTGAATTAATTATACTAATTTACTGTATAAGAATTAGTGTAATTATTTATGTTTACTACATTATAGACTCTCGACCATATTTGAAAAATTAACTGAATTCACTAGGAAATATTTGTCTGTTTATTTATACCAAGACATAAAAAGTTTATGTTTAAAATAAAACTAAACATGAGCTAAAATTCTCATTAACATTTATATAGTTGAAATTCTATTCGGAAAATGTCTTTGCTGGTGATCTATTGGTTCGTAATTTGAATAGCTTCCATCATATTTTATTTGTATTTCGAGCACTAGAGAATCACTGAGCCTTCAGAGTATATAAGGGTAACATTAAAAGTAAAGAGGTAAGACATTGTGATCCAGTGATTGGACACCAATATTCGGCGCATTGGTCCTCCTGTTCAAAGCTCGTATCCTTTTATATTTTTCCACCAACAATTTTCACTCTTATGACATCGACAATCATTCATGTATCCACCTTGCAGTACCTTATCAAACCGAGCATGGGACGTCTTTTAGAATTTTGTTCTCTTTAGATGTTTCTTTCAACAGAACGCTAAACTAAAAAAAAGTGTTGTAATTATATACTATTTATAATTATATTGTATAATATAATGCACGTTTAATACGACATCAATAATATAAATTATACGTTTACTGTTCATCTGAATCATGTGGACCAAAATTGAAAAAAATAAATATACTACAAATACTTTTTAGAATTTTAAATTCGATTGATATAGGTTGTCGTTAAAAGTGAATACTGTTTAAATGAATTCAATTAATTTACTGTTTTCAACTGTCCACTTTATTTCCTAGCGACTCGAACAATATTTTGAATGTTCAAAGGGTGTTAAAACTAATATTTCAATAGAGTTCATGTAGTTTAATATTTCTAACTCTGAGGAATCTGAGTACTGTATTAATATTTATTTTTCGATTAAATAAGAAATAAAAAATTATACAACAAAGTGTTTTTGGAACATATTTCAAAAATATTGCTTGAGTGACTAAATAGTGTTAAATGTTCTATACCTTATCATACGATGGTTATAAATGTGTATCTCATTCTTAATGAATAATGTAAATGTTTATCGAGAATAGTGGCACTATGATTAATATTGACTAATAATAAGGATAACTTTTATAAAGGATGTGTCTATTGGTGCAAGATAGACACAGATCCCTCGATTAAATTGATTTGTGCTAATAATTTGTTCTACACGACCCATTTACTGTCGTGTAGGTCAACGAGTTCCTTAAGGAGTACAGTACTAGGTCGAGAATACGTCCCTTCTACGTCATTCGAAACCAAATTCGTTAGTTTTCTAATTGTTTTTTTCAGATTGTGTGCCTGTGGTCATTTAAAAAACGTACACGTTAGATTTTGACTATATGTACATAATTTAGTTATTAAACAAAATTACTTGTTCCAGTTTTTTTCCAGCTACTTTTAGTAGGCAACAAGTATTATTAAGCCCTCTGTTCGTCAATTTATCCGGTATAATTCGTAAAAACTCTAAAAGGGTATGTGCTGATAACACGTTGGCGTTAAATAACTCGCCGATAAATCTGAATTTAACACACATATAAATATGGTTTTATTTTGAAGTTAACTCATTGAACATTAAATCAACATCAAACAAAAACTTACGCGTAAAGTTCTATATGCGTAAATTTATTCGCACTCGAATCGTTCTCAATTCCGGACTTCAATACTTGGTCACAACGAATCAAGACTTGTTTTATAAATGATATAGACTTAGTGTGTTTTTCTGCTAAATTAACTACTATATTCTTCAACGAAGAACATATGAATACCAATTCTGGAATGCTTTCTGGACGAATTTTTGCCTTAAACGAATAAAAATATGTAGACATTTTACAGTAACTGTATATTATTAATCGACTGTTGACTAAAATAATAAGAATTATGCTAAGAAAAAATGAATAAAAAAATATAAATTAAACATTTAAATATATACCCTATCGAAGATGAAACCAACTGTCTTTTCCATCACGTTGATATTCGTAATATGCGTACATAACTCATTTATTACAATGTTCTTGTTCTCTGCGGTTACGTTGTTAATAATCGATCTAACCTCCTTAAAATCGTTTACCTGATAAAATATCAAAACATTGTTGATATGAATTTTTTTTGGATACAATAATTTATTAAAATATCATGTTAGTTGTTTCGAATATTATAAGTAAATGAATAAACAAGTATATAAATTTAAATTAATCTATTGTAAACAAGGGTACCACTATCAATTTGTTTCAGATAATATAAACACAGAGTTACTGCAATACGCCGGCACAAAGACAAAAGAAGAACTATTTAAATTAATACATGATATATACAATACAGGGACTGTTCAAGACTTTTACAAAAGTACACTTGTATTAATACCGAAAAAAGCAGAGGCAGATTAATGCAATAACTTCAGAACCTTAAGCCTAATTTCACATGTTTCTAAACTCCTTGCAATAATTATAAGTAAAAGAGTTGGAAATAGTATTGAAGAACAGCTAGACTACGATCAATATGGTTTTAAAAAAAACAAAGGTACCAGGGAAGCAATATGAAGCTTAAGAATAGTATTAGAAAAACAAAGAGATAGGCAAAAGAAAAATTTTATGGCTTTTGTAGATTTAGAAAAAGCTTTCGACAATGTCAATTGGAAAATATTGTTTTACATAATAAACAATGTTGGAATAGACATTAAAGATAGAAACATTCTACACGCAATATATAAAAATCAAGAAGCGGAAATTAAAATCAATTCCACAACAAAGACAGCTAATATACAGAAAGGAGTAAGACAATGGTGCCCACTGTCACCATCTTTATTTAATGTCTACGTTGAAATAGCGATAAGAGATATAAAACAAAAGCTAGAAGAACAAATGATAGGAGTGGCAATAGGAGGTATATGAATATCAATGATACGCTTTGCAGATGATATAGTTTTGCTCACCACATCTGAAAACGATCTACAAACAGCAATTATTGAAATGGATAACATATTTCTAGAATTCAAATTAAATACCTATAAATACGGAAAAAACAAAAGTAATGATATGTAGTAAACAAAATGAGCCAAACATTTACATATCCCTAAAACGAAAAAGAATAGAACAAATAAATCAATTTAAATATTTGGGAAGTATAATAGATAATGAAGGAAGTTCAAAAAAGGAAATAAAAAGAAGAATAGGACAAGCAATAAAGGCATTTCTACTTAAGAGTAAATTACTTACATAAAAAAATGTACTACTGTACTTATGTAATGTAAGATCAATGAACGAGAAAACGTTTAATTAAAACATACGTATGGAGTACAGCATTACCCACACAGCAATTCTAAAATATTTATATTGTAGACATATGTTTTCCTTGTGTTCTTGATAATATTTTTTTCAAAATCATTTTGACAATATGTTTTAATTATGAACAATAATATATATACGAATTAATATCTAAAACATATTGTAGCAGTATGTTTTCCATGTGTCGAAGAAAATATTATATGAAACATAATTAAAATATATCTTAACAATGTTTTATTTAAATGATTGATAACATATGTACCCGTATATGTAGTTACAATATGTTTATTTAATGATAAAGTAAATATTTTAAGAAATATTAAGTAAAAATATTGTGTCAACGTATTTCTGTAAATCGTTGATAAAACATGGTTTGGTAGATATCATATCAATATTTTTATTTAACGAATAGGAAAACATTTTGAGTAACATCAAGTAAAAATATTGAGACCATAATATGGTTATGTATTATACAATATGTATTAATTATTAATAATATAATAGTATACTTAATTATTATATATACCAGTATACCTACATGCTCGGTTGTTATTATTGGGATTGACACGCAAAGCGCAAGCGCAAGCGCAAATCAACATAAAACAATATTATTATAAATTTATAAACGGTTTATGAATGGGGACAACCAAGTGCATTGTGCATAATATATTAAATTTCCCCTCTCCCTTTTTTTAATTACGTATTTCTCGTCTGGGTTTTAACTTAGAGGAACCGTTTCTTCACTAAACGGTTCGATTTAAGCCCTTCTAAAATGTATTCCCGGCGTTGGGGTCCTCAAACTCAAACCTCTAGATATATTTTGGAAATGTTTATTTTATGTACGACATTTCTGAACTCGAGATTTAGGTAGTTTGGAAGTCAGTTATCAAATTCGGTGTCTTCTATCGAGACCATAGGAGCCATTTTTCTCCGTCTTTTGGGGCTTCGAAAGTTTAAAATTTGCGTTTTTTCGGGTTTTTTGGCACAGAGACTGAGATTTTGGCTTGGCGAGCCGTTTTTGTAAACGTATGTTATAGAGGACTTTGCGCCGAATCGATAGGTACCGAAATTGAAGTTATCCGACTTTTGGTTCGGGAATTATGATTTTTCGTGTGTTTTTTGTACTTCAAAAATTACGTAGTTACGTGTCTTTTGGATTTTTGGTTTTCGTTCAATCACTACGAAGCTCGAGATTCTGATTTTTTGGCGTACGATGATTCAAAAAGGGTCTATGGTCAAAGTACGTACGACCATTATTTCCTCCGTAATTGGAGTAGCAAAAAATTGAAAAACACATTACGTGATTTTTTGTTTGATCATACGTTTCCTTATGGTATATGTCCGTTTAACGTTGTAAGTAATAATTATGTTGAACTTTTTGTTCGTATTTAGTAGTCATAAAGCCCATTATTTATTAAGGTGAATCGATAGGTAAAAATAAAATACTATAAAAGAATAAAAAAATTAAAGCCTATATAATAATAGTTCAATTTACTCTAATATACGTAAATATATAATATGCATCTATTTGAGCAATTATCACAATATTGGAACGGCTGGACGTAAATTTTGAAATATCATGTATCCACAATAATATTTAAATTGTATAACATAATGTATAATAATTATGTTTGAATTATAAAAATAAAAACTTTTTGTAAATATATTATTTTTTGAACTTTTTTTGGATACCTAATGAACATAATATTATATTAACAACTAATAACCATAATGGGAAGTCCACTAATTACAAAATATCAATGTCTAATGGGTATCCATAAAAATCCACTGTGGTTTATCTACCAGTTACTTTCTCTGAATACCTAATATATATCTATTAATGTTTTTTTTTTTGTTTTTCAATCCGGAGATTGGTTTTTAACAAATGTTTCACAATAAATGACTTCTCCATTTTTCTCTATCGTTCGCCATATTTTTAAGCTCCCTGTAGGAAGTGACTCCTGCATCCTGCATTATTTGACTAATGTATTTCGTCCTAGGTCTTCCTCTTGATCTTGTACCCTCTATCATACCTTCGATTATTATACTATGCAGTTCGTCTCCATGCCTCAACGTGTGTCCTATCATCTGCCATCTCCTTTTCTTTATGGTGTTTATCAGTGTTCGTTTTTCCTCTATTGTTCTCAGGATATCTTCATTTGATCTTCTATCAGTCCAACTTATTCTCTGCATTTTCCTCCAACACCACATCTCGAGAGCTTCTAACATATCTTTTTCTTTCTTATTAATTGTCCAGGTCTCACTTCCATATAATGCCACACTCCAGACATATGTTTTTATGAGCCGTTTCTTCGTTGCTATGTTCATATTTTTTGATGTTAGTATTTTTCTCTTTTTAAGGAATGTGTTCTTTGCTTGACCTATCCTGCTTCTGATTTCTTTAATTGATTTCCCGTCGTCTGTTATAATGCTGCCCAAGTATTTGAAATGGTCTACTTGGATAATTTCTTTGTTTTCTAATGTTATATTTATAGATGGTACGTTTTTCTTGTAGCATACTAAGGTTTTGGTCTTAGCTGAATTTATTTTCAGACTATATTCTTTAAACGTAAAATTCATTACATTTAATGCTGCTTGTAGGTCTTCCTCAGATGTTGTGAGAACGACTATATCATCAGCAAAGCGAAGCATGGTTATTAGTACCCCTCCTATTTTCACTCCGATTCCTTTTTGTTCTAACCAATGCTTTATGACATTTATTGCTTTTTCAATAAATACATTGAATAATGCAGGAGAAAGTGGGCACCCTTGTCTCACACCTTTTTGGATTCTAGCAGTCACTGTTGTTGTATTAATGTTGATAGTGGTTTCTTGTTCTTCATAAATTTTATAGAGAATACGTCTGTCTTTAAAATCTATCTCTGTTTCTTCCAAAATTTTAAAGAGACTTGTCCAATTTATGTTATCGAATGCTTTTTCTAGGTCTATAAAAGCCATATAAGTGATTTTTTGTCTCTCGATTTGTTTTTCAAGTATTACTCTCAGACCTAAAATAGCCTCCCTGGTTCCTTTGTTTTTCCATATTGGTCGTTGTCTAATCTAAATTCTATCCTTTTACTTATCCTTTTACTTACAATTATTGTCAGTAATTTAGCCACATGCGATATCAGGCTTAAGGTCCGAAAATTTTCGCATTGATTGGCTCTTGGTTTTTTTGGTAGGATAACTAATCTACTGCATCCAAAATCTCTCGGAATTATTCCAGTCTCGTATATTTTACATAACAGTTCGTACAGAGCGTTCTTTATTTCATCATCTGTCTGTTGTAGGAGTTCTGTGTTTAGTCTGTCTGGGCCTGGTGCTTTGTTTTTCTTCATTGTTTGAAGTGCGTCTTCAAATTCTGATTTTAGGATCCTTGTATTTGCATTTGAATCAAAGTCGCCGTCGGTTGGGTTTTCGACGAGTAGGTCATTGTTTTCTTCTTCTCTGTATAGTTCTTCTACGTATTCTTTCCATCTATTCGCTATTGCTATTTCATCTATGAGTAAATTTCCTTCTTTATCCTTTACGTGTGTGCATTGTGACTTTTTTTCATTAAAGTATCGTTTGATGAGTTTATATGCCTTGTCCTGTTGATTGTATTTCATCATATTGTCTATTTCTTCACAATTCTTTTCGATCCACCTTTCTTTGGCTTTTTTCGCTTCACGGTTTATTTTATTTCTTAACGTCTTATATTGTTTTTTACTTTCTTCATCTGTTTTGTTTTTAAACAATCTTCTTCTTTCTATATCTTGAACTATTTCTATTGTGATCCATTCGCTTTTCGGTGCTGGTTTCCCCCTAATTAATACTTCTTCTGCAGACTGGGTAATAGATTCTTTTATGCAACGCCACCTATGTTCTATATTATTACTACAGTCATCTGTCTTCGGCTTGTCTTTGGTATCAAATATTTCTTTGCATTTCTTTTCGAACAGTTTTCTTGTTTCTGGTTGCTTTAGTTGACACAAATTCCAATCAGGTCCTTTATTTTTTGGTCTTTCTAATTTCTTAAACTTCAATACTGATTTGATCATTACCAGGTTGTGGTCACTGTCAATATCAGCTCCTGGGTAAGATTTGCTAGATTTGATCTGGTTTTTGTATCTATTCCTTACCATGATGTAGTCTAATTGATATCTGTTGATATCACCTGGCATTTTAAACGTATAGCGTCTTCTTTTATGATTCATGAATAAAGTATTAGTTATAATTAAATCATGTTGTCTACAGAATTCGACAAGACGGTCACCTCTTTCATTCCTTGTTCCAAGTCCATATTTGCCAACTTCTCTGCCGTCTGTACTTTCACCTACAATCGCATTCCAATCTCCCATGATAATTAAATTTTCCTTACTATTTGTTAGACTAATGAGTTCTTCTATCTTTTCGTAGATTTCTTCTACTTCTTCATCGTTCGCTTGTGTTGTGGGCATATATGCTTGTATTATTGCGATGTCATTGGGGACAGATTTTAATTTGATCATTATCAATCTATCATCGTAAGTTATGTAACTTCTCACACATTGTGCCCATTTTTTATTTAGAATAATGCCAACTCCATTTCTTCCATTGTCACCGCCGGAGTAGATGACTCTGTAATCTCCCGATATAAAGTCACCTTGACCATTCCATCTCATTTCACTTATTCCCAAAATATCAATTTTGAGGCGTTTCATCTCAATCTTAAGATTTTCTAGTTTCCCTGTTTGTAACAGGGTTCTGACATTCCATGTTCCTATCATACTACAAGGATTTCGCTTGGTGACGACCTGAGGTACCTTGTTTGGCCTCCTGCCGGGAATGACCTCTCCGATAAGGTCGTTTCCATACATGTTATCATTTATTGTGCTGATCATTTGTTATTTGACTAAGGAGATTAATGTGGTGGTTTCCTCTTGCCTTCCACATCGCAGTGCAGTGGCCGTGTTCATGGTCTCCATGCACGCCCACTCCTTCTACCTGGCTATAGCTGTACCTGCTTACGAAGCATTCACCTATAGCCAGTACTGAAGGCGCTGCAGCTCACCTTCAGGTCCATTTTAGTCGCCTCTTACGACAGGCATGGACTACCGTGGGTGTATTCTGGCCCCCTACCCACAGGGGATCATTAATGTATTAGACTTTAAATGGATACTTAGGATGTCTAATATAATATTTCTAATATTATCCAGTGGATGAGTTGTGTTATATGGGTATTGTATCAAACAATCACGAATAATTAACATATATTTATAATTTATTAGGTGTGGTTTTATTATAGGCCACTTTATTCTATTTGATTATAGCAAATATAGTTATATTAGCTATGAATGATTCAATTATAAAAAAATTGGATTATAGTTAATATACACTAGTACTCTACTATACCTCACTGTATATCGTTATAATTTGATTATGGTTATGTTTACAAATTTACAATGTTTAATACGATAATAGTGTATTATAAACCAAGCAAACGCACCTACTAAAAAAGTTCTAGTTGTGGCTTTACTAAAGTAGTAAATTGACCCATACGCCATACCATAAAGTGAAAAATATTTTCCAACCTTTCATGAAGAAAGGATACTATTATTATTATTACGATTGATATTTGTCAAACGACAAAGTCGCGTATTGACTATTGAGTATTCGTGTCTATAGTGTCGCCGGGTTAGTGATGGTTACAAATAACTGGAACTGTGATTTATAACAGTTATATAGCGAGTAACAGTAACAGGCTGTTACCCAATGGAAAAAATAACAGTTATTAATATTTTTTTCTATAATCTCCCTGATATTATGTTATAGACACCTAAAACGCCATAACGGATAACACGATAACACTTTAGTAACAACTTCATTACTTGTTACAACAAACAGAACTGACTGTGACTGATGGACTGTCAATTTTTAATTGTCAACTACAACTGTTACTATTAACAGTGTTACAGATGTTATAGATCTATTCTATAATCAATGGTATAAGTCAGGGATGGGCAACTTTAAGTTACTAGAGGGCCAATTTTTAGAAAATTAAAATTCGGCGGGCCAGAACATTTCAATTTTAAATGACCTTTTTTTTTTGGCTATACGTATACATTATAGAATATATAGAATAGACGATGAACTTTAAAATTGTATTATGTGATTTAGAAATGTTGGACGGGTCAGATAAAAAAGGGTCGCGGGCCGCCAATTGCCCGGCACTGGTATAAGTTATAAGTCTATGTGGTAATTATTGACAAATCACATGTGTAATATTGTGTTATATCGAAAAATAACACTATATAACAGTAACTATTATTTTAACTGTTATTTTGATAGTAACAGTAACAGTTCATAACAGTTATCAAAATTGATAACAGGTTACCATCATTACGCCGGGTACGATACCATTAAAATACCGATGTGGTGGTGACTGGTGAGCCGCGGAATAATTACATTGCCACGATAACATTATTATTTTCATCCTAGAAATGTTTGAATTTCGGTTTTTCCCAAGATATGCCGACGACGCAACGCCGTTGCAGATAACAATCGCCGATAGATTTCGGCATCAGCATGCATGGTCTCCTACCAGTCCCACTGCACAAATTATTTCTGTACGCTATATTGAGTCGATATTTTGTTTTTATTTACTTGTTTCCGTTAAACTTTGTTATTTTTGTTTCATAAGAGTATGCAACTGCGGAATTACAAATTTTAAACAAAATATTATAATATACTATAGTATAAAACTGTATATTATACACAATTAAACCGTTTACGTACATACATACTGGTAAGTACCATATTTTACTATGTTATTAGTAGGGCCCGGATATCAATGCAAAATGCATCTTTTCATGGTTAATCTTAGACAATGCTTTCCAAGTTTATAATTTGATTCATATAACAGAGACTTCAAAGGTGACATTTTTATTTTGCATTTTTTGCTTTTTTTTGCATCTTTCAATATTTTTTCATTTTTAGAACATATTTTAGCATTTTTCGGTCATTTTTTCGTTTTTAATGCATATTTGTTTAATAAACTATACAAATTTAGCCTATTCAAAAATATTATCAAAAGATAAATTATTTTCTTGATATTTAAGTAGCTTTAACGGGTTTTCCATATTAATTGTCAATCTTTATTTTTCGATTCAGTTTTATCATAATTTATTATTGACTGTGAAGTGTCACCCGTATTCGGTCAAAAATCACGTTCAAATAAGTCTGTTCGTATTACATCGCGGTCATAAAATTTGCTTGCCAGTATCAAGTCAATTTTTCAAATTTTCAGTTTTTTTTAATAAAATAATAAATAAAAATTATATCTTATTTAAAATTTACAAATCGTGTAAAAAAAAATATATATATATGGCATTTTTAAGTTCATTTTTGTGGTAAAATGCATTTTTTAAGAGCATTTTTGGCTATTTTTTAGAGCATATTCATATAGTTTTAAATGCATTTAAATCCGGGCCCTAGTTATTAGATACCACGTTATTATAATCATTATTTTGTTACAATTGCACTTTGTATAAACCTAATACTGTATACCCAATTAATAAATTCGGTACCTAATTATTACTGAAATATATGAGAAAAAATAATGAGGTACCAGAATATGAATTAACATGCAAGTAAAATTTTATGATAAATTTAAAACAGTCAATTTTTTTTCGTCTGTCAAATAACTATGATTATAAAAAATTAGTTTCTTGTAACATTGACATTGTTTATTAATATTATAAATTACATTTTTAATTATTTCTAAGACACAAAATATAAATATATATAAATTATTTCAAATAGATTTTAAAATGATACGTAGTTACCGTAGTAAAAGAAGAAAAATTCAAGAAGAACTCAAGATTGTTCATTCCTTTAATAAATTAAATCAAACAAACAATTTTAAACTAAATACTACTATAATATCTACTTCTGAGGAGTTAAATATTTCAGTAAATATTATTCAAAAAGATTTTGAATTAGCTAAAAACAATGATACTGTTAATTTATTATCAACACTGGGACCAAATAATGAAATTCCAAATCATTCTAATAATTATACTGATCTAAACAAAATTGTAGACAGTTCTGAAACTTTTAAATCACAATTAGCCAATTGGGTAGTTCAATGTAATGTACCTAATTCAACAGTTAACAAACTTTTACCAATTTTGAAACAACATGAATGCCATAGTTTATTGCCACTTGATTGTAGAACGTTATTACATTCTAATACTAAAATTACAAATTTAAGACTTGTTAATCCTGGCTACTATTTTTATTTTGGATTAAAAGATGGAATAGTTAAATGTTCTAAACGTTATAATATTAAAGGTGACATAAAAATAGTTGTTGGGATTGATGGACTGCCTTTGGCAAAAAGTAGTTCTAGCCAATTTTGGCCTATTTTGGCATATGTACAGCCTTTCAAAGAATATGTGTTTCTTATCGGCCTTTATCATGGATTTGAGAAGCCTGCCGATAGCAATGATTTTTTAAAAGATTTTATCGATGAAGCTGAACATTTAGTGAAAAATGGAATTGATATTAATAATGGTATTCAAAATGTTTCTATTTTTGCTATGTGTGCCGATGCTCCAGCAAAATCTTTCGTAATGAAAATTTAAGGCATACCGGATATCATTCTTGTACTAGATGTTTTGTAGAGGGTGAATATTTAAATAAACGTACTTGCTTTCCATACCAAGAAATTAAACCTAGAGAAAGAAGTCATGAAGGATATATTACTAAAGTTCAAGAAGAACATCATGTTGGCAATTTTTTATCAGACCTCATGAGAATCCCTGGTTTTGATATGGTCAACTCTTTCCCTTTGGATTATATGCATCTAGTAACATTGGGAGCAATGAGAAAACTTATTAACTTGTGGATGCACGGACCTCTAACTGTTCGTTTACCTAGTTGGCAAGTTAGAAAAATTTCAAATAACATGCTATCATTCAAACCGTCGATAACAAATGATTTTGTAAGAAAACCGAGAAAAATTGAAGAGGTTAGCCGATGGAAAGCTACTGAACTACGTACATTTTTGATTTATACAGGCCCACTTGCTTTAAAAAACATTCTTTCTGAAAGAATGTATAACAACTTTATGTTTTTAAATATTTCCATGACCATTTTACTGAGTTCAAATATCCCAAAAAAACTTTTAAAGTATGCAAACTCACTTTTAAATTTTTTTGTAAGTGATTTTGAAAATATTTATGGTAAGCACATGGTTTCTCATAATATTCATGGCCTTATACATATTTGTTCAGATTATGAACGGTATGGTCATCTTGATACATGTAGTTGTTTTGTTTTTGAAAACTACATGAAAACTCTTAAACAAATGTTAAGGAAATATGAAAAACCACTTGAGCAAGTCATTAAACGATATCAAGAAAAAAGTACAAATGAAATTGTTAACCATAACAATAACCAACCTATTGATATAGTTTTAAATTATGAACATAGTAATGGTCCTTTAATACAAAATACATGTGGCCCTCAATATTTGAAATTAATTCTTCATAACAAGATAAACATAAATATACGTTCATTATCGGATTCTTATATTCTTACAAATACTGGAAAAATTGTTCAAGTTAGAAACTTTGCGCATAATTGTTCTACAAAAGAACTTCTTATTATTGGATTTGAATTTTTAAATAAGCGCCCATTTTATGATAAGCCAATTAAATCCACAAAATTGAGTATATTCATTGTACAAAATTTATCAAAAAATTTAAAATATTGGAAAATTACAGAAATAAAAAGTAAAATTATTTTATTTTTTGTGAAGGAAAGATGTATTGCCTTTCCTATTTTACATTCATTTTAGTTTAAATATTATTAATTAGTATGTATATATTATTTTTTTTTTTTAAATATTATTCTTTATTATTTATTATTTATAAATATATTCTTTATTGTTCTTCATTAAATAGTAGATATAAATTATTCAAGTTGAATAAATAAGAGGATAAAATAATTTAATATAGACAACAACATTGGACACATTTAAATATACCTATGGGCTAGGTATGGTTTTACTTTGATCATTTAATTATATTGTAGTATTTTTTGTGCTTTAAATAATAAAATAATTATTTATTTATTTATCAATACTAAAATATAAAATAGAATAATTTTTTCTTTTTTTTTTTAAACTTATAGAACATATTATGTTGCAAAAGTAAAATAATATACATTTTTTTACATTTACAGAAAAACAATATGTGGCTGATTGTTCATTTTTTAAGTGACAACTCAGTCTCAGCAGTGCCAACAACTTGGTTAAAAAAAGGGTATTGTGCATGGCCAAAACCATTTATATAAAATAAAAATAAATTTATTGAAAATAAAATAAAACCAGGAAAATCACAATTTGATTATTTTAAAGCAAGACTACTATCTGAAAAACCAATTGGTGAGTAATGTATTAATTATATAAAAATTATATATTATGTAAAATTTTTAAATTATTTTGTATTCTTTAAATACTTTAAATATTTTTAGCATCTTATGTCGAAGCTAGACTTAAAGCTTTGAAAGCACAAAGCACTTCAGACCTGTCTTCAGCTGAAGATACTAGTCAAAATATTAAGAAATTCAAAAATATAATATCAAAAAAATGTGTATCTAAAGAAATAAATACAGCACCAGAATTTTCAGGTATTTTTTTAATTTGATATATTTTTATGTTAGTAGATGTGTAGTATTATAATGTATCAGTATAAACAGCTAAGTGATAATAAACTATGCAATAAATATCGATAGGAACCAAGTTGATTTAAAAATAAAATAATAAAACTTTCAATGCAAAATAAAAATATTTTTAAGAACATAAATAAAAATTATTATTAATCTCTGTACCAGATTTAGATTCAGCAAGTAAAGTTTTATAATAATTAAACATTTGTATTGAGAACTTTAATAATAACAGCAAAAAACAACAGTGGTCAATAATCATAACCAACCTTATAATAATATACACTAAACTTTGAAATCAATTTATTAACATGTATCATGGATCTTATATAAATGTTATTAAAAAAGTTATAACATAAAAAAAAAAAATCTAAATTTCCTAATTCTAATATAGCGATTTGTTTGATTATCTAGATTCCAGTGAAAATACAGACATTTATGATAGTGACCAAGATAAGCTGTATGTGCCTCCAAATATCAATCAAAGTATTTATAAAAATTTTATTAAATTGTTTAAATTAATATTAATATTTATAAGTGTTAATCTTACCAAAATTTACTAAAGAGGAATATCAATTTACCTATAATTAAAATTTATACTATAGGTCATGAAAGTTGTAATGAATTGGTGTTTAGCAGTGATAAATTAGCATGTACCTCATCTCCATTAAATTTCAATAATTTGGAAAATGATAATATTGGTAAATACTACCTATATATTTACTTATTTATATAATATTAATTTTTTTAAATGTACTATTTTCAAAAAGATAAATTATAATGCTATGAATATGACAGATAGTTAAAGTTGATCAGTTTAAATTACTATTTTAAGTTATAACTTAATACATTATTTTTATCCTCATCCTTTGATTTCAATCAAACTTACATTTCAATTACACACTTCTTCACTATTCCAAAAAAATGAATTATTTTGAGCTAATCAAACTTTGACTATGTATTTGATGTTAATAAAGTATAAAGTTGCTAAATATATATGGTTGTGAAACATGGACGTTGAACAAAAAAGAGGAAACCGCTATAGAAGCTTTTGAAAAGTGGTGTTGGCGTAAAATGGACGGAATAGAAGACAAACGAAGAAGTATTAGATTTAGTCAAAGAGAAAAGAACATAGCTAATTAATTTAAGATCAAGACGATGGCATATGATAGGTCATACGTTAAGACATAATGAAGAACTCCAAAGCCTCATACTGGAAGGTATGATAGAAGGGAAACGCGGAAGAAGTAGGCCAAGAACATGTAACATAAGTCAAATAATTAAAGATGCAAGAGTCGATTCGTACAAACAAAGACAAAGCACAAGACAGAGAATTATGGAGAGAACATTTATTGTAGACCAATCTACGGATTGAATACTAAAAAAAAAATATATATTTAATATATAATATAATATAACATCATGATATTTAAAAAACTGTGACTTGAATTATTTTTTTCATATTTTTACACATGTTTTATAGACCATAAGAAAAAAAAATATAATATTGCATAAAAATGTTCTTTTTGGTATTTCTTTTTGTATGTAAACAATAGGTAGGTTAGATATAAATAAGTAAATATACATATGTATATATACAATACAATTTAAGTGTGATCGGCGGAGTACGATTGCGCGCGCCTTATCTTTTTTGGTATACGATAACGCGTAGTGCCAGAATAATAAAAGACAAAATTTTAATTACTCAAAGGCGTACGATTGCGTATGAAATTGGGTGCGACGTAGCCAAATGTATTACGCAAATAATAAAAAATACAAAAAGTCACATATCTATATGTATGGAAATTTACAATAAAGATAATATTTTTGATAATATAACCAATTCATTCTTAGTGATGGGAAGTTTGTCTGACATCGGAAAAAATAAGTAATAAATAATCAACTATAATCTACTATGGTATCGTACGGATTTACCATGGACCTATATATTTGGCAACGTTTTACTTATTGTAGTGTGTAAGATACATGTAAATAGGTACATATTCAATTTTTTTTAAATTTTTATATTGCTAATAAAACTGAGTTCAATACCTTTGGAGGTGTGCTTTCTAGGACTACTGGCATAACCGGTTGTACGTCTATAGGCGGCTGTTTTATAAGTCCAACAGACGAATCTGTAAAACTATATTCTTTCGCGTCGTTTAATGACGTATGATTTTCACGTTTATTACGTAGTGCTGAATCTATATTTTTTAATTTTAACGTATCAGAGATCATGGACCGTATCTTCGTAGAAAATTTCCGAGTATGCGCAGTAGAGTACTCGTGTAGTTTCTCAAATACGTCACTCTAAAATTATTATTAAGTGCTTATATTTCACATATTTTCATCTTATTTATTGTGTGATATTTTATATATATATTTTAATTTAATTAATATATGAATATTTCAATATTCAAAGTACATGGTTTTCGATATATATATATATGGTAAGTATATGATCAATCGATGGTGAATCTTACATGGTTGAATGAATTTCCGGCGTGTTTCAAAATGACACTTACACATTCGATTGTTGTTTCTTTTATGGTATCTATAAGTTTTGCCGTGCACATTTCTATTATCGGGGGTACTAAAATTTTAAATTTGAGGAGTTCACACATAAACCTTGAAATTAGGCGAAAAAGATAGGTTTACAACTATGATTTCATTCTATCGATTATTATTTAATATTCTTGGTTGTAAGTATACCTGCAGTTTGCAACTGAATGATTCCTATGATCCAATTCACTTTGATCGAATTTTGATTGGAGCTGTATCCTTGTTTCCTGTAACGATACATCCATACTGTATTATAGTACATGCATCGATAGTATTATTGTACTATTATTGTTTATTGAATCATGAAAAGTTATTCGATAGTCGTTCATACTTTATCCTTGCAAGATTCGATTTCGTTGCGATATTTGGCTACTATACGTTTCCGAGTGAACATCGACTCAAATGCGTTTTGACACTTAGCAATCAAAAGTATTCTAAACAAGGTTTTAGTTTTCTGGTCTTTTGATTGCACTTCCTTGTTTTTCATCATCGAACAAACGTATGCATATTGAGGACTCATTTCTGGTTCGTCCATAGCCTTAATAATTTTAAAAAAATAAATAATTTTCATGAGGTCTCAAAACGATATATAACGAAACTAAAAAGTTATAATTTTTAATAATACCTTTTGAAACAAAATTTCAACAACTTCTTTCATATTATCATCTGTTTTAATTGTTAGTGAAATTATCCTATTCGTTAATGGGACTATATTTTCCGGATTTATGTTGTCGACAATAGATTGATATTTTTTTATGATCTCCTAAAAAGTAACAGATGTTACATGTAAGTCACATGTAGAACTATACTTCAAATATTAAAGCATGGCTCCCCGAATAAAATATACTTTTTTTTCAGTCTTTTCGTCGTCCGATGGGTGGCATTTATTTACGCTTTCAAATTCTGGTTGCATACATGGCAAAACCAATTTTTTTTTATCTTTGACAATATCACCTAAACTTATTGATGATGTTTGTTCAAGATCGATTTTCTCCGTGGCTTTTTTTAACACATTGTTTTGACACACATAGTCCTGGAGGGAAAGAAAATGTTAAATTATTATAAATGTTTTACACATGGTTTTTGTGTGAATTATTTTCAAAGTGTATACTAGTTGAATATCGGAAGAATATATAAGCTGATTTACCATTTTTTTGTTAAAATAAATCATAACCTTTACCTTTCGGATATCCGTCCCCAGTTTTGATTCTTGCTGCTCGTTCGATTTATGTGGTGGGGTTTTCTAATAAATAATAGTTAATAAAGTAGTAAATAAACGTTTATTTAGAGAAACTTTTATTTGAGCATTGTAATGCGAATGTATAACTAGATTTAAATGAAAAAAAAAAAATGGCTTTTTACCTTTGATAATACAATTTTCGCAGGTAGTATGTATTCAATGTTGGTTTAATGTCAGACTGCACTTTACCACGAGCATTTCTGGGAACCCAATTATTATTCTTGAGGTCTATCGTATCTTGTATCATGAACCGTATTCGCGTCGGTATCTTAGTTTTATACGTCGTAGATGTGTACTCCTTTAATTTCTTAAAAGTGGTTTTCTATAATTGTAATACTACCAATTATACTACAATTTATGACTTTGACCGTGTTTCAGCGATCGAAAAATTGTATTTCGAATGTGTGAACTCAATGTTATCTTACGTGACTCAATGTTTTTCCCGTGTGTTGCAATATCTTACAGGCGCATTCAAGTGTTTCTTCCTTAGGCGAATTTAAGAGGTACTTAATACTCATTTCCAGAGTCTGATTCGTTAGTATTTTTACTTTATATAGCTCGCACATAAATCTGAAAATCAACGAATGTATTGTATAATAGAATTTCTAAAGTTTTTAATTTTTTTTTGAATCGAAATGTTCATACCTGCAATTTCCTACCGATCTTTTTCTATAGACCATTTCTTCTTGGTCGAAGTTAGACTGCAATTGCTTTTTAACATCCTGTACCATAAACGTAACAATCACATCGTATAACGTAGTCGTCAATGATATCATAGTAAATCGAAGCAGTATTAGTAATTTGAATATAGAGTTTAGTAAACATTGTTTACTTGATCTTTGCATTCTTCTATTTTTTTAAGGATTTTCGTCAATGTTTGATCGTTGACTTCCAACTGATACAACCTGTCTTGGCAACATTTTATCAATAGCTCTTTAAACGACGTTTTCAATCCTTTATTGTTCGGCTTAACATCTCTCTTAAGCATTGCCGTGCAAATAAACGCGTATTGAGGTGTAAAATTTGGTTCATCTACGGCCTGAAGAATGTTCGAAAATAATAACAATTAATAATAAAGATTTGCTTCCATAGACTGGTATGTGTTAAATTTGTTTTGCATGGTATTCAAAAATTAACCAAGTGGCGTATGATCAATGTACATGTATGACATATTATTAAACATACTTTTTGAAATAAAAGTTCTATAACTTTTTTCAGACAATTTTCAGTGTCGATCGGCAGTAACATAATATTATCCGTTAACAATTCCATGTTTTCCGGGGATATTTTGTTGAGTATCGACATGAATTTCTTTCGGATTTCCTTGAATAGTTAAAGAATTATAGTTATTCACGTATAAATTTGTACAACAGAATTGAAATAAATTGCATAAACAGCAATCCAATTTACACTTTCCACGAGAGTATAAGGTATTAGAGATATTCGACTGGATTATTTTACGAAATTTTTATTTACTTCTATCTGTACGTCTTCCTCGCTCAACGGTAGACATTTTGTGTCTTGTGCTCTTAGACGCGACGGAATCCATGCGTTCTTACATGTTTGTAGTTTAATCGCATCGCCTCTTGGTAGGAAGCAATTAACCTTTTTACGTTGGATTGAGCTTGCACTTGGATTCGATCGCCAAAAGGGTGGTATCATCGTCTAAAGTAATTGTTCGGAACACAATTTATTATAGGTCATAGATATATAAAATAGTATATATCATCACTATATTACCGTCATCGGTTTTCTTGATTGGTCCGGTTGCATTCTTCGGAATTGATACGAAGGTTGATTCCAACCCATCGGATATCTGTTGACGTTTTCTCGGGTTGCAGATTCCTTCCCGTACCGCTTTATGGTTCCGTTCTTCAACGTTTCAGATACTAGATTTCATTTGTAAGTGAATAATTATTATTTAAGGTTTCGCTTTTTCATTATGGCGATTAAAATATTTACCGCTGATTTTCTTGAATTGGCTCATCTTTTCTCTGTTATTAACTTTTAAAAAAATTTTGCTCAATATTGATGATATATTATAATACTTAAGTTAATGTCTTTGATCAGTACGTTATGACAAAAATATATTTTCGAAATATTATTTCGAGGTGATTTTATTGCTGAAAATCGTACAATTGAGGTATATTTTTGGTTTATTTATACATGTCAGATAATTATAAATGTTTTATTGCAACCAAAAAAACAGTAGTTACAACTTAATCAGCCAACAATTTTAATATTTGTACATATAAAAATGGAGCCAAAAATGTATAACAATTCATCAATTGAGTTCAATTGAATTCATCAACTCATCAAACGGCTGGGCCGATTTGGCTCACATTTTTTTAGATTCTGAACGGAGTGATGGAATCTATTGATTTTACAATAATGTGTTCTTTTTTTTTTTTTTTTTTTTTTTGTGTCTGTCGACATTGGGGGGTCAAAAGTAAAAAATTTTCAATATCTTTTAAATGCGACGGGAAAAACCATAAAAAAATTTGGGAAAAACGGGAGTTTTTACGAAAAACCAGTTTTCAACATAATCAATTTTTTTATTTTGCTATAACTCAAAAACTAATCGATGTAAATACTTGAAATTTTCACAAAATGTTTAGATTAGCGTTCTCTATACACCATTAAATTTTCAAAGTATTTTTTATTAAGTAATTTATAGACAATTGAAATTTTCAATTTTTTTAAGTATTTTTTTTTTAAATAACGATAAAATTTTTTTGGCTGCCCAGAAAATCTTGAAAATTTATTACAAGGTTTCTTATAAGTTGTTCCTTAACTGATAAAAAAAAATCTAAAATCGTAAGTCACAATTTTTTTTTATAAGTGCTCAAAGTTCCAATTTATACGAAATATGTAAAAATCACGATAATTTGCAAGTTATTTTGTAGATAAAAATTCATAAAATTTTTTCTGTTCATACTTAAGGTTCAAAATTTAACACTAGGTTATCTATAAGCTACTCTTCAAAAATCTTTAAAAAAATTTCTACCGGAATTAGAGGAAAACATTTTGTGATTGTTTGAAATTTAAATATTTACGAAATTGCATAAAATAGCGATTTATTCTCAAACGATTTTAAATATTTGTTATTATTCAAAAAGTATAAGTCGCAGATTTTTGAAATTTCTACCAGCTGTTAAGATTGGTATTTCTTTTATGCAATATTTTTTTCAAAATATTATATTGATTTTTAAGCCACTTATAGGCATTTAAAGTATTCGATTTTTTTACATTTTATTTTTAAAATCGGTGATAAAAAAAATTTGGCTACTACAAAATACTTGAAAATTTAATCGAAGATTCCACAGAAGTAGTTCTTAATGTCATTCAAAAATTATTAAAATCCATAGGCACAATTTTTTTTTATAAGCGTTTGAACAGCGAATATTGACATAAAATTACATGTAAAATATAATATAATGTATAATATTCTAGACTGACAAATGATATCGGTTTTTTTAAAATGCTATAACTCAAAAACGAAAAACCGCAATAACTTGAAATTATCATTAAATCTTTATATTGACGTTTTCTATACATGGTTAAAATTTCAAAGTATTTTGACATATTTTGACTTATTTATAGACAATTTAAATTTTCGATTTTTCTAAATTTTTCGTTTAAAAATAAAATATACTTATACAATATTTATAAATAACATTGTATTATATTCTAGACAAACATATCATCTCCGTTCAGAATCGTTTTTCGTATACAATGATACCTATCATTGAATTCAAATTTAACAAATCCATTATAATGACCTATCCTATGAAGAGTCGCACTTCACCCCCAAGTGTACAGCAGAGCGAGGCCCATCTGGTTCTTTTTTTTAATTGTTCGTAATCGCCAGGAAAAGGTTTTTACTAAAAAAAAAAATGTTCGAAAAACCCCGTTTTTTTAAAAAAAATTTTTTGATGATAGATTTTTGAGTTCCACAATGTTTTTTCGAATTGAAAAAGGCACAGCAAACTTTAGCTTATAAAATTATCCATATGCTAAAATTAATCGTTAAAATGAGGCCCCCGGCCAACACCAAAATAATGGATCAACATGGAGAAATATGTCATGTATTGAATACTAGGTATTAATATTATGTTTTACTATATAAAGTAAAGTTTAAATTTTGTAAAGTGATAATTTTCGTATCGATTATATTTTGTTTAATTTTAATTATAGCCGTAAATAACCTCTCTTTAAGCCGGGCATCCACTAGGTGGGAGAGGTCGGAGCGGCGCGGCGCGACGTGGTGCCGACCTCAACAAGTCGCTGGAGTTCTCGAGAGCGGCACCGCGTCGCGTCGCGCCGCTCCGACCTTGTGAACGGATTTGTATTAAGGCGGGTTTACACGAGGCAAGTAATTAGGCAAGTCAAATTGCTCAGCTACTTACTTCGAACAAGTTTCCTTGTGTGAACACTTACTTGTCTTTACAATTTCAGTAAGTAAAGTTGCGTGGCAAGTTGCTGAGCAAGGCAAGTTAATTTCCCGCATTTTATTTTTCAGGCCACTTGCCTCCCCTACCACAGGTCTGTTATCAAATATTATCATATCATCACTATACCTGTGATATTATCATATATTCCCAATAAAATTTTTTAAATATACCGATTTGTTTTGTAAAGTGTTTTTGTAAAACTAAAATAATGGCACCAAAGTGGTCTGATGACACAAATTGTAAATTTTTGGAATTTTATAAACAAAATGAATGCCTCTGGAACATGACAATTCCAATGTATAAAAAAAAAAACAAGCACGATATAGTGCCATACTACAAATAGTTAATGAAATGGGTATAGAAGATATGGATTCTAGTTCAGTTATAAAAAAAATAAAAAGCCTACGTACTACATATCAACAAGAGCAAGTAAAAATCAATGCTTCAGAAAAATCTGGTGCTGGCTTGGATACTGTGTACAAATCATCAATGAAATGGTTTTATATTTTAAAAGAAATTATGTTTTCGTCTGTTTCGACTGTTTCGTCGAATCCTCCAATCCGCTAAATTAATAAACTGATCCTGTCGATTCTTCGTCATCATATTCATATTCCACCTCCATATCATTAATCCCAAACACATCCACAAATTCTATTTCCTTGTTATGCACATACATCGTTTCAACCACCTCTTCGTCAGTTCCAATAAAATCTTCAATAACTTCATCTATTTCCATAGGCTTGTTGACGTCTTCGTCTATCTCCATTGGTTCCGAATCATCTATAATGTCCACTTCCATATATTCTGGACAGTCCCGATCAGCCACATCTACCCAAAATTGTGACGTCAACGATCCAGTAGTGGATAGAGTAACGGGGGCCTGGCCGGCCACCCTCGTACCCTCATGGTCGCTGGATGACGACTGAAGTGGGCCCGCTACGTTGGAACCGGGTTTGACACCGGTTCCACCCACTCCCTCCGATCTCTGGGGTTCCGAAGCCCCTGAGGTGGTTACAATACTCGACATGACAATGCTCATATTGTGGTTTTTCAAGTGATTTCCTTCACTACATTTTAACCCTACCGCCAGGGAGTTTTTGATCAAGGTTTTCCTTTCTCTAGGACGCCTGCCATCCAAGGCTGAAGAGTCCGCCCTACCCTTTTTGTGAACCGCTTTGTCAGCCCTCAATTCATCGACCTGTCCAACATGAGAGACCCTGTTGGTAGCAAGCTACCGTTGGCATAGCTCTCAGAACTGTAGAGGGATGCAAGTCCCCCCATCACAAAAAGGCGAGTCCTCGCGGAGGAGTAAGTCAAGATATCACGCTAAATCGATGTTAACTACTTGCAGAATCAAAATTATCAATAATATGGGTATAGTCAAAGGTGTGCCCACGGGGTGTGTCGGTTGAGCCAGTTCACCCTCTCCTCACGCCTGAAATGTTGTTAATAGGGTCTTTAATTGTAAGTCTAAGAGGAAGGAACTGTATTTTAACCGATATTGCTTAAATTATGTGTAATTTATTCTAAAATATTTGGTAAAAAATAAATTGTATTTCGTTATAGAAATTAAAATCAAAATCGAAAAAATTCAAAACCGGTATACAAATTTAAAATCAAAACTGAAATTTTTTCAATCCGTTTCAAGCCCTGGTTAATACAATAGCTACAATACATTACAGAGGTACAAATGTATGGGATACCATGAAGAGTTAAAAATAATAAATAAACATCACTTATCATTAGGGCTCGGAAGTTGTAGGAGCTAAAAAAGGCAAAATATGTATGCAAATATGCACAAAAAAATTGCAAAATAGGTATGCACGAGAATGTTGTAAAATGTGCATTAACAATTTTAAATATGGAAAAATAATATTCTGAATTTAAAAAAAAAATCTATTATTGTTAATAAATTAATAATATACACAAGAACTATTTATAACTGGAAAAATGTATAGTTGGTTTGCATTTTAACAATCAGATAAAAAGTACTTAAAATAAGTATTTCAGCATTTTGGCGTAATAGACTAAATACGTATCACATAGTCGTTACTGGCAATAAATATCTTCATTCATAATTTTGAATTTTATATATTCAATATTAATTGAAATATACAGGATAGGAAAATAAAATTTTATAGTAATTATTTTTTTTTTAGAAAAATATAAAATATGCATAATATGAGTGCAAAATCAATGAATTATGCATTTTTAAAATTGACAAAATATGCATTTTGAATTTTTGATTTTTTAACTCGCCATTATAAAATTCAGATTTCTAACGAGGTCTGCTATAAATCGGGAACATACAGAACAATAAGCAATTCCTACAACTTCCGAACCCTACTAAAATTGTTATTACAACGCTGCTTATTGATTTTGTTTGAAAATATGAATACTCCATGCTTCTTCTTGAGGTTAGACGAAGATTTTTATTGAATTTTAGGGGGAGGGCTTAAATCATTCTTTGCAAAACTATTTTATTAAGAACAATGATGCAAAAATAAATTTACGCAAAGCGTTATTTTGGAAGTTACAGCCTTTCAAAGTTTGCGTTTTTAATTTCTAAACGCATGCGCGCAACGCTGTACCGACTGCAAGTCTTCGAGTTTATATTATACTAATATAAATACTTATGTTACTTTAACTCGCCATCGGGTCTGTTATAACTAATTGGTTACCGTGTGACCTACTTGAGGTGGTGTTACATAGCAAGTCGAGGGATATTTTCGATTTGCGGAACGGAGCGACGAGTGCCGCAAGACGTGTGATCACTGTTTATACTACGACATAACTTTTATTAACTATAACTAGGCAACTCGACGTTTTAAAAATTAAAAATATATATAAATATACATAAGCCCTCCAAAAAAAGTTATTTGAAATAAGTTCAAAATTTGAAATTCAAAATTTAAGAATTTTAAATTTCAAATCGTTATAACTCAAAAACTAAGTGTTTGCGCAAATTTTTTTTGGCACCATAATTTTTAAAACGCCAATTTACCTAGGTTTCGAAAAAAATTTGAAAAATCGCATGGTAGCTAAGCTGCAATTGTTCCAAAATATTTAAACATTTTTTGAATAATATAATAATTTACAATTGTGTAACTTAAAATACAATGCCAACTATTGTTTATAATATTTTTATTTACTAACCATATGTTTACTAAAATAAAATAAATGAAAATTATTCAAATATCTATGTCTATATTTGAATAATTTTTTAATCGAATAATCATAATTGAATATTATTCAAATAAGTTTTTATTTTAATAAATTATATAAAAATCATTCGAATAATAATGTTTTCAAATCATTCGAATAACATTTTTTTCCAATAATCGTAGTTGAAAATTAGTCAAATAAACTTTTATTCGAATAATTGTAAAGAAATATTCGAATAATTATTTATTCGAATAAAATATTATCTAAATAATCAAATAGATAAAATTTCATTCGAATGCCCAAATCTGATAACAATGTATCATATGATTATATATATTGTGACCATTGTATTATTATAATATGAGTATATAGTAATATAGCATTGCAATAAATTTGACTTAAACATAAACGTATGGTTTTATTTCAAACATTCTTTTTAAGACCAATTATTGATTGAGATATCAGATAAAGCAGTATTTGATTTTAACCAGTACTGTTTCATTATTTTTTGGGTCACAACATCTGCTTAAATCTTGATTTCTATGATTGGTGAATCGTCAGACATAATATTTAAGATAGTATTGTCGTAATTTTATGGAATCCCATTGAAGGGTATATTTTTATTACAGCCGACTGTTAATAATTCAAACCTTCATAATTTGAAACTTTTGGTAATTCGAAATAATTGCTCGTTACTTTAAGATTCTCGCAGTTATTTGAATAAATATAATACATATAAGTGCACTCGATAATTTTAAGTAAAATTTAAAAAAAAAAATCAGCTGCCAATACTCGAAAATTCGAAATGTTATCCGTTCGATGCTAGGCAATTTGAAGTATGTTCATCTAAATTATTGTCATCATATCATTAATAATTTACTATACAATTTTGTATAAATTTAGCTTATTACTTCCGATAAATGTCGATCTATATTACGATAGTTTATATAGTACGATTACATACATAAATGTTTAGCCACAATATTCGCGCATATCGTAGACCATGCATTAAGCTTTCATGAAGACGTTAAAAACGATACAGTCCCTCTGTTTCTTGTAACTTTGAATGAAGCTAGTTTATCGTTGGAAAATGTCATAACTTTTTGTTCTAGTCAGAGTAAGATGTCAATATTTTCAAAACTTAGTTCACACTCATTTTTAGAAAATAGTATACTACAAATTAATCTAAATTTAATGATGCTAAAACCTACAACAGATTTTTTCAAAATCAATTATCTTAATTTTTGAAAACATATACAAATATAATATTTTAAACCTAATAAGTAAATTCTACGTAAATCATTTTAAAATTATAATAAGCAAATGAACATTAACTTTTTGACTCTTCTCAATTCGAAACTTTTTGAAAGTCCCACCAACTTATTATCAAGAGTTGACTGTAATTTATAACTATTTTTTTAGTCTTTTTATTTGGCCTTTATGATAAAGATCATTGTTATATTAATTAAATTAATATTATTCTTTAATAATAAGCCCAATAGATATTATAATTTGAACAAGCTAAATAAGCTGATTAATTTAATTCATCATATTAAAAAAAATTCTTTACTTTAAACAGATAATAAATTATCTAAAGTCTATGTCTAAACTTTTTAATAGGAGGTATAATATACCTATATATATATGTACTTAAAACATGCCATTCATTTTCCTACATTACTTTATACATATCATGTATATAGGAATGTAGGTAAACGAATGGCATGTTTTAAGTACAAAAGTTATTTTCTTTAATTTTAACCATTCCATCTACTAGAGTTTCTGCGGAAAGAAGTTGTTCACGCCTTAAGTGAATAAAAACATATTTAAGAAACAGTACTTATCAACAGGGATTAAGTTTTCTATCTACTATTTTAATAAAAAAAATTACTAATCCAACAGCTCAAAAAAAAAACGAATCATTTTACGAATACTTCATATATATATATATATATATATATATATATATATATATGTATATTCATGAAGTATTAAAAAGATAAAAAATACATACTAAAATTAAAAAGATACTAAAAATATTTCTACTAAAATGATAAAACTATTAAATACTTATATCATTTGTATAAGTTTAATTTTATCCTATTTAAACATGTATACAAAATTTGTAACTAGAAAAATTCTGGTAAATTTATATTTTAAAAACCTTTCAGTATTATTTTTATTATGTATTTAAATTTGTTTTTGTTACAAAATAGAGTTTGATTTAATTCTTTAACTTTGAATAATCAATATTAATTAATTTAATATTGAAATTATAAAAAAATTAAAAAATATTTAAAATTAATATACTTAAATAATCAAAAGCTGTAATTAACAAACGATGTGTCAAGTACGTTTTATGGGAGAAATGTCCGAAAGTTTTAAAATTTAAACAGGGTTAATTATTTGATTTGGCACTAGAACAAGAAATACTAAATATGAAGTGTAATAAGTCTATGGAACTAGTTGGGAACAGGACTCTACTAGCATATGCCGATGAAATTGTTATCCTAGGAAAATATTAAGACCAGATAATTTCATATACATTTAAGTTAATAAAAACTAGCCAAAAAATAGAATTGAAAATTAATGAAGATAAAACAAAGTATATGATAATGACTAGGCGTTTATTCAATAAACAAAATTTCAATGTAGATCAATATACTTTTGAGCTGGCGGATGACTTTAAATATCTGGGAGTCAATATAAATACAAACAAAAAAAGAACCGGATGGGCCCCGCTCTGCTGTACACTTGGGGGTGGAGTGCGACTCTTCATAGGATAGGATATGGATTTGTTAAATTTGAATTCAATGATAGGTATCATTGTATACGAAAAACGATTCTGAACGGAGATGATATGTTAGTATAGAATATTATACATTATATTATATTTTACATGTAATTTTATGTCAATATTCGCTGTTCAAACGCTTATAAAAAATAATTGTACCTATGGATTTTAATAATATTTGAATGACATTAAGAAATACTTCTGTGGAATCTTCTATTACATTTTCAAGTATTTTGTAGGAGCCAAATTTTTTTTATCACCTATTATAAAAATAAAATGTAAAAAAATCGAATATTTTAAATGCCTATAAGTGGTTTAAAAATCAATATAATATTTTGAAAAAAATATTACATGAATTTCAAAAATCTGCGACTTATACTTTTTGAATTATAACAAATATTAAAAATCGTTCGAGAATAAATCGTTATTTTATGCAATTTCGTAAATATTTAAATTTCAAACAGTCATAAAATTTTTTTCTCAAAGTCCGGAAGAAATTTTTTTAAAGATTTTTGAAGAGTAGCTTATAGATAACCTATTGTTAAAATTTTGAACCTTAAGTATGAACAGAAAAAAATTTATGAATTTTTATCTACAAAATAACTTGCAAATTTTCTCAATTTTTACATATTTCGTATAAATTGGAACATTGAGCACTTATAAAAAAAAATTGTGACTTACGATTTTAGATTTTTTTTTATCAGTTAAGGAACAACTTATAAGAAACATTGTATTAAATTTTCAAGATTTTCTGGCCGGCCAAAAAAATTTAATCGTTATATTAAAAAAAAAAAATTAAAAAAATTGAAAATTTCAATTGTCTATAAATAGCTTAATAAAAGTCAAATACTTTGAAAACTTAACCATGTATAGAGAACGCCAATATAAAGATTTGGTGAATATTTCAAGTTCTTGCGATTTTTGGTTTTTGAGTTAGAGCATTTTAAAAAAATGTAATTTGTAAAAACGTGATTTTGCGTAATTTTTTTATCGATTTTTTCAATTTTTTTAAAAAGTATTGAAAAGTTGGATTTTTGACTTGCCATAGTACCATCTACATTCACTTTCCTTTCAGAAAAGTTGCTGTTTAAGAAAATCGAAGCATTTTCACTGCCAAAAAAGGTGTCATCAGGCACAAAAAAAAAAAAAAACACATCATTGTAAAATCAATAGATTCCATCACTCCGTTCAGAATCTAAAACATCAATACTAACAAACTGACAACAAGGTCAAATTTCTCAGTCTGTAAGCACCGTTTACTTGATGTGCAATTAGTTTTGAATTAAATTCTTAAGCTATAAAAATACAATACTATTTTTTATCAGAAGAAAATATGTAAGCCTAAATATATGGCTATTTGAAACTCGATGTTTTTAAAATTGTCCATCCTATTTTATTTTAGTTTTTTAGTATTTTAGTTTTATTTTACTAATCGTATAATATATGATTTTATAACGGGATATTTAAGTTTAAAAAAGGTAAAATACAAGTCCGTACACAACAACTATTAAAGCTAAAAGGTTAATTTTAACTCTTGGAGCCGAAAACACAAGTCTAACATTTGACTGTGAATAAAATAATACTTATTAACAATGGACATTCGGATAATCCATTTTTTATTTAAATTAATAAATAATCTAAATAATCTACAAATTTAATATAATCCAAGTATCAACACAAAATATTTTAATATATTTTGTCTCTCTCTCTCTCTCTCTCTCTCTCTCTCTTCCTATTATGCGTATGTTACACGTACGCGTTGTAAACGTTTGTTAATGTTTATTAACACTGGTATTTTTGAACGTCGACTTCAATAACGTTTTCTCCTTCCCCTTGTCAATCTAATTACTATAAAACGTATATTATATGTGCTGCTTATACGGTTAAAACGGTTGATTCACCATTCCCACCAAGTATAATAGTATACATATTTGCTTTCGACTAAACGTATTCCACTCGAGATCAGAACAGTATAAAGAAGCAATGCTGTTTCATGGTAGTGCATGAGTGTTCACGACGGTGCACGTACCGTATTATTAACGTGACCGTTGGCCGTACTATGGCACATTGAATTTTCACTCGTCCACCGTTCGTTTGATTTAATACGTGGCAGTGGATTCAATTTTACCAGCTAACAATGTTTAACGCGTGGTGTACGCCGTTTCTACAAATCTCCACGCTCATTCTGCTCGCCGTGTTCGTGGTGTACAAATACTTGACGTTCAATCACGGCAAATGGAAAAAACTCGGGGTACCGTTCGCCGAACCAACACCGTTATTCGGAAGTATGGGCGACGTGATCATGGGCCGTGTGCCGCTGGTCGACTTAATGAAAACAAATTACCGCCGGTTCGATGGGCAACGGTACTTCGGCATGTATGAGGCTCGCAAACCCTTGCTGGTCCTGCGCGACCCCCAGCTGGTGCATGCCATAATGGTCAAGGATTTCAGCTCGTTCAGCGACCGGATCGAGAGCAAAGTTTCGTTCGAGCACGACAAGCTGTTTGATCACTTGGTGAACTTACGAGGCGATCGGTGGAAGTCGATCAGAGCGAAATTGACTCCGACCTTTTCCGCGGCCAAACTCAAGTCGATGATGGTCGACATAAACGAATGCACGTCACGACTAATAGCCAAGTTGAACGAACATTTAATGAAAAACGATGGTAACTATTTCATTCAATTCGCAAATCATTAATATTAAACGATTCAAGTACAACTGATATTCGATCGTTTAATGAAAAAATAAATAATTTTCCCAAATAGATTTAATCGAATATTACTTACAATTGTTATTTACAGGAGTGGTTGATATTAGTGAAGCATCAGCTCAATTCACAACAGACACAATTGGTCGTTGTGCTTTTGGACTTGAATTTAATTCATTAGCAGATCCGAATTCAGATTTTTGCCGTATAGGACGAGACGTTTTTATGCCATCACTTAGATCAGCTATATTAAATATTATGAGGCTGTTTGGTTTAGGTCGACTTTTGGATTTGTTTAGAATACGAGGAATGCCAGATCACATTTTTGATTTCTTTGACAATCTACTTCAAACAGCTGTGGATCAACATAAATCTGAAGAAAATACTCGCAAAGATTTTATTGCGATCTTAGTTAAACTCAAAGACGAAGATCAACTAGATAATAACGGACAAAGTATGTGTTTAATAAATTGTAATCTTTAAAGTTGATTGTCTTATTAACACATGAACAGTATTCTATTCATAATATCAATTCTATTCAATTTAAAATTGAATATTTAATAGTTAATATCAATTTCATGGCTAGTATTTTTCTATATATATATAAAAAAAAAGATAAAATCTATAAAATGATAGATGAATACTAGAAAAAACAATTATTTAATCATCATTAAATTAATTTTATAATTTATCACTAAAATAATAATGATTATATATTAAATTATTAAATTATTTAATGAATTTATAATAATGCCTAAAGTGTTGTGATACTTATTCATTTTGTATACTTTTAATTAAATCTATAAAAAATATGGACTATCCTTCAAGTAATTTTTCATTTATAATTTCGAGAATGGTAATTTTATTAAAATTTATAATGCATTATTATTAGAATTGTCTATTATATTTACTATTTAAATTTTTCGCCTGAAAAAATATCTGTCCAATTTTAGAGAATAGGTAATTTTAAGTATTTCACATATAATCAAGAATTTAATTGTGTAAATATCAATCCATTTTATCGTTTAGTTAACAATTTACATGTTTACCATTACTTGATATAGATTTAAAAATAAAGAGTTTATTAAATAATATATCTTGTGTATTAAGTTAGATTATTATTTAATTATTTACTACTAATATATTATTACAATTATGGGTTTTTTTTTCAGAATTATTTACTGACGATGTCTTAGCGGCAAATGCTTTTGTTTTCTTTGTTGCCGGTTTTGAAACTACAGCTTCAACAATAAGTTATTGCTTATATGAATTAGCTTTAAATCCAGAAATTCAAACAAAATTTAGAGAAAATATCAAGCAGACCCTTGATGAAAACAACGGAAAACTTTCCTACGACACATTAAAAGACATGAAATATATGGATATGGTAATTAATGGTTAGAGTATTTTTCAGTTTTATGTATCATAATCTTTACAGCAAATTTAAAATAATTGAAATTATTGATTATTGCAGAGACATTGAGACTTCATCCACCAGTTCCTGTTTTAAATCGGGTGTGCACAAAGGAATACATAATACCCGATAGTAATATAACTTTAAGTGTTGGTCAAAAGGTCTTAATACCGACGTATTCTTTACATGTGGATCCTAAGTATTATCCAAATCCACACATTTTTGATCCCGATCGATTTTCTGAAGAAAATAAATCTTTAAGACCAAACGGTGTATTCCTACCATTTGGCGATGGACCGAGAGTTTGTATCGGTAAATAAACAATATTTGAAATGTACAATACGTATATAAATAGTTATATATTTGAACGCTGTTAAATATTATTATTGAAATTTATTCTTCCATGTCACCATAGGTTTGCGATTTGCTTTGATGGAAGTAAAGACAGGACTAACAGAAATAATATCTAAATTCGAAGTATCTCCATGTAAGGATACACAAATTCCGATAAAGATTAGGTCAAGAAGTATACTACTCACACCAAACGACTCAATTCGTATATCATTTAAAAAACTTGAATAATAATATAAGTCAAGAATACAGTCTTAGGGGAAAAGTCATTACGAACATAATAATAATAATATGTATTATTTATTTAATATGTAATATGTAATAAAAGTATTGGTCCCTGAACCGATCGGACGTTTGTTACTGCTTGTCTACTTCTACATGGTGTTTTTGCTATCGGTATACTTATATTTAAACCATGTTACTAATTAAAATAAACTATCTATAACTTACTGTTAAACCTAAATTGTTAAATAAAAATATTGCTTACTAAAATTTTTTATGTCACATCAATATGTTATTATTAGAAATATTATAGACTTAGCAAACTTCACATGGTTGTGCATTAGCATAAAAGGTTAACATAGTAGTTAAGACTTTAAACCATTCAAATCCAGTTTTAAGATATAATTAATTCCTCATTATTATTATCAAAGTACTTTTTATTTTTTTGTGATCTATTTAACAAACCTACTCTTATACAAAACCGACACCCACTCACGCTAACCATTGATTTTTTGATGACATATGAATACAGAATTAATAATAATAAGAGATCTAAGTTGTATAAAAATCACGTTTCCTATAATACCAGTTTTTTCTCGACGTTAAGGAAAAATAAAGAAAAGCTTTATCTCACTACGTTTGAAAACATAATAAAAATGTTTGAAAAAAAAAAGTGAAGCCACAAGGTTGCGAGAATGAAGACTAAAAATAAAGAAAACACAGCCTTTAGAAGAGTATAGGTGGTTCATCAAAACAATTTGTTAATTCTTTAAACAATTTAGTAATTATAACACCTGAAGTAATTCCATCAATTTATACAGTTATAAAAAAGTCCTTAGTACAAATAAATTAGTTTTTTGACAACTAGAATATGTATAGTACTTGAAAGTAGTGTTGTGCAAATCGTAATTTGATTACAATTAAAGTTAGTAGTTTTACTTATATTATATTTATTTTACTTATAAGATGAATTAATATAATCAATAATCACAATAACATATTATTTTAAATCATAAAAGTAATAATGTAATCATAGTGTGCATTATGATTAGAAATGATGTTAATTTGAAATCATGACTAATTTTAATAATAAATGATTAATTATATTTCTATAACGGTTATGAGCTAAATAATAGATATATTTTGAGATAATATTTTTAGAAATATACAGTTTATTGATCATTGTAGTAGATATTATATGTACTATACTTATTGGTTATTATTATAATATTGTAAAAAAACAAAACAAATAAGGAATTAAACATTAATATACGTTATTATTATACATCATGTTATCAAAATCGATAAAGTAATTTAATCGTCAACTAATCGTTTACGCCCAATGTAAGTGTGTTTGTCATTTTATAAAAAAATATGTATATATTTTTATTTTAATTATATATATTTATATATTATTTTAAAGGAAAAATATATATAATTTATAATTTTCTTAAATTTATATAATCAATGATAATAATATTCAAATGTATCATTTAGCAAATTTTTTTTTTTATGCTTGTGATAAAACTACTTTTTTGTTTAAATTAAAATTAAAATAAACTTTTAATTTTCTATAAAAAAGATTCTATTTTAAATAATATTAAAAGAAACATGGAAGTAATCGATTGTATTGTATTTCTATTCTAAAAGCTTTTGCAAGTATAAATTTACCAATTAACCAGTTCAAATATTTGTCATTTTTTCTTTGGAAAAAGGTAGGGTTGCCAGATTTTAAAATCACCAAACAGGGATATCATACTATTAAATAACCTTTTCTTTTTAAAAAAAAAATAAAAACCAATACATTTTTTACATAAACTACATTACCTAAAAGTTAGACCAAAATTAATTTTACATACCATTAGAACTCGTACAGTATTTTCATTCTTCTTTCCCCTTTCGTCTGACCAAGCGTTATACATAAGCAAAACAACTCTTTCTACTAGAGCAGAAATTTCTGGCATACAAAAGATATACTGCAAAATTAATTTTAGATTTGGAGCTAATATATCCTTTTCTTTGAAATGACAGAATAGCTTCACCCATTTTTCTTCACTAGTAATTTTTTTCTTAGTTTTTATTTCTTCCTCTTTCCATACTTTAACTTTAAATAACCAACACTCTTTAGCTAATACTACTTCATCAAAAAGCTGATCATGGTTTACAATTTTAATATTTAAGTTTCAAGTTTAAAGTTTCCGAAGCTTTTAAAAAATTATCCCATTTAATTATTTAATCATATAATGATGTAATGATATTATGTACAATATTATTCCATATTTCGTTATAGAACAATACAATATTAAAGTTATTTTCGTTCGGCTTCCATTAACCGAGACAAAATTAATGACAGGCCGGAATACCGGGACATGCTGTTAAAACTGGGACTGTTTCGGTCAAACCGGGATGAATGGCAAGCAAAGAAAAAAGCTAATTAGGGTTTCCTTCTCATAAAATATTTAATCCGTTAACAATAATAAACGTAAATTTGGTCAAAAAAAACATATTTAGTTACAAGACAACATTTGACACTACTTAAGTTTTTTCGTGATTTTCTATATGCGCATATAAGTTATATCTGTGTTAAATTTGACATCTTAAGTATTGACTAAATGACGCTTTGCCTACTTGGCATAATTTAAATTTTAAAATCATAAGTTTAAATATTTTTATTAGATTTTAAATTAAACTAGGAACAGATTTTTTATCATTGAAACATTGGTTTGGAACATGGTATACTACATTTACTTTATTTGGGAAATAATCGATAATATGCAATGAATAACCTGGGTGATAAATTAAGTAATGTGAATCAAATCAGTATTGCCCATGTGACTGATGTCTCGTTGACGCTGCAGTGTTATACATGTTACAACTTTGTATCAAACAATTAAAAAGTAGAGCCTCTTTAATGCTCTAATTGGAAGGTTTTATTGGTGTATGAATACTACATTATTACCTGTTCTAAGACGTTTCTACGTACATTTACATTTTAATGTTGGCGTGCTCATATTTTTTATAAACAAACTGCGAATAAGACTCTACTTCACCCCGTTGAAATTACTACTTGAAACAGACACAGTAATCAATTTTAAATACACTTTAATCGATTAGGATTTAAGGCTTTAAAAATATTCGTATAGATATGATATCGGACTACATAACCAGTGGTGCCATAAATGTTTCTCTATGTTTTGTTAATTTACCTACATATAATTGATATTGATATTTATTAATTCAACCATACATTTATATATACAGTGTGTTCACGCTAAGAGGTACCACTAAATATCTCAGCTGGATGACTTCGGATTGAAATGGGGTTTTCAGGAGGTGATAGGGAGTACTTAGATACACATTTTCAGACAAATTTCAAATTTTTAACGCTTTCGATACGCGCATGCGCGATACAACTTACTTTTTTTTAAATGGTAACACCATTTTTTTTTTACATATTCGGATAGAGTATTTTTTTCTAAACAATTTATGTATAAAAAGTTTTTTTCTAATTACAAAATTACATACGCAATTTAACGATGAAATGTAATATTTATGAGTAATTTGTTTTTGACGAAATTTAAAACTAAATTCAACTTATTGTTACTTATTACTATCCAATTATTGTTAAATACCTGTTTGCACACAGATAAGATAATAAAAATAACTTTGACTTTAATTTTTGCCTGTAATTAAGATAGTAAATCCTGTTCGTTATACATTTATTTTATAAATAAATGTTGATAAATTATTTTCGCTGACTAGTAATAATTGTTTTAATAATTTCTAACTAGTCTTGTGACAATTACTGTTACGTGTTATTTTTTGTTCTGGTTAGATATTACATGTTTTTCTGAAAAAATCGTTATTGCTTTAATACACTGTTTTACATGAAAGAACTGTATTAAAATGAATAGCAGTGAAAAAGTCGAACTTATTCTTATTTTTGGTGAATGTAATCGTAATTCTCGACAAGCAGCTCGGGTGTACGCAGATCGATATCCAAATAAGTATCATCCACATCATAATTATGTCCTTAGACTTTTACGTGGATTAAGTGAAAACGGTCAATTTCCTAGTAATGAAAACAGACAACGGCAGCCTAGACCAAATAATTTTGATGAAGAAACTGAATTGCAGGTAATGGCCTACATACGTGCTTATCCACGATCATCAATAAGACATGTATCTCAAGAAATTGGTGTATCAGTTGGTGCAGTACATAAAATTTTGAAAAAAAATAAAATGCACTCATATAAACCCGAGCTTGTTCAACATTTACGAATCGGAGATTCTGAACGTAGATTACAATTTTTGTCATGGTTTAGCGTTCAATTTAAAATCGACAATTTATTTTATAAAAATATTTTGTGGACTGATGAATCTAAATTCACAAACAATGGTGTAATGAACAAACAAAACAATAGGTTTTGGGACGATACAAATCCACACTGGTCCCGAGAAACTAACTTTCAGACAGTTTGGGGTATAAATGTGTGGTGTGGATTAATTGGTGGAATACTTTTAGGTCCTTATTTTTACGATGGAACACTTACAGGTAGAAGATATCTAGATTTTCTTGTTAATCAATTACCGTTACTGCTAGAAGATGTTTCATTAGCCACGCGGGAAAATATGTATTTTCAACAAGACTCTAGCACCAGCACACAACGCCATCATTGTTAAAAATTATTTAAATGAAATTTTTCCTAACCGATGGATTGGTACCCATGGAGTAATTCCATGGCCAGCAAGATCTCCAGACTTGACCCCATTGGATTTTTTTTATGGGGGCATTTAAAAAATGTTGTATATGCAGATCCACCTATTAATCTCCAAGATTTAAAAAACAAAATACGACTGGCTTGTAGTAATTTGAGAAGAGAACAAATAAACGCTGCCAAATCAACGGAATTATTAAAACGTTTGGAATCATGTTTGGAACATCAAGGTGGAAACTTCGAACAATTTATTAGATAGTACTGTAGAACGTAATTGCAAATAAATAAAAATTGATTTCAAATTCAAAATGTGTACAATTTTATAGTTTTCATTACCTTCATTTAGCTATCTTATTTACGATTACTACGATTTACTATCTTAATTACTGGCAATTGTTGTCAAAGTTATTTTTATTATCTTATCTGTGTGCAAATGTAATCTGTGGATACTAATAACTAGTAATAAGTAACAATAAGTTGAATTTAGTTTTAAATTTCGTCAAAAACAAATTACTCATAAATATTACATTTCATCGTTAAATTGCGTATGTAATTTTGTAATTAGAAAAAAACTTTTTATACATAAATTGTTTAGAAAAAAATACTCTATCCGAATATGTAAAAAAAAAATGGTGTTACCATTTAAAAAAAAGTAAGTTGTATCGCGCATGCGCGTATCGAAAGCGTTAAAAATTTGAAATTTGTCTGAAAATGTGTATCTAAGTACTCCCTATCACCTCCTGAAAACCCCATTTCAATCCGAAGTCATCCAGCTGAGATATTTAGTGGTACCTCTTAGCGTGAACACACTGTATATATATACAAAGCATTTACATAAATTTTTTGTTGATACCTACTCTCTATAAGCAAATGCTTGTGTTGAGAGTAGGGAGTTTAAGTAACTAAAATTAAACATAATTTAGTCATATATTACATAGGGATTTTACAAGAAACGAAATTCGAAAAAAATGTTTTTATATTATTAGAAACGATATAAAATATATATAAAAACACTGGGGTTAGCATTCTACTTGAGAAGTATTAAAATTAATGACGTTAATGAATATTAAAGTTTGAAACAGAATTTAAACAACATTTTCAAGAAAGAATAATCACCACAATATGTTTACAATTTTCAAATGGTTTATTTTTTTTAAAACTTCTTACCGGACCGTAAAAATACGATATAAATATGAACGCGGGACTATGTAATGTTTAAAATTAAATTCGCGAAAACGAAAACGATAAATGTATTTAATATAATTGTCGTTTTCGTTTTCGTTTTCTCGAGAGATATCGCGACGAGCCTTAAAAATATTTTCGCGGGACACCTGCGCACACGATTGCGGTCTGAAAAACACCCGTGCACCACGTTTTGCTTTTCGATACGATACGTGTTTACGTTCCATCACAACGTGTTACGTAATCAGTACGTGTACGAGTGGACGGATACGCAGAGGTCAAACCAGTTGTTACCACGCGTGTAGTTCCGTAGCAACAGTGATCTAGACGGGCCCGTAGTACACGAGGAAATAGTTCTGCGTGAGACTTCGGCGATCGCGCACACTGAACGTTGCACAACTGGCATAACAGTACCGTGCGGCTGTTGGCGTACTGTAACGTGTCGCGCGCGCGAAGAGTCGTCGCGTCATGACGTGGTGGTCGGCTTCGATTTTCCAGATCTCCACGGTCGTCGCGTTCGTCCTGCTCCTGTGGTACAGGTACCTGACGTGCAACTACGGCAAGTGGAAAGGGCTCGGCGTGCCCGGTCCCGAGCCCACGGTGTTCTTCGGCAACTTCACCGATGTGGTCAGGGGCCGCACGCCGTTGTTCATGCTCGTGCACCAGCTCTACGACCGCTTCCACGGCCGACGGTATTTCGGCGTGTACGGCGGCCGCGAGCCCTTAATGATCGTCCGCGACCCCGGCATCGTGTACGACGTCATGGTCAAAGACTTCAGTTCGTTCTACGATCGGACCGCCGACGACGTGTCGTTTAAGCACGACAAGCTGTTCAATCACATGTTCAACATGCGGGGCGAACAGTGGAAAGCGCTCAGGTCCAAGCTAAGCCCGATTTTCACCACCACCAAACTCAAGTCCATGATGGCCGATATAAACGATTGCAGCCACCGGTTGATCGACAATCTAAACGAACAGATCACCAAGAACAACGGTACGTTATTTGTTGTTGCTATACTTGGACACCTTTGTTAAGTTCGGTCGCGTTCCAACCGGCTGGAGGAATTGGGCATAAGAACCTTTCCCCAGTTATATGGGACAATCGTTTATTTCAGAGAATTTTTTTTCCCCCCGGTTAATCTTATTTGTAAATTTAAACATGACTTTACTTCTATAGTTCAAAGCATAGAGAAATATATTAATTTACCTTTTTGAATAATATATAGAGTTTTTTGTTAGGGAAAAAAAGATTTGAATCGATATGACAAAACTCGTGTAGTTTTTTTTTTCTTTCTTGGACATTTTGGTGATCGATCAAGTACAATGTCATGGCTTATATTTCATATAACTGTTTTAACGTATTATCAAAGCGATAATTGTTTTTACCCACTCAATTATAAGTCAATGTCTTATAATTAACATACAATATTTCTAATATATTTCCATTACGGTTGAATAGAAATTTTATTATTTTTATATTCGTCAACACATACAACATAATGTAATATATTCATCATAATATAATCTGTATATGTTTTTGTAAATTTCTGTTCATAAAAATAAAAAATCCAATCAGTATCAAATAGGACATCTATTTTCTTAAATTTTAAATATTATAGTTTATATATCTACCTCACGAAATATTGGTACTTGATTACCACTCATATAAGCTTCAAATACTCAGAAATAAGTATTTCTGGTTCGATATAATAACTTTCTGTATCTAAATAGGTACTTAAAATATAATTAGATATATTTCTTGATAATATATAATTATTTTTAGGTTGGAAGTTCTTTATTTTTTTTTATCAATAACATTTTTAATTTGTTTTGTACCACTAAATATGATTAATTAACATTTACGTTTTTATTTACTCGGATAAATAAATAGTAAACAAATAGTACAAATATAATTGTTTTTTTGTAGTGTATGATACGTTTACCAATTGTGTCATATCACTCATGGATTTTCAGCTTATACATTATTTTTAATATATATACAAGGTCATTAAAATTGTATGTTTCACTATTAAGAGTCTCGCTACACTTTGCGTTTTGGCACGTCCGATAGAAACAGAGCCGTTTTGATTATAACACTTCTATGCGTTTTTTTCTTAAAAACATTCCCACTACTGCATTCGTGCTGCCTAGACGTCCTAGTAATTTTTACGCAGTAAAATATTATATTGTTATATATAGTATGTATATGATGTATACGACAGTTTTATATAATATATTTAAATATAAAAGTATACACATGTATAGTTGCAAGTTTACAATTACCAATACGTACTATAATTTCGTTAAATATACCAATTATTTTAGTAATAATTTAGTATGATTATTGGATAGTTGCATCTACTATAATTCATATTTATTTATACTATAATATATAATTAACTCGTATCAGAAAAAACAACCGTAGATTTTACTTTTATAAATCCTGGAAATGTTGATATTCCCGACCAGCACTCGGCAGCGACATGCCGCCATAACTAGTTGTTGAAATTATTAAGTATGGTGTAAAACTACGAATAGTATTGAACACCAAAACTCAAAGTACATAATTTTTTTTATTTCGATTCATAATTATTTTTACGGACTAAACATATATCGCGTTGTGTATGTTTATTTTATTTGTGCAAATAGACAAGTTAGTTCTACAATTTAAACCAAGATTTAAAGGTATTTATTAGATTCATAACAATACATTTTTAAAATTTATATATGTATATTATATTATTATTATATTTTTTATTACAATAAAAATGATAAACCGTCGCATTCTGTTATTCGTTGTAATTAAAATCATAAATCATATATTAAATTATAAGTCAATTGATAATTGTTTACAGATAGTAAGTACATACATCATATTATGTACCAGTGTACACGTGTAGTAGAAGCTATTATAAATGTTAGGTTGAAATGTTTTACTAAAACGTTTAATATTTACTACTAAAAAGTTACTGCATTGTTTTAGTTGTCAATACTATATTATAGTTATCATAACTATAAAAAAATAATAGTAATATGATGTTATCAACTAATGATATAGCTGTCTTATATATAACTATAAAATATAGTTGGTATAATTATAACTGTAGTAACATGAGCTAAATATTTTTTTCCGTGTATTGTGTAATTAATTATTTACCTCATTGATTTTTATCTTATGTATTTAAATAAATATAATGAGTCAACAAAAAATTAAAGTTGTTGCTGTAGCTGAAATATTAGTTTTATTAGATCTACCAAAAGTAAAACGAAAGTACACCCACTAATTACGAATTGTAAAAAAAATTAGCCAATTCAGGTAACTGATCAGTTTTTGAATATTACTGTATGTAAATTTTGAATTTTGATTAGTTGTTTGAAAAACTACAACCACATAAAACAAAAGACAAAGAAGAATTTCGTAATTCTAAAAATAAATAAATAATAATAATAATAATAATAATAAAAAGAAGCGGATGGGCCTTGCTCTGCTGTACACTTGGGGGTGAAGTGCGACTCTTCATAGGATAGGTCATTATAATGGATTTGTTAAATTTGAATTCAGTGATAGGTATCATTGTATACGAAAAACGATTCTGAACGGAGATGATATGTTTGTCTAGAATATAATACAATGTTATTTATAAATATTGTTTAAGTATATTTAATTTTTAAACGAAAAATTTAGAAAAACCGAAAATTTAAATTGTCTATAAATAAGTCAAAATATGTCAAAATACTTTGAAATTTTAACCATGTATAGAAAACGTCAATATAAAGATTTAATGATAATTTCAAGTTGTTGCGGTTTTTCGTTTTTGAGTTAGGGCATTTTAAAAAAACCGATATCATTTGTCAGTCTAGAATATTATACATTATATTATATTTTACATGAGAAAAAATGTCCCAAAAATGTATGTTAATTTGATCCAGGATATGTATGAAGGGTCGAGTACTAGTGTCAAGAGTCGGTGTGGAGTATCAGAAGGTTTCAGTATAGGAGTAGGTGTGCACCAGGGGTCAGCTCTAAGCCCCTACCTGTTCTCAGTGGTAATGGATGAGGTTTCAAAGGAGATACAGGGTGAGATACCATGGTGTATTATGTTTGCGGATGATATAGTTCTGATAGGAGAAAACCTAGAAGTTGTCAATAATAGGTTAAATGAGTGGAGGTTAGCCCTCGAAGAAAAGGGATTGAGAATTAGTAGAAATAAAACTGAGTATATTGAGTATAATTTTGGACAAAGAGACCAAGAAGTTGAAGGAATGAGGAGACAACTGACAATAGATGGTGATGTGATAGGTGAAGTTGAGAGCTTTAAATATTTAGGATCTTTTGTTCAAAAGGACGGGGGCTTTGACATTGATGTAAAACATAGGATTAAGTGCGGGTGGATGAAATGGAGAGAAGCATCGGGCGTGTTATGCGATAAGAGAATTCCAATTAGGCTGAAAGGTAAATTTTATAAAAGTGTATTGAGACCAACTATGCTGTATGGTTCAGAGTGTTGGGCATTTAACAGGAGAATAGAACAAAGTATGAGTGTCGCGGAAATGAGAATGCTTAGATGGTTGAGTGGAGTGACGAGAGAAGATAGAATAAGGAATGAATACGTGAGAGGTAGTGTTGGTGTAGCGCCAATTGTGGACAAGATGAGAGAAAATAGGCTGAGATGGTTTGGGCATGTGATGAGGCGAGAGGAAACGAATGCAGTAAGAATGGTTATGAAGATGGACGTTAAAGGGAAAAGAGGAAGAGGAAGACCAAAAAAGAGATGGTTGGAGACTTTGGAGAATGACATAAGGGCTGTCGGTGTGTGCAGAGGAGATGTATTTGACCGAGTAAAGTGGAGGTGTAGGACAAGGGTGGCCGACCCCAAATAGTTGGGAGGAAGGCGAAGTAGAAGAAGAAGAAGAAGAAGATATTATATTTTACATGTAATTTTATGTCAAAATTCGCTGTTCAAACGCTTATAAAAAAAAATTGTGCCTATGGATTTTAATAATTTTTGAATGACATTAAGAACTACTTCTGTGGAATCTTCTATTAAATTTTTAAGTTATTAAAAAATTCACTCCGTTCAGAATCTAAAAAAACACACATCATTGTAAAACCAATAGATTCCATCACTCCGTTCAGAATCTAAAAATAAATTATCTGTTGAGGAACGTCTTACCAATACTTTAATATAAGTATTTTTAAATATTATGTAAAAGGTGATTTTTTATTGTGAGATATAAGATTATAAGATTATTTCAATAATAACTAAGCAATCAATAACTATAGTTATCATAATTTACAGATAATTATTTTAAAACATACTTTATATTAGGAGTGGCCAATCTAAGACACGCATGCTTTTTGCGGTGCATTTGACGTTAATGAATGACACACTATAGCGCCAGATAAAATAACACATAATTTTTAATTATTTGTAAAATAATGATTTCCAATTTTAAATAAATCATGAAAGTAAAAATAATATTATAAATTAAATTAGATTATTATAATCGCAGTGAAATCCCTAATTATTATTCCGATATGAAAACTGTTACGATACGTTAACGACAATTCTAAATGTGTATCTACTACAAATTATTAAAATCAAGCCAGTCGTAATATAATTAATATTAAAAAATACTCATTTAAAAAACGTAATGCTCATATCATCAATTAAACTTCAAACAAATTACGAAGAGATAATATATATCGAACAAATTTAACATTCTCATTAAAAAAATCACCTAAGTCACAATTTTCTTAAAAATAGTATAAAAAAATGTAAATTATATATTTATGTAAAAAAATAAACATAGTATTATGTAATTATCAATAATGTGCATTTATTTTTATTGCAAGTTCTCACTTTTTTATTTTTTATTTGGCACAATATAAAAAATGATTGGCCATCCCTGCCTTGTATAATAGTTAACACACAGTTGGAACACATTGTACGTAAGAAAAAAATGTAGTTCATTATTTTCATTAAAAGATCAAATAATAATTAATAAAATTAACTTAAACAATATTAAAATATACCAAACTTTGTTATTGAAATATTTAAATAATTATAAAAATATACATTTCGTATTATTTAAAAAAAATTAAATTCCAAACAACATCCTTTTTTAAATTATATAGAATAAATATATATAAAATAAAATATGATATTTAGTAAATAACAAACATAATGTATAAATAATGTATTTTATAATTTATTATGAAATGTGAATTTCATTACATCAAGAATTTAAATAAACGAATAATATATAATTAAAAATTCCGATTATAAAATATCTTAAATTGTTTTTTTTTTTTTTTTTTTGTTAAAAGTCATTAATTAATGTAAATATTTAATATAGAATACATTCACAATGTATCTATTTATTTATTTTTTCTTGTTTATTATATATTCAATATATATATATATATATATATATATATGTATGTATGAATGTATTTATTCATAATTATATATTATATAAAAAAACTTTGATAAATAAAAATAGTTAGATTGCAAATAAAGAGTGACTAATTTTATTGTCTTTTCTCCGTGTTGCAATACCAAGTACAATATACATAACAATGAATAAATAGTGTACTTGAATCAGGACTTAATTCAAAAAAAAAAAAAAAAATTATATGTTTTTCGTTATTAGTTATTTAAAGTTATTTAAATGTTGTGTTTGTCGTTATTGGGAATTTAAACTTTATTCAACATTTTCATTTAAAATTATAAGAAATTTAAAAGTTATTCAAATGTTTTCATTTTTTACTATGAAGACTAATATTTCGTCGATTTTTGATTTAAATTTAGAAGCTACGACTGCTTATTGTTTTAAAAAATTATAGAATTTAATACAGTAAGTAACATTAACAGTGCACACTGGGGTCCCTCCTCGACAATTGTATTTAATATAACCAAATAAAAACAAACAAAAAACAATGATTTACAATTCTATTATACAACATTTCAGCCTGCTAGGTCATATTTTTTTGGGGGGGGGGGGCAATCACCCCCCTAAGACTCGGTTTTTTTTCTATTTATAACTTTAATATTTTCGTATTTTCGTCAATGGCGTCATTTCAGTTTTCAATAAAAAGGGGCAAAGATTTTTACCGGCTCAAATAAGTTAAATAAAACTGCTCGCAAAAATGATCTACTTATATACTATAAAATTACCATTCCCACTTTACTTATTTTATAGCCTAAACATTTTTTTCTTCTCTTATTACAATCCTTTTTACTAGGTAACAACATAATTCGCAAGTATAAGGAAACAGATATTTTATAAAAAAAATGACATACCTATACTTATTAAAACTCTATAAACTATTATGACAATTTTTATTGATTAACATAAATATTATTAGTTTATTTAAGGATGTCTTCATTTTTGAATTTTTGTAAATATATCAACTATATCATCTAAATTAATTTTACATGATACAGCACTTTCCACTGAAATTATCAGTAAAACACTTAGCCATTAATTTCCCATTGTTAGACATGAATGGATTTTAACTAATTTTAGAGAAGGCAAAAATCGTTTATTGGAAGCAGTAGTAATAGCCAAAGTCATAACAATATTCATAATTTTAAGAATTTCTTGAAAAGCATTTGGGAATTGTTTTAAAATTTTGGAAATATAATAAAGATCATGGATTCCATCATCTCGATTTTCGTTGGCATGATTTATTAAATTGTTTTTAGATGAAAATTAATTTTGAAGATTTTTATAATTCATTTTAGCTTCTCTTTTCACCGCCTCATCACTGTCATTCCTCCTTAAAATTTACTCATTGTACATATAGAATAAATTGTAGATATTCGATATACGCTATTTAAAATAAAAATAAAATTAATTTTAAAATGTCTAATATGGTCAATAAATGTAACAAAATGAGGACTTTTTAAATAAAAATAAATTAAAATGTATTTCATTGTGACAATATATTTTTAATAGGTACACAGTACAATATTTTCTGAAAATATGAAAATAAGTATGTTTTTGTTCTAAAAAAATGTAATAATAATTAAACTGCAACAACTCAGCACCGGCACATGAACTACTTTTAAAATCAGACAGGGACTTTGAATTTTATCAAAGTCTCACCACCCTGAAAACAGGACCAAAGACCCCTTTATCAGCGTGAATGGATTACTTTTAGACTTAAAAGTATAATGAACCTAATTGAAATCTATAATTATAGAAGAAAGAATACAATTTTTCTGTACAGCGCTATTAATAACAACAATAATTATCAAGAACCTAATTTTATTTTATTTCAATATTTAATGCTGCGATTTATGATATGATAAAGTCCGATTATTATAAACTAAATATAGAAAAATAAACGAAGTTTTATAATAATACATGCCTAATTATATTTCTTTCAAACTTTTTCGATAAATTATTTTCTGTTTTATTACTCATTATAATACTGGATTATCGTTTTCAATATGTTGTTTGTTATCAATTTCGAATTAATCAATAAGTACACACATAATCACAATCATCACATTGCTCTTTTTTTTTTGCATTTATTAGAAATATTATAGCAATACAATTATTTCATTAATAATTATCTAATGATAGAAGGAGATAAAAAAAAATAGATAAACAATAAAAGAAAAAAAAATAATAATAAAAATAACAACAAAATAGGTTAAATTAAGAAGTCAGCAGAAATGAAAATTGCTCTTTAAGTAACTGCTTTTTTAGAGCCTGTAGTTTGACTAGTTCAAGTTAATTCCCTTTATCTAATAATAATCATTATTTTCCGATGACTATGAAAAACAAGTTTCTTGTTTGTCTAAAAAATAAACAACGTGTATCATACGTATATTTATACCGACCTATTCATTATATTTCACAGCAGCAAATCGTCGACCTTCAGAAATTGAATGTTCAATTAATATACATTTTTATATTATTTAAATAATAATATTTAATTTTATTAATAAAAATGTATCTATACATTATTATTTACAAGTGGCTGTTTTTTTTTAAAGGGGAGACGCAATTTCAAAGTCTCCCCTAAAAAGCCACCTCTGCAATTATATCCAAAAAAGAGACGGTATTAATTATGGAGATATAATAACGCATTATTCTAGAGATACTGAAGCTCGTAGAACAGAAAATCATTCACATGGAGTTGAAGTGAGGGATAACTATTTAATGGACCCAAACATAGTAGATTTTCAATATAACATGATTTAGATATAAGTTTTACGATAAATAATTTGTTAAGTATAAAAAAAATTGTAACCACTGTAAATATTTTAATTAACATAAAAAAAAAAAAAAATATAATTGCTAATCATGCTTAACTTTATTTTATTTTTTAAGTTCTACAAGTTCCTTCCAATTTCCAAAAATATATATAACACAATTGTGTACCAACTTTTTTTGCTTCAGATTTCTATTCATATAGTCTTTTGAATCAACTTCCCATATTGAATAATGATTTTGATTACAATATATAAATTTATCCCTGTCAAATTCATTACAATTATTTAAATATTTATAAAACGCAGTGATCCTTAGTCATCCATCATCCTTAGTGAGGCATACACGATATGACATATTGTGTTTTGACATGTTCATTCGATTTTTTTTCTAATATATTGCAAACGGAGGAGGAGGAATCGACAAGGAATCAACCCGTTCCGATAAAATGCTCTATAATTTATTCAGTTAAAGTTGACCTACTAACGCGTATGTGTATGAACATTCGAGACAACCTAGACCTTTACCTGTATGATTGGACGTTGATATTCGGTGATATTCGGTCATCGTCGTCAGTCACAAAGTGTTGCAAATAATGTTTAAATCGAAACCTAATGCATATATTATGGTTAGGCTATACCAGAGGTTCCTAGACATTTTATTGTACGACCCATTTTGGGAATTTTTTAAAATTGGGCAACTCACAATAACAATGAATAACTTTTTTTTTTTTAGTGAATCAGTTGCTTACAACAAAAAATATGTATTTATTTTTAATATAAAAATATAGTGCGACCCACCAAAAATATAATCGCGACCAACAGTTTGGGAACCTTTGAGCTATACTATCCATTGTAAATTGTATTATTTACTATCAAAATAAAGAAAACGTTGTCTACGTATACTAGGCGCATAGCGGCGAACAGTTTTCGTCTGACGATTGGGTCAACTTTAACTGAAAAGACTGTGGTGTAACACCTATGATTAGAAGCTATGTAAGTTGTTGTTCCAGTCGACCTGATGCGTTTTACCAGAAACCGCTAAAAAGCACATGTGAAGAGGCACTTAGATATCTTTATTGAAATACATGAATTGTTAATGGACGGGTAGATAATTTACATGTAATATTAAAAACTACTTGTGGCATATCTGTTAAGATTTATTATCTAAAATGAAATATTTAACATATACTTCATATTTACCATCATAATAAATATATAACTCGTATTACAGGTATAGTCGATGTGAGCGAAGTATCGGCTCAATTAACAACCGACACTATTGGCCGATGTGCTTTTGGACTTGATTGCAACTCCTTATCAGATCAAAATTCAGAATTCCGGCGAGCTGGTCGAGATATATTTAAGACTACATGGAAAATAGTGATATTAGATTTCATCCGAACAATTGGCTTGGGTCGGCTCTTGGACTTATTCAGAATGCGAGGATTACCTGATCACATCTATGACTTTTTCGATAATCTACTTGAAACCACAATGAAACAACACGAATCTGGAGAGAACACTCGTAATGATTTTATATCAATTTTAGTGAAATTGAGGAATGATGAAAAACATAATGAACAAAGCCAAAGTGAGTATGGTTAAAATGACACGGTGTTACATACCTAATAATGTTTTTTAACTGTTAGTGTGTACAATCTAATTATTTAAATCGCATATAAAAATGGTTAAAAATATATTTTTAATGGGTAGTGAAAAAGGACGATTATGGAAATTCGTGGAATTTACATAAAGTTTGTAAAAATATCGATTTCGGTCGACTGTAATAATTGCGCGGCTGCATCAAATATTTTTACAGATTTTTACATTTTATTATCTCATCTAACTGAAGTTAAAATCTGAAGTATAAACCATGTTTTGAACTTTATCTGCTGTTAAAAACGTACTTTATCACGAGTTAAATTAGATGCTGATTCATCACCATGTAAAATTTTAAGTGTGATTAAATTTCGTCATCAATGTTTTGAGGTTAATATCTAATATTGATAATTATATTATTCCGCCGTTCGCGCCGGATTATCGGGTTACGAATGATTGCGAATGTTTTACCTTTTTAATAACACGATTTCGAACGTTTTTGTGGGATATGTTGCCAAACTTATATTTTTCTAAATATTTAAACAATTACAATTTTATTTTATTTGGGGATTTCTTGGTAAAAATATTAATAAAATAATATAATTATTTATAGTACACAAAATACTGTATAGAAAAAAAATAAATTCATAAAAAAAATACAAAATAATAGTTTTAAAAGAATTGTTATACATATTATGTATATATATTTCTTTATACGTATTTAGTAATTACTCTGTAAATCTGTTTGTATTTATTCTACGTCATATCTATCTTATTGCCCAACGTATTATAATAGTAGAAACCCATCGTTGTTAACCTTATAAAATTTGATTAATTGAAAACAAAACAAAATTTGGACAAATAATATTAGATTAATTTATTTCGGTGTGATAACGAAAAAAAGCGCACCAAAACAGTCTAAAGGAATGCAGTAGTAGTGCGATGTACACGTTTTATCATGTTCTAATCACATGCACCGCTACTGCACCACACCACCACCGCTTTGGTGTCCACCAGACCTAACACCAAATCTGACAACGCCGCACAAAAAAAGGCAAGTATAAATATTCGCAATCATAATGCGAAAAAATGTCCGTTCGCAATCGTGCCATTCGTAATCGTATATTACCCGGATTATTGCTTTGCGGTAACCAAACCGGTTATGTAATTTCGGGAGTTGCCGGATCGACAACAATTTGTGATGCAGGTTCTAGAAGATTTTAAACTAATGGTCGGCATCCGACGGTCCACGGGCCACATCCCGCACACATTTTTTTTATACGACCCGCGTATTCTAGGAATAAAAAAAAGAAAATTCAAAACTAGGAATTTTCATTGAATATCGTATCAATTTTTTGTATTGTCTGGCCCGTGAACAATTTTTAATTTGTATTATAATTTGTAAATGTGGCTCGTTTCACACGGACAACTTTACGTGTCGCTATAGAAAAGACTCATTGGCGCCACGCAAACTATAGTTTTCACGCGGTAGTTACAAATGTATTTTTTAATATATTTTAACAATATACATACATATATATATGCATTACTCAGTGGTGTAACGTAAAACTTATAATATACTTAAAACTTTTATATATAAATATATATATATATATATATATATATATATATATATAATATAAGTTTTAGTAGGTAACATTAAGTTTTATGTTACACTACTGTGTAATGTATATTGTTATTTGGTTCTCTTGGAAAAAAATAACATACTAAGTAATAAATGTTTTTATAAGTTAATAATTAGATAAAAAAACAAGTTAATAATTAGATAGTGATAATAGGCAACCATTTATGCATGTGGATTGTCAGCACTGTTGCCTATAGCCCGTAGAAAGTTCGAGAAATAAAATATTCACAAATTTTCTAATGTTCCGTATAGAGCGGGGGTGGCCAACTTACGCCTCGCGAGCCACATGTGGCTCTTGTCGTTGTCAGGTGCGGCTTGCACTTTTATTTATAAAATTTACCTGGTATAGATAAACTATGATGGCTCTATAATACCGTTATATTATATCATTTGATATTCAATATATTATAGTTGTCCGTTGTCTTCATACAATAGGAGACTTTTTTTGCAAAAAGTTTCAGGAAAGATTAAAAGCCTAATGTTTAGTTTAGACTAATCAAATCAAAAAAAAATGGTAAATAAATATTGTAGTTTTAAAAAATCTAAAACAGGTTTTTATTAGTGAACAAATAAGTTGAAAATAAATTCCAAATTTTAAATTCTCTAAATTATAATGTCCTTTTATACCTAGTATAGTGAGTAAGATGGTACTTTCACTATTGAAATATGCTAAAAAAAACCGGGTATTGTATAAATGTCAATACTAATATTATTAAATAAACATCACTCATTAACTTCTTTATATTTTGAAGTTTCTTTCATTACTCATTTTACTTTAATATATTGTACTCATCAGAATAGCAATTTAAACCCACCCGGTTTTTTTAGCACAATACAATAGTGAAAGTACCTTCATACTCACTATACTAGGTATAAAAAGACATTATAATTTAGTGAATTTAAAATTTGGAATTTATTTTCAACTTATTTGTTCACTAATAAAAACCTGTTTTAGTTTTTTTAAAACTACAATATTCATTTATTTTTATTTTTTATTATTGATAATATTGCATTTCAACCCACACTTGAAGTATTCATTTTTTTTGAATTATTATTTTTACATGTATTATATAAATCGACCGACCACCCAGACAATCCTGGTTTTATCTAAGGCTGAGGTGCGCCTAGGCGGCTCGAAAAATTGCAACATTTTACGTAAGATCCGCTCGGTGAAACATCGGTATTATAATATATTGTACTGTACTGTTATGTTGTTATAGATTTTTAATAATTATTTTGTGTTTTTATCTTGCACTAAACAATTACAAATAGTTCATTAAAATTATTTTCGAGAACTTGTACAAAGGTACCATTTGATAACCAGTTTACTGGTATCAACATGAAAATAGAACTATGATTAAACGAGATTCAATTAACCGCAGATATGTAATAATACTCATACTTTAAAATCATTCGTGTATTTTACTAATATCTATTCTACCAATAACAATTATAAAGTAATTTTCTCATTAAAAAAGAATATTTTATTATAAATTAAATATATTATAATTATATATGAGTATATTAAAAAAAAATTTTACCTTTTTAATAAAAAAAAGTATGAGACATGTTTAATGCTTAAAATAAAATACTGAAATATTTTTACATTTATTTATCATTTTATTTGCAAAATACAACGTATTTTTATCTGATTAACAAAGAAAAATTTAAATATTTATTATGATTAAACTTGCTTGGTAACTTTTATTTACCGACTTTTCCATTTTGTATATGGCGCAGGTTCATAACCAGACCAAATCTTCAGGTGGGGCAAACATTTGTAGGGGGGTATCAGAAAAAAGTCAATATTAATACTACTGTTATTTTTATTATAGGTACTTTCAATTTAAATAACAAGAATTATAATGAAGTGAACATAATTACATTTTGAATATTTTTATAATATATTAATTTTTGAATTTACCAGTTTCTTCAAATTAAAACAGCTGTAATTTTCTATTCTTTTTGCCTGTTGAAGTTCATTAATAATACATAGAAATTTAAATTTTCAGTTCGTTTAGACTCAAACGCCAATCAAGCTAAATTGGATAGACGTTTATGTTTCATGTTAAAGCCCGTTTACACGACATCGATATTTTTACCGTATCGGATATTTACTCGATTCGGTGTCTTTCGGTTTGAGGGTTCAGACGGTACGTTAATTTAACCGTACACCATACTCAATCCTATACCGTACTTGGTTTTCAGTTGCATTCGTATCGTATGCGCATCAAGATGCTTGAAGATGGACTTGAATGCATTTATATTAATATACTGGTATCGCAAGTATCGTCAACAGCAACGGTTTTCTAATCGAAGATTCTGGGTATATCCTATTGCGAGACAAATAAATATTTCGGGCTCTTTTATTACGACAGGACGAAACAAATGTTTTTAACACGTTGAGTGTCTCGTAGTATTTGGCGCGCGTTGCCCGAGAATCCGCGCGAAATCGGTCCCGCAATTACGTTGGTTAGGTTAACCTAACCTAACCTAACCTACCGTGGTTTCTTATAACATACGTAATTCTTATTATTTTTTTTTAGTATTTGAATTACGAATACAATATACTATTATGTTTGAATATTATAAAATAAAGTACACTTTAAATGCTGATCACAATTACTTTTTTGAATAAAACATTTTTTTTTTTTTTTATATAAAAAGGGCCGGTTGCGCGACGCGAATCCCTCGACCGCCGAACACGAATTCCGCGCGTGCACCGAAATGCGTTCGGTAACGGCTCGTCAAGCCCTACGCGTCTGTTTCACTGCGACATCGCGCGATTTCCGCCACCGTCGCACAAGTATCCGGCCTCGTCGACGTCCGAAAATCGACCGCGAATCAAGTAAGCGTTATTCCATTCACTATATATATTTTAATAGTAATATATGTATGGTGTCTCTTGTCAATCTTACATCTCATTTTGGACTAACCCAACGTGATATTTTTTGTGATTTAAGAGATTTTCAGATTGATTTTTTATAAAACACAGAGTAAAAAAACATTTTTTAATTATTCTTATTTGTTTATATTAACTACCGAACCGTATAAACACCGGTCTATAGAATAGTTAAAATCGTTCTTGGAGTAATATGCAATTAACATTTATATTTCATTCAAAGCTAACGGCAAAGAATAGAAAATTACCGGGTCGTTTATATTTGTATTTCTTATCAAGTGCGTTTAATCGTCATAATAATACGATACAGTAAAATCAGACGAATGAAACAAGTTCAAGTAATTATACATATGTATATATTATGTCGTTTTATATAAATGAGAACATAATAAATACATATAATTATAACATAATTAACTGAATAAGACGTGTCAAAAAATAATTATAAAACATATATCCCCTTTGCTTTTTTCTATCTACATCAACAGCCTTTGTAAAACACTAAATCATTGTCAAGTTTAATGTTTCGCGGACATCAAGCTTTTTATGCAAATAAACTGCATTGAAGACAGTCTTAAACTACAAAGTGATTTAGATAGATTTGTTGCTCTTTTTGCTAAATTAGGTTTGTCACTGAATCTAGGTAAATATAAAGTCATGACGTTTACTAGCACCCACTCTCCGTTAATGTTCTCCTACCATATTCAGGACTCAATAATTTCTCGCTGTGATGGATTTACGATGGATCTTGGGTTCAAACTCTCCAGTAACCTTGACCCGGGCCTTCACATAGAAATGGCTTCTTGCAAAGCTCTAAGAATGCTAGGTATAATAATGAGATTGTCAAAGGATCTTAACCTAACTTCGTCATTGAAAGTTTTATACTGTTCGTTAGTCCGGCCAATTATTGAATATGGTGCCATTATTTGGGATCCCCACACTGCCGACAATGCTTGCCAGGTTGAAAGGGTACAGCGTAGGTTCTTGCGATTTACTAGCTTCCTTTTAGGCATCAAATGTCCACCGCATGACTATTCCCCAGTTGCTATTCAACTTAATCTAGCCTCACTGGCAGAGCGCAGGCGCATTATGGGTAGCAAGTTCTTGAATGGACTGTTAGACGGTAGTGTTGATTCCCCGTCTTTACTATCCTGAATTAACTTTAAAGTATCCCAACGCTCTACACGCTCCTTTACTACATTTCATGTCCCTTTTTGCTCCACCAACTACTTGTTAAATGAGCCTATGAGGCGTATAATGCATAATGCCAATTTGGACCCCACTTTCTCTATTAGTTAGCTCTGTTATCTATTATTATTGAAATGCCTATAAACTGTATCTCATTGCTACTTAATAGCTATTCAATTAACTTTTTCATGTATCTTTATCTTTAATTGCATATGTATGATGTTATTGTTATTATTTATTTCTTTTTTTTCTATCTTCTTTTTTCTTTTCTCTCTTTGTAAACCATATCATTACCTGTTTTGTTTATGTAAAAAAGGGCCTAGTCCGTATATACTAATAAATAAAAATAAAATAAAATATATTAACGAAACAAGGTCAGTCTATCAAAATAGATTAGATGAATTGTTAGCAGCAAATAGAATAGCACTTTTTAACATAACCGCTGGACAGTTTGTCTCGAAAATATCTTTTGATAAATTTGATTATTAATATCTTACACCTATCATCTTCGGAATTTGATTTCGTGTGATATTTTTTTGACGATATTAAATTGGCAACGCCAGTTGCACCGGTCCTGCAACAGTTTCGTATGCATCCGAACGTGTCTATACCACAGTGAAGTGTGGGTATAAAATTCAAGGGCGGCGGTAGTTCAGTGTGCATAGAAAATGATAAAAATACTTGTGTTCTACCGAACACCCATTCTATGTATGCATTGCCGGTTACCCTCTGGAAAGTGTTGGTCATCGTAGCAATTAACATGTTCAACATAAAAATGACGGATATAGTTTCGAACAACGAGAATAAAAGCGTGCCGGCGGCCTGGGTGAAATAATGATTACTAGCCACAATCTCCTCGTTCTTGTCAACGTTCATTGTTGTCTCGATCACCACCGATCCGGCCGTCATACGATGACGTCATACAAAATATGCTCTAAGATAGGGGTTTAAAGGTGGAAAAAATGTCAACGAACGAGTCCGGTGACCGGATCGATTTTCGTCATGCCGTTGTAGTACTGGTAAAATCTACACAAGCCGGCGGTGAATGCCAAAACGACGATGCCAAATAGTATCGCGAATCGAGCAAAGTCAGTAGTTATTTTGCCTAGTGACACTTACATGGGACCTAAGGCGTAACTAAGCTGGCATAAGAATAACAGTCGTAAGTATGACATCACCGTGGCCACAGCGAGCAACCCTTTGGCGACCAGTCTTGTGTCTAAGGGCTGCCAGTATTTGCGCTCCATTGCCTTATGTAGACCTTTGTTTTCGGCTTGCAAATTTAAATACGTGATCCACCAGCAAGCGAACGTCATGACCAATACGCTTAATTGAAAACAGTCGTAAATATTCCATAACGTGCTGAAATACCTTTTGGATCCCTGGACTAATACCAGTTGTATCGTACGGATTGCGAACGAAAATACGTAAACAACGATTGCAATTTTCAAGATCAAGTCCAGAGGATCATTCATAGATTTTGTTTTGTTCAGATTATTTTCAACGGTTAGAATTTAGAATCATTAGGAAAATAGCATACGATGATAAATTGTTGATCATCCGATTCACGGGCAGTGTGTAATGACGGCCTTTCTTCGAGAACGGTGACATCAAATACAAAAAATAAATGATCGGTAGCAAAATCATTCGCAGAAATATTATGAAAATCTTACGCACCGCACTGTATCGTCTCCATTCCAACCAATTGCCAGACCACGATGTCTCCAGTGTCTGTTACATGTAAGCGTGAGCCACAAATTCTTTTTGCTTAAGATCCATTGCCATCACTAGTCTTTGGTATGGAAAAGCGCCAAAAAAGCTGCCCCCTTCTTTCCTGGTGAGTATTTGCTCCACCTCACTAGACGACCGTCTCAGACCAATCAAATGAACGGCAAACATTCGTGTATGCAAATCCAACAGCTCGTAATCGGATTTGAATAACCGGTCCACGTTTCCGTGGTCTCGTAGTGTCTTACTGAGCTGGAAAGCCGTGAGAATCGGATATGGTGACGTCAATGAAATATAAGATGGATTAGCTAGTGCTCGGAACACGGAAAGTTTTAGTTCAGCTGCGCCAAGACCGTTATTGAGTTGAGCCAGCGACTTACAGATCTACGCAAGTAAAAGCAACGATATAGTATGGCCACGTTTCAGCAACATACTGATGATTTTGACATGTCCACATTGGGCCGCTAACATAAGAGACGTGAGGTATTTTGGGAATTCAGTGGAATACTCGTAACCTAATTTAACGGTTTCCGGGGTTTCCGATTGTAGAATATCGAGTAGCTTGACAACAGTCGAATACTGGTTTTCGCGAATAGCGTACATCAATGAATCTCCTATTTCGAGCCCATACCTGGACAGCAGGAGATCTACCAATTGCTCGCAATTGATTTCGATAGTCAGATTCAAACCAGTCATTCCTTGATAGTTTTTGCAGTTCAAATCAAAATCGCTGTGATTATCCAATAGATCTCGAACCAATAACACATTACACGCTTTTATGTAATTTAAAAATTGTTTTTGCAACGAATCTATAGGCCTACTGTCATTTGATCTCTCACCAGTGACTTCCGATGTCACATCGGAATCGGTCACCGTTTCGTAATCTGAAATTTTTCTATACATTGCTTGTGCGTTATTATTCGTAACAGATTGTAGTCAATTTTCTTTTCTTTCGGAATCAAATTTTTAATGTAAATAATCAAATATTTTGTGAATAACTTATAAATGGCTATTAACAGACTAAGTACCTAAACAAGTAAACGTATTGCTTTTACATTAAATGTACGATACTTATTGTAAATTTAACGTTCCGCTAGTGTGCCAAGTGTTTTAGCGTTCTTCTTCGCGTCTTGTTAAGTTGTATTATCGATATAGTTCCGTCGAAATACGTTGGTTAGGTTAGAGCATACAGTACTATTACTGTCACGGATCAACGTATCTGTTACAGACTTGCGAATGTAAAAGTTAATGTCGATGTCGAAACGAGAAGCGAAAATTAAAGCCGAAAATTAAAGTCGAATAGCTATCATAAATTCAAAACACCGGGTGTATGAATATGTAGGTAACACTTCACATAATATCTTTTAACGATTTTGTCAAACACGTTCTCATAGATTCACTACAGAATGTTTCCATTTGATCCAGTTACTTTTAAAATCACCGATCGTTCCGTTGTAACTGTAAGGCTAGCCAGCGCAATTTTTTGACTTTTTTCAGATGGATTATAAACATCTATATGCAGTTAATGACGATTAATAATTGGATTAATAAATTAAATAAAACATATCGACAATACGTGCTAGTCAGTGAGTAGTGACTAGTGCAATGAGAGTAGAGTGCAATCAATTGAGCAGCATCTTATTCAATGTATTAATTTTATGTGTGTGAAATAATTATATGATAGTAATAAAAAATTTATATTATTTCAGTGTAAATACTTTACGGTGTTATCTTGACATACAAGACACTTTTGAAATTATTGCAAAAGGTCAAAAATATTTCATTTTAAGTAGACGACACTTCTGAAATTACATTTATAAGGTAATACATTCTCTCTATAACTAATGTTATAATTTATGATGACATATATAACACCTAAACTTTTAATAATTATCAGTTAGAGTTTTTTGTAAGTGTTATTAAAAATATATTTGTGACGCAAATACTATAACACATACAATTAAGTGATGGAATAGTTAAATTGCAATACGTAGGATATAATAATTGTGTCTGAATAAACTTTCTCTATAGCAATAATTTCATAAACAATAAAACAATTTCAAACAAAATCTTAATCGTATCTTTTAAATTTTTTTAAAAATTAACTTTTTATTTTACAATTTCAAACAAAATCTTAATCGTATCTTTTAAAAACTTTTAAAAATTAACTTTTTATTTTACAATTTCAAACTTTTAAACCTCAGAAAAATCTATATATTGTTCTGTTGCCTACTCATATCCCTCAAAACATATTTAAAGATTATAAGCGTTCCGCGAACAAACATTTATAGTCCAGATTAATTTATTCCAGTTTTATACGTGCACTCGTTCTATATAACATGTAAAATTATTAAAAATTATGAACTTTATTGAATTTTGAACCAACAACATTTTCAGAAAAATAACACCTGTAAAATATAGATTTTTGAATTTTACAAAAATTGTAAAAAAAAGTTGATTTTTAAAAGTTATGATTAAAAGTCTGTTTGAAATCGTTTTATTTTTTATTAAATTATTACTGTTGTGAAATTTTTATCGGACACAATTATATCTTGCTTATTGCAATTGAACTCTTTCATGACGTAATTTCAAGTGGTATTATTATTATTATTTATTTACGGGTAAGAACCCAATTACATAACAATTATAATTTAGTAATACAAATATAGTATAAATAACATTTCACAATAATTAATAACTAAAATTCTTAATCCTAATAACACTAATCACAGAAATAAATCAATCAAACAAAAACGTTACGTACAAAGCTATTGAAATAAATAATTGACAGAATATAAATTAAAATTAAAAAAAAAATCAATTTGTTCATCATTAGCGATAGACATCATTCTATTTATAGGAGCTGATAACATATAATTCGTTTTTTGGTTGTTTAGATAGAATGTAGTTACTATTAGTGTTGGGAAATATCTAGATAAAAATTATTTATATTTTATCTTATCTAGATAAATTTATACTCAGTTATCTTTATCTTCATCTAGATAAAAATCTTGTTATCTATGAGTACCAATCTAGATAATTTATTTAAATAGAATAAAAATAAAATTTGAAAATTTAAAATGTTTTTATATTTTAATTTTTACATTTTTCTGTACATCTATACACCTATTACACAGATAATAACTGACAAGATGACAATCTTCTTATGAAGTTTATTTTAAAAAAAATAACTCTTTATATTATATGTTTATTTTCAAAATGTTTGAAATTTGTTAAAAAAAAGACAGAAATGTATTGTTATTTTATTTTTCAAATCTAAGATTTTTTAAATATTAAGTTAGAGAATGATTTGGCATCTTCTTATGAAGTTTATTTCAAAAAAAAATTATTTTATATTTTATGTTTATTAATATTTGAAATGAGTGGAAAAAATGATATTTATTTTAAAATGTTTTTAATTATGAATTTTTTACCTAATATCTGTAGGCTGTAGTATCCCGAATATTTTCAAAATTAAACATGAAATTATCTCATATTTATCTAGATAAAAATGTACTTATTTTTATCTTTATCTAGATGAAATTTAGTATAACTATCTTTATCTGTATCTAGATAAGAATTAGTATAGTCATCTTTATCTTTATCTAGATAAATTATTAGTTATCTATTCCTAACACTGGTTACTATTGAAGATCTAGTTCTAAACTGGGGAACCGAAAAATTTAAAAAACTTAATAGTTCTGGACAGAAGAAAAAACCATTTAGAATTTTGAGCAAAAATGTTAGGTCATTCGCTTTTCTTCTGTCAGATAAGCTCAGGATATTAAATATATTTAACAATGGATGATAAGACGAATGAGGTACACGTATGATATTACATTTAAACGACATGAAATGAAGAAATCGATTTTGGACATTCTCAATGCATTGAATTTGCGTATTTAAACGAGGAGACCAAACTACTGAATTATATTCAAGCTTAGATCTGACTTAGAACATATATAGAATTTTTAGAGTGTTATGGTTTTTGAAGTCTTTACAGTTTCTCGTTTTGAAGCCTACATCGAAGAAGATTTATTGATAATATGTTGTATGTGATGATTAAAGGTTATATTAGGTTCAAATATGACACCAAGATCACAAAATTTATTTACATGAAGTAAATGGTGATTACGTAAATTGTAAGTGTGAATAATTGAGTTACGAGACCGTATGAAGGACATAACTTTGCATTTATCGTAGTTTAATGGTAATTTATTAAGATCACACCAATTTGCTAAAATATTTAAATCGTCTTGTAATAATGATGCATCATTAGTATTTTTTATAAGACGGAACAATTTCATATCATCAGCAAATAGAAGTTTTCTTGAATTTAATAGGTTTAAATCATTTATAAATAACAGAAATAGAATTGGAGCAAGGTGGGAACCTTGAGAAACACCAGATAGAACTGTGAAAGGAATTGATTTAAAATTTTTACACTTGACTATTTGTTTACTGACAGAAATGTAAGAAGAAATCCAAGAAAGAAAAGGGTCATTTATACCAATGGCATGGCGTTTATTGATAAGAATAGAGTGATCGAATTTATCAAAGGCTTTAGAGAAATCTGTAAAAACTACATCAACTTGATAACCGTGAGAGGCATCAAGTATAAATTTCTGAAAAATTAATTGATTTGTGGCCATTGATCGGTCTTTAATAAAACCATGTTGATCTAAACTTATAGAAGGTAAGAGAAGTGGTGTAATTTTTTTTGAAATGATTGACTTGAAAATCTTAGGTGTAATTGAAATTAATGAAATAGGCCTATAATTAATTATATTATAATATATACTATAGTAGCATAATTGCCTTTAAAAATAAGGGTAATAAAACTTAATTTCCAAGTGAATGGAAAACAACCAGTAGATAAGGATAAGTTATATAGGTATAATAAAGGGACGGATAAAACAAATTTACAATATAGTATTTGCATCACAAATATATTTTTAATAATATTTAAAAAATACTTTATGTGATAATTATTTAAAGTTTTCGTGTTACATATTTTATCAACAATTATAACATTCATTATACTAATTTCGCAAAGAATATAGGTATCGCTTTTTTATTGTAATTTCAGACGTGTCGTCTACATAAAATACTTTTGACCTTTCGCAATAATTTTAAACCTGTTTTGAATGTCAATATTTTGATGTATTTTAAAATGTATCACTATGCATTTGAAAGTTTAAATATAGTCTTCTTCTTCTTCTTCTGCCTCGCCTTCCTCCCAACTATTTGGTGTCGGCCACCCTTGTCCTACACCTCCACTTTACTCGGTCAATCTCATCTCCTCTGCCCTCATGTCATTCTCCAAAGTCTCCAACCATCTCTTTTTTGGTCTTCCTCTTCCTCTTTTCCCTTTAACGTCCATCTTCATAACCATTCTTACTGCATTCGTTTTCTCTCACCTCATCACATGCCCAAACCATCTCAGCCTATTTTCACTCATCTTGTCCACAATTGCCGCTACACCAACACTACCTCTCACGTATTCGTTCCTTATTCTATCTTCTCTTGTCACTCCATTCAACCATCTAAACATTCTCATTCCCGCGGCACTCATACTTTGTCCTATTCTCCTGTTAACCACCCAACACTCTGAACCATACAGCATAGTTGGTCTCACTACACTTTTATAAAATTTACCTTTCAGCTTCATTGGAATTCTCTTAACGCATAACACGCCCGATTCTTCTCTCCATTTCATCCACCCGCACTTAATCCTATGTTTTACATCCATGTCAAAGTCCCCGTCCTTTTGAACAAATGATCCTAAATATTTAAAGCTCTCAACTTCACCTATCACATCACCATCTATTGTCAGTTGTCTCCTCATTCCTTCAACTTCTTGGTCTCTTTGTCCAAAATCATACTCTATATACTCTGTTTTATTTCTACTAATTGTCAATCCCTTTTCTTCGAAGGCTAACCTCCACTCGTTTACCCTATTATTGACAACTTCCAGGTTTTTTCCTACCAGAACTATATCATCCGCAAACATAATACACCATGGTATCTCACCCTGTATCTCCTTTGAAAACTCATCCATTACCACTGAGAACAGGTAGGGGCTTAGAGCTGACCCCTGGTGCACACCTACTCCTATACTGAAACCTTCTGATACTCCACACCGACTCTTGACACTAGTACTCGACCCTTCATACATATCCTGGATCAAATTAACATACATTTTTGGGACATTTTTCCTCATTAATGCCCACCTTAAAACTTCCCTTGGCACTCTGTCATACGCTTTTTCTAAATCTATAAACACCATGTATAGTTTTTTATTCTTTTCTCTGTACTTCTCTACTAATTGCCTAACACAAAATAATGGCTCCATTGTCGATTTCCCTGGCATAAAACCAAACTGGTTTTCTGATATCGACGTCTCACTTCTTATCCTCTTCTCTTTAATCTTTTCCCAGATCTTCATACTATAACTCATGAGCTTTATTCCTCTATAGTTCCCACATTCTTGTATGTCTCCTTTTCCTTTAAATATTGGTACAATAAAACTCTTTCTCCAATCTTCTGTCATTATTCCCTCTATTAGTACCTTATTAAATAAAATGTTTCAACCACTCAATGCTTACATCCTCTAACATTTTCCACACCTCTACAGGTACTCCATCTGGTCCTACCGCTTTTTTTCTTTTTCATCGCCTTCACCGCATCTCTCACTTCCTCCTCACCCACTAGACCAATCAATCCTTCATTCCATGAAATACTCTCTAAAGCTTCTTTTGGATACTCCTCGTTCAGTAATTTCTCAAAATATTCTTTCCATATTTTTCCACATTCTCATCTTTTGTTAAAACTCTCTTATCCTCATTTTTTATACACCAGACATCTTGGAAATCCTTGGATCGCTTTTCTCTCACCTTCGCCAGTCTATAAATTTTTTTTCTCCTTCCTGTGTTCCTATCCGCTCATATTACTCATCATACCTATTAAGCTTCGCTTTGCTTACCGCACTTTTCACTACTTTACATACATTTTTATACTCTATCCAATCTTCTCTCTTCCTGCTTTTCTGCCATACCTTAAATTGCTTTTTCTTACTCGCTACTACTCTCTGAATCTTCTCATCCCACCACCACGTTTCCTTGTCTTCTGGTAAACTATTTTTGGTTTCACCAACAACCTCTTTTGCTATGATCTTAAAACAAGTGGCCATCCTTCTCCAAACCTCATTTATATCTCCCTCAACATTCCACATAGCTTTTTCTTTTAATTTCTTTATAAACTCCTTCTCTTTGTTTCCTATTAATTTCCACCACCTAATTCTGATCTCCTTTCCTGTCTTCCTTCTTATGTTCATCTTTTTTCCTCTACACCATACTTCCATTATCATCAACTTATGTTGTGTTATTACACTATATTCAGGAATTACTTTACAATCCTTTACTCTTTTATATATTGTCTAATACTACAAAGAATTACGATGAGTATAAAATCGATAAAAATGTAAATCGATATTTAAAAGTAGTAGGTTATAGATGTCAGGAAATTCAAATTTAATTATTTTCGAATGTCGATACTTACTTATGAGTACCAATTGAGAAGAGTAGAAATTAGTTTGAAATTAGTTTTTTTTATCCCACTTTGCACCGAAAACGATTTGCAGTGACAAAACAGAATGACAAAATCGACCTAATCAGTAATTTTACCAAATACAGTACAATGCCGTATCATCTGAATACACACATTTAAATTATATTGACAATGGCTTACTATACGGCAAAACCACCGATTCGGGATTGTGTGAACGAGTTCTTACTGTACATCAATCAGATGCCATCGTTTTTTCCATAGCAAATGCTATATAAAATTACTAAAAATAACTTCTTATATTAAACAGTACTTCTACTGCCAATGAAATTATCAAGGAATAAACAATAAATATCTAACTGTCACAGCTGTAGATAGTAAAAACCAGCTATCTACAGCCATGTTAACTACTAAAAAGTCATTACTTTATTAAGATTTGTTAGGGGGGATCTCTCCCTTTTGTCTCCCCCTCTGGATATGGCGTCATGTTTCAAATATTTTCCCATGTAAAATTGCAAGACGGCTACCTAGTATTATTACATATCTGTAAAATTAATACGTGTTAATTTATCATTACACAAAAGTTTAATTGTAGTAAAAATAATTTACTGATAACTACAAGTGTTAGGAACAACTAGGTATATGTTGCACATAAATATATATGCTTACTCCATATGTTTTAGAGAAGATTAATATAATTTATTTTACAATAAAACTGGTACTATATAATGTAACATTATTGATAATATTATACTCAATTCTTCGATCATTTCTCTATTTATATTTATTATATTGTGAAGAGCAGACATGTCAAACTCGAGTATCAAGCAAACCTAATATTTTGAACAGTTTACTACGCGAAACACGCATAAAAATTGAACTAAAAAAAAATAAATATTTAATATTAATACATATATATATATATATATATATATATATATATATATATAAATATATATATATATAAATATATACATATAAAACTATCAATAAAACTTACTCGATTACAGTTTATCAGAATAAGTGACATAATAATGTACACCAAAAAATAAAACATTCTCTTAGAATCTAAGGAAGTTGCGACACGAAATTAATATTTTATTATCTTTTTTACTATTCAATTATTATTTTGTCCATTAATATTGGTTAGCGGGCTACAAAAAAATATCCACATGTTTGACATGCCTGATGTAGAGGAATATTCCAACTATTATTATTATTATTATTAACATTATCAACACCGGTTATGTTGATATAACCATCGTAGTATCGTCGTGGCAATATGGTATAAATGTTCGATATTCGTGTGTCCGTCTTGTGCGATCTACATATATTTTTGACATAGTATTATAAATATTATTATTTAATTATTATTTTTTGTGTACTAGGTGTTTCCAATATTAGTGGGATGCTGGTTAATTATATTGCATGCATTTAATAGTTAATTGTTATTTTAATAATTCTTTATATACATAAAATGTGATTTTAATTTATTTTTTTTTTTTTTTTATAAAATTCGTTGATGATTTATTTGAGCTTAGTAATATCTATACTATAAAAAAAAAAAATCAAAATAAGCTACTTAAATTATTAAAATTTTATTGATTTTTCAGAACTTTTCACCGACGACATATTAGCTGCAAATACTTTCATATTCTTCGTTGCTGGTTATGAAACTTCAGCTTCGACAATAAGTTATTGCTTATATGAATTGGCTAAAAATCCAGAAATTCAAGAAAAGTTACGACAAAAAATCATGGAAACACTAGATGCCAACAATGGAAGACTATCTTATGATAAATTAAAGGATATGAAATACATGGAAATGGTGATAAATGGTGAGTATATGGAACTTTTATGCATAGCAGCCTTTTTCTTTGCTTAAATTATGTATTTTCAAAATTTTGATTTATAGGAAAATGTAAGTGTACCGTAGAAAACTATTACTTCCAATATATTAAAATTATCACCAACTTAATAAAATACATTATTATTCTCACTGTGTTACAATTTAGTTGACACATAAGATAATATTTTATTACAATTAATTTGTGTAGAAACATTGAGAATGCATCCACCGGTTCCTGTGTTAAATAGAGTGTGTTCTAAGAAATACACAATACCCGATAGCAATGTCACTTTTAACGTGGGTGAAAAGTTGATAATACCTATTTATGCACTACATCATGATCCTAAGTATTATCCAGATCCAGAAGTATTCGATCCCGAACGATTTACAGATGAAAATAAAAATTCCAGGCCACTCGGCACATTCATTCCATTCGGAGATGGACCAAGGATTTGTATTGGTAAAATATAACTATATAATGTGCTAATGATCGTTATACGTCCGAAGAGTGAATGTGTCAAACGTTCAAAGTACTATATTTACATTAGTCTTGTTTGAAGTTATTTTCAGTCCATCAATAGATAGCTTATTTTATCTGTCCAAATGTAATTACTTTTACCCTAAACAATATCTCAAAGTTAATCTCTTCTATATATACATACATATATGTTAGAGTTTATCATTTTACGGGATTTAAAGTACCTTATGTGTTCAACGTAGAAAAAAAATAGCAACTTAAAAATTAATTATCTTTGAAGTAATTACTATTGAACAAAGCTGGGCACTAACTAGTTAGAAAGTTAAAGTTAAGTTAGAAAGTTACTTAAATAGTTAGTTTTAATTCATAATAACTTTGTAACTTAGCTAGTTAAATTTAATTTGTAAAATATTCTAATCTATAGTCTGTAGAATGTTGATATCTACTAGCGCGTCACCACGCGCGTGGGGTATAAAAATACCCCAGTCATTTTCAAACTGATCATAAAACCATTGATTATAAATACTATATAGTATAATATATAATAAAGTACTATATATATATAGTACTATATAAGTATTTATAATCAATGATAAAACTAACACCATAGATAAGTTTTCATCATAGATAATGTTGTTATTTTATCTAGCTTTCTAAAAATAGGTATACGACAAAATTATTGTTTTCCAATTGAGTGGGACATAAGAATACTATCTGTGCAAAACTTATTTGTAAACACCACCTGATAGAAATATGTCCAGAGTGATTTGACATAATGTAAAGAAACTTCCTTATTTTAAATTGTATTTAAAAATATATTAAATCACATAACACTTTAGGTACAATAATAGTATATACTCGTATAATAATTAATATGTACCTACCCAAAAATTTGATTTTTTTTGTAATTATACATTAGAAATTATTTAAATTAATAAAATAAAATATTTATTTTATCTAAAAAATAACTGTTTGATTATTAAATATAGAACACATAACAATTATGTTGGGGTAAAAAAATACCCCACGCGCGTGGTGACGGGCTGGATATAAATAGTATCTAAATTTATCATTTACATTTCAACAAAAAAGTTTTTTAATCTATAAAAAAACTAACTTCTACTCTAACTTAAGTTACTATTTTCACCAAACTAACTTCTAACTATCTAAGTTAGAAATTGGGACAGTTTCAGAAACTAACTTATATTCTAACTTAGTTAGTTATTTTATTAAAGTAACTTAACTTCAACTAGTTAAAAAAAAATGGCTAACTTGCCCAGCTTTCTTATTTGAATACTTTAGTTTGAATAAACATTAGTTTAATTCTAAAATGTGTATTTTATTTTCTACTTTAGATTTTTTTCTCTTAGTTTTATTATTATATATTCATGAAAATTATTGAGTTAGTTAAAAAATAAATAACTGAAGACAAAATAAAAGCTTTAACCAATATTTATGTAGCTCATATAATTCAATTAAACACATATTTGTATAAGACGTATGAGACGATATCATTATTAAATATTTTTATTGTAGTTCTAATATAATGACCGTCATATTTTTCAGCAGTTCGAATATTGTACATATTTACTCTTCGGTAAAACTAATGATAAAACAATAGTATTTTAATATTATTTGATATTATTTTCTAATTTACAAATAGGTTTACGATTCGCGATGGTGGAAATCAAGACAGGACTATCAGAAATATTATCTAAATTTGAAGTATCTACATGTGATGATACACCGAGTACGTTTAAATTCAGACCAAGATCTTTTTTACTCACACCAACTGAACCAATTCGCTTATCTTTTAAAAAAATCGAATAAATGTAATGTTATTAAATAATTAATTATAATTTTAATAATTTTAATAATAAATAGTTATAATATAATTTAATTTTCAGACAATGTTATTGTAACTAGGAATTAAAGTTATTTAAACTTACATTTATATTATTACTACACCGAAAAAAATATCATTAGTTTTTAATAATATAGTAGTGTTAACGGTTAACAACTTTTGTACTGTTAACTGGAAAATAATTTATAAAATTGACGATGTTACTTGTAGAAATAATATTATATGAGTATATTATCAATAATATATAAATTGTTGGTGTCAATTAAATAAATAAGATTTTAATCAAATCTACAATATTCTTATTACTCATGTATTTATGTATTTATAGCATACATTTACAAGTAATTTATCAAATCAATAATATTTGTTATTGAATTAACAATATGATAATTATTATGATATTGATAATACTTCTTATTATACCGATTATGATCTAATTCGTTATTAACTGTCAGTCCCAATGTGGTTGTCACGTTTCTTACAGATGGAGCCCTTACAGTATGCTATGAATTTATGAGCTACACAAAAAGACCATAATATAGACGTCGTTTTCCATTAAATTTCAATGTTCATTGGTTCTCGTTTCTATTATTGTTTGGTTGAACTTTCAAACTAACTTACTTGGTTTTTTAAGACTGAACTTAAATATTTAACTAAAAGGTAAGTATAAATGATATGTTTTATTTGTAAAACGACTGTTAGAGATTTGCAAGCTCTAAGGAGTACATTATAAAATTATTCATATGTCAAAACTTGATAGTACTTATACATGCTTAGAAAATAAATGCTTTCAAACATTGAGTTCCTTGTCTTCATTTAAACGGCATCTTAACAGAAAACAAGTAACTTTTAACACTATTTCACAAAATTCACAAAATAATGATGAGTTTATATCAAATGAAAATAATTTTAATTATGACCCTCAATATCTTCAAAATGTGAAAGATCATTTGTATTGGTATTTGTATTTGTATTGATAAAGAATTCGAGATATTTTTAATATTGAAAATGCCACTAAGGCTTTATATGAATCAACTATTACATTTATTGTAAGTTTATATATAACTAACAATTTTTATAAAAATTATGTACGTTAGATACAATCTGGTATAAAAGAAAATGTTTTAATACCTTTGACTTCTATTCTTAAAAATACTGTCGAAAAAAATATTAAAGAGCCTACATTACGATCAACTTTTAATAAAATTGAAAGATTGATATTAGATTCTTACTGTAGCACTGAGTATCACTTAAACAATTGGCTGATTGAGAATAAATTATTATTAAATGTATATCAGATTACCATAAGTCATAGTAGTGGAATTTATTACAATAAAAGAGTAACTAAACGTGCTTGTTTACCATTAAGACATAAATTTAAACTATTTTTTGAAAATGGAAATAATTTTAAGCCTATTTATAAACGACTCTAAAATGTTCTAGACATTAATACTATTCTATCAAATTTTGAACAAGGACAATTATGGAGAAAAAAAAAATCTCAGTTTAAAGGAATGATTACTATACCATATTTTTTGTATATAGATGATTTTGAGATAATCATTCCTTTAGGATCACATGTCAATTGCTAATATGTTGCTGCTATTTATTATAGCTTTTAACTTCTTAGAAATAGTTCTAATCTATCAAATATATTTTTAGCTGTATTAATTAAATCAGCTGATTTAAAAAAAATTTGGAAATAACCCAGTCTAATAAAATTGATTGAGGAAATTAATTAAATATATATATAAATATAGGTCATATAGGAAGAGGAAGACCAAGGATGGAGTACATGAAACAAATCTTAATTGATATGGAGAAGAATAGTTATAAGGAATTGAGTAACAATAGGGATGCATAGAGAACGAATCGAAAGAAGATGAAATTAATTACCCTGAAAAAGAAGGACGAAGCATTTCCACATATTTAATAAATTTTATACTTGGTCTGGTTCTGGAAGATAATTTGGGTTTTAATAGTGTTCTTGATTTTAGTAAGCCCTTCTCTTCAAATTATTATTGTCGGTTTTGTAAAATCTTTACACAAATCTGTAGCAAATTTTCTCTGTGAAAAAAATATTTCATGCATGCGTAATATTGTAAATCAGCGGTTCTCAATCTTTATTGTTCGCGAAGCCCTTAAGATGCTAAAAAAAATCCACGGAGCCCCAAAACCCAGAAATACCAACTTTACAACCAATAAATAATTATGGATCAATAGATTCTTTTTTAATTTTTTTTTTTTTGCAATGAGTTTGCACAATGTCGTATAATACAAAATTTTTAGTTTAATTTAAAAAAATATATAATATAAAATTATAATAAGTAATTTAAAAGTTTTACTTAATGAGAGGAATGATATTGTTTTTTTCCATTTACCAGTACTTCAATATTTAAAAGAAGTTGAATGTGCATGTCTGCTTCAGTCTCTAATTTATCGCGGTATTTTGTTTTTGTTGACGCATATGATGAAAATTCGCTTTCACTAAGATATTTGTTAGAAAAGGTAGGTTAGATTTAAAAAAAGCTTTTTTAGCCAAAGATTGATATTGCTGTTACTGCACCAAAAATCTGTTAATGAAATATCATCGAACAACGTTTTTAAAAATTAATTAGTAGTAATTTCTATTAATTCTTTATACACAGTTGTAAAGATTTCTTCTGGTTGTTTTTTTTATTAAAAATGAATTTTTAACCCACCTATTTTTTTTTTTTATTTTATATCTTTACTTGCTGGAAAATATTTTTCTAATGAATACAGTATTTAATTTAAATGTTGCACTGTTTCGTCGAATATTTCATCAAAATCATCAATATTTCCATCAACTGATTCCAAATATTCTTTTAACAAACGAAAACTATCAATTTCATGTGGAGAAACAGTTCCAGTCCAGAGTTCAATTTTTTCGTTTGCCTTGAAAACAGTGGTCATTTTACCATGTATGGATCAATTTACTTCATTTAATTTTATGATGATGTCTGTCAAATAACTTAGTCGAAATTATCAATTTTTATATCTGTACTTAAATCAAATGTGCCCGCGGAGCCCTAGGATTCCGCAGAATACAGTTTGAGAATCGCTGTTGTAAATTATACAGAAGATGTGTCAAAAATGAATTTCAATGAGACAGGTATTCACAAGATTTCAATTCTGAACTCTATAGGTAGTTTTCATGTCACTGAAAATTATTGCATAAATGTGATACATAATGTTTTAGAAGGTACATGTCACTATGCTTTGTGTCATATCATTAAATATTACATTAAAATAGTCAATTATTTTCCTTATGTAATTTAAATAAGGGTAAAATAAACTTTAATTAGGCCCAATTTTATAATTTTTAAAATTGATGAGTTTAGTAGACCAATTAATATTACATCATCTTCATCAGGAAAAAAAATGATAGGATTAAAAGAGTTATTTTAATATTTGTATGCTTTATATATTGTACATATTGTAAATAAGCTTTTTTGTAGCTATTAGATTAGCTGTAAATATTTTATTTAAGAATGGACGGTGGAGATAATTTTTAAATGTACCAACATGAAGCTTTTGGTGACATTGCAAATAATCATGCTGCAAGTATTAATTATACAATTAATTTGGAAAAAAATACCGATGACACATTTTGCATGATTATTGCTAATTATAATTTTAAGAATATTAGTTTATACATTTTAATATACACTAAATACACTATACATTATTTATATATAAATATAATTTATAAGTTATACTTACTTATACATATAACTTATAAGTTCTAATAATACTTCAATTAATTAACAAAATTAAAATTAGTATAATTTAGATAAAAATCCTACAATATCTTACAATGACATTATTGGAAGGATACGAGTATCCAATGTATAATCTTCAGCCATTATTCGAATTGTTGAAAGAATGAGGACTGAATTTTATTTATCATACATTACTGGGTAAGTTTATTTCCATGGATTATATATTTTGTATTCAACTCAAATACACTTTCTATTCATTTTTAATTACAATTTAATTTTGTTATTAAATGGGCTTATACAGTGGTTATTAAGTTTTGCACAACCATGGTGCGCGTACCACAAATGGTACACGGAAAGTTCGTAAGTAGTAGGCGAAGACATTTTTTTACAATGAAATGGTTTAATTTTTATAATTATTACCATTTAGTTAAATATTAAATTCATCTAATACAGAAATATTGATTATTATTAAGCAAATAACAAATTTAAAGACAACGTAAAATTATTATCAGTGGATAATGTCATTAATTATAAAATAACTATTTAACTATCGATGTCAGTTAGTGTAGTAGATTTTATAGGAAATCAAATTATTGTCACGTTTCAATTTATGTTTGTTTTAAGTTATTTAATTTATTTAATTTGGAGTATCCATCGGAAAATGTTTCGTATGGTTTTTTATACAAAACTTAATTTATTATATTAACATACAATTTGATACACCCTGTAATACTTTAGGACAAATATTATGTGATTCAAGTAAGACATGAATCTTTTTTAAGTACTAATTTATATTAATTAATATAATTTTAAAATTTATCTTTTTAATTTTGGAATAATAAAATTTATTTTTTTCTTATATTTAAGGTTTTATTTTATAATCGTATCTATACCTTATTTTAAGAAAATGTCTTACTATATAGATTCTAGTATTAACTCCAGCCATGTATTTAGAATAATTTTAAATATATATTAGTTATTATTAATAAGTATACCTACATTGTTTTTAAAATTATATTTATATAATTGTAATTTAATAATTTTTCTGGAATATTGTGCTTTCATTGAAATACAATTTAAAAGATTTTTTTAAACAACTCTCATTACAATAAATAAAAATTATGTTGATGAAATTCTGGGTTGAATTTACAATAATAATCTTGTTGATATATATAATATATTACTATCATATTAATAATTTTAATTTTAATCATAAAAATCTTGTAATTTCAACAATGTTTACTGTCAATATTAATGTAATTATTGTGCTTTTAATAATTGTTATATTGTTAAATTCATAATGTAAACTATATCGTTAACAATACTACAATTGTGAACGGTACAGTACTGTCATTAAAATTGACAGTTAACATTGTTGGAATTACAAGTTTTATAGCTACCTTTGAAATGGCCCGTCGCCTCGACTTTTTATACAAAATTATTTTGTGTGTAAATTTAAGTGTAAAGTAGCCTAGAATCGATCAGCCCTGGAGCCCTCAAAAGCTCTCGATGACCTTGACGATTTCCCATCAATAAAATGATAATAATATAAAAGTACTATAGACAATACTTTGGATGGAAAAATGTTAAATTATTAAAATCGGTATTAGTAAATATTTTTATTAGACACAAAAACAAATCATTATTATTGTAATATATGTTTATATTAAATCATCAATTATCGGCATAAGTAACAAATAAGTAAGTTAAATTTTCATTACATACGCCAAAGAGGATGAAAAAAAAATCAGTTAGTAAAACCAAATAACAAGAATATTTCTTAAAAATTGAAAAAAATATAATGGTCTTACAAACACAATCGTGGTTTTTGAAATTTTACTACGTATGCTTATTAATATAAATAGAATTATGTAATAATATATTTTTTTAAATATTTTTATTTTTATAAATACGTAGTGAATGCCATTCGCGTTGCTAAAGAGGTATAAAATAACAATATTTAGTTAAATATCAATAATTGTTACGAATATTTATTTATTTATAATTATTAGTTCTTAATTTTAATCTTGTTAGTGATTCTCGTTCAATTTTTAGTCCGACTTTTTGAAATAATATTTTTAAGCAACTAAAATGGCACATATCAAGAAAACAAAATGTGTTCAAGCTACCTCGTTGAAACGACGTGACAATTTGGTTTCTTCCAATTACACCAATGTTCCGAAGTTCGTACCATCTTATCAGATAAAACGTGAAAAACCGAGTATGTTATCTTTGATATCGATGGAATACCAACAAACATGGACAAAAGAGAAAAACGAATACTTGAAATCGCAAACTGGCAGTATTAATGAGAAAAAAGAGAAAAACTTGAAGCCAAAAATTAAAGTAATCCAACAAAGAACCGTACGTGCGAGAGTAACAGAAAAACCTCCTGCAAAAAAGACGACGAAATACGATCACATTCAGTCCAGTTATAAAAAGATTAAACAGCAACCGCGAACTCCGTGTGAAAATAAATTGATATCAAATGATCAAGATAAGACTACAAAATTATAGTGTAATGTAATGTAAAAGTAACTCGTAATGTTTAGAGTGATACACACTGAATACATAGTTTGGAAGTAGATATTTTAATTTGAGTCCTTTGAAATGCCAATATGTCACACAAAACATATGTGAATGTAGTCAAGGTGTAAGAATAAACCTTTACGGGTAGTTACGTTGAATAATTTGGTATTTGAAGATGGTCTTTAGAGCAATATCTATTCGTTGTTCTTCGCGAAAACTAAATAAGGTACAAACAATTCTATATTTGAGTTTGTTATTCATCATATCATTTCGATACCAATTTCAAAATCTTATAATGGATGTTGTATGTAATGCAATTATGTATTAATGATAAATTTCAAAATATGACTATTATTTGATACTTTTTCATTATGTACCACCAAGTCCACTGCAATTATGAAGTAATAATAACTTTCAAATTTTAAAGTAAGTATATTTATTGTTTTAGGTTTGTAATTTTTTTATTACAAAGTTCAAATTCTAAATCATAAAGTGTTATTATAGGAACAACTTTAAAAAAAAAAAATGTAATAATTTAATAAATATCACTTATTCTATCTCACGTAGAAAGAATATTTAATTGATAGTAATTATAGAAAATATATTTAGATATTTGTTTAAATATTTCACTTTTTTTTCAATTATTGGCTAAAATTGTATTATTTAAATGCTTAATGTGAGATAAAATAGGTGATATTTATTACATTATTACACTATGTTTTATAAGTTGTACTATAATGAAACTTTATGATTTAGAATTTGAACTTTCTAATAAAAAAATTACAAATATAAAACAATAGATAAACTTTAAAATTTGAAAGTTATTATTATTTCACAATTGCATTGGACTTTGTGGTGTTTTCCAGTTGAGTCTGAAAAGGCATGATAAAAAGAAACTAAATAATACTCAAAAGTGAAATTGGGAATTTTTTGTAGATTTATAAGTGTTAACTTTGATAATGCATTAAAACACCTTCTTCATAAAGCTAATTATTCATTATGCTTGCACTACACAGTACACGCAAAAGCTTTCCCTATTGGTTTATTACTTGTACACATAATTTGAGGGGTGTATTCACTGTAACAATTCAAATAACTTAGATCAATTTTCTTTTATACTTACTATTAAAATAATATTCATTCAAAGTTTACGTTAAAATTAACCTTACAATTTTGTTTGCAACTTAATATAATATTATGGTTTTTGATTAGATATGAAATTAAGTTACTGTAAGCATATCTACTGCGGTATACAGTATGTTACACTCGTACGATATTCATTATCCGTCATTGAGTCGTTTATTAAAATCAGTGGCGATACGTGATATTTAATGTGTGTAAAGACGGAATATAATAATAGATTTTCTATATAAAAGTAATTGCACATTAAACATCACCTATCACCACTGATTATAATAAACGGCTTAATAATAGATAGTGAATATAATATAACACACAGCATATGGCAGTAGATATGCTCAATAATTTAATGTCGTACCCAATTAAAAATCATAATATTATACTAAATTGAGAACAATATTGAAAGATTTAGTACACTTTGAATGAATAATATTTTCACAGTAAGTATAAAAGTAAATTACTATATACTAAATACTTTAACCAATATAAAAAACGTAGTTGAGATTATTTAAACGAGTATTAAAATAAAAATTTAATAAAACATTTTAACTAAAAACATTTAATTTAAAAAATACTTAGTTCTACAATAATGGTTTTATAATATTTTATCATAACTTTAAAATTGTACAAAATACATAATAAAACGAAAAATTTACCCCCCTTGTTGTAAAACTATAACCCCTTTGAGGCATGGGTAAGGGTTGACTTAGTGACAATAACATTTTACCATTATTGTTTTTTCACTACATGGAACAATGTTTAGAATTAGCCACTATTATCAATATATATATATTAAGGCTCTTGATTTGATGTGGGTAATACCCGGGTACCCGTAAATCCGGGTTATACCCGATTTTGTGGGTAGTCAATGTTTTCGGGTAGTGGGTACCCATTACCCAAAATGTTCGGGTACCCGATGGTTTTTTTTGATATACGTTTAGCTAAGTCTTAACTCCCAAGAGGTAATCAGTATTAAATTATACATTACACAATTATTCGAATAAAATATATCTAAGAAAATATAAAAATTATCTATAAAAATATATTTAAGATATACATACCTTAACATACCTAAGATCATTAAGCTATGGTTATCGAACACAGAAACAGATAAGATAAACTTAAGTCTAGTTATTAATACTTTCATATTCTTACATACACTTTTATTATTATCGAATTATAAATACATATTGGAATTGTTGTCAAAATTTACGGAATATGTAAAGTTATGTAAAATTAAATATTTCTTAATTTATTGTAAATCATGTGAAACGAATTTATCATTTACAATAGTAAATTAATTAATCATGTTTTAAAAAAAATATGTACTTACATACAAATCCCAGCTCTAGTAATGAGTATACCATTCATAACGGGTACCTACCCGATCCATAACGGATACCCAATCCATAACGAGTACTCGAAATTTTGTAAAATCGGGTAATACCCGTAAAACCCGGTTACCCGGGTACCCGGGTATCAAGAGCACTAATATATATAAAACAAAATAACACCTATAGAACCACCCTTATATGTATTAAAGTTTAACCTGGATAACAACATATTTAATAAGAAAGAAAAGAAAACACATCCGATTTATATGAATTATTATTTATCATGAACGAAAAAAATGAAAAAAAAAAAAATTATTATTCAGTAGGTATATACGAGTATATTATAGTATATAAGATTATTATAACCGTGGTTGTTCGTGTTCTTTCGACTTTGTGCACTCTTCTTGTCCCTGGCGTATTTCGGATACAAATACCTGACGTGCAATTACGGCAAATGGGAGAGACTCGACATACCGAATCGACACTGCTAATTCGACATTACAGCAATTTTGTTAACAATTAATGATAAGGAATTTTACTATTTTTCAAATTAAATGTATTGATTTTCCTTCAAACCCAGTATTTTTAATAAGAACTTATCACAAACACGCAAAAAATTGCTAGAAAAATATGTTTGTGATCATTATTATTATTAATATTGATGTCTTAAGTGCTTTGTTTTTTTTTTTTTTATTGAATTTTGTTCATTTTAGGTTTTATACACAATTAGGATTAAGTATGACTAAAATAATTAGAGTTTTTGATGTTGTTGCAAAGTTACATAACATAATAAATATCTTTGCACCAAACTCTAAGAAAATATATTTAAAATCAAGTTTTTAGATTAACCGATTTTTTGTGTTACAGAATCTTTTAAAAAGTTTGTACCTAAAAGACTGTTAAACAAATAAAATCTATAATTATTATTAAAATGACTGTGTTTGTTTCATTTTATGAATAAAATTAATTTGATGCAAAGTATCCTCAGACTACGGTACAACTTTCTGTGGACGATGAATGAATAACTGTATACGCTACTAAAGTACTAGTTTGTTGATAAAAGGTTTTTTACTTATAGTTATATATATATTATTATATATTATACTATCTAATATATAATATTTTTGTGTCGGTGTTAGTTATTGAACTCCTCCGAAACGACTTGACCGATTTTCATGAAAATGTGTATAATATGTAAATCTGTGTATATTTGGTACGTCTGAAAATACTTTTAAGGCTAATTTAAAAAGGGGATTGACCACCCCCGGGAGGTGCTCAAACAGGAATTTTGAGATTTACGATAGAAATTTTTGTTTATAAATGGTTGCTATGGGGGTTATAAGATTTGAGAATAATATTTATTTATTAGTGGTAGCCATTGGTAATATATAAAATTAATATAATGAATTACCGACGTTGCTTTGTAGCACTGAGAACATGACTTGAAAATATATGTGAAACAAAACCGAACAATTTTGAAAACATGGAATAACGAATATCTTCGCACGATGATAACAATGCAATTACGTACATGGCCGGTCGCACACGGAGGCTTATAGTCGCCGCCGACAATAGCTCCGGATACGAAACGCACCGCTATGCATTGCATGAAAATGATAACACGTCCGTGCACCAGGCCCGGTTTTTTAAAGGCCTTACCCTCAACCTTATTAGAATACATTTTATGGATTTTGTGCAAATATCTAGGAAAGATAACTCTTTCATATAAAAAAAATTATTTAGCACCAGGCCCCGCAAGTCCTTCAACCGGCACTGCCGTCGCGTACATACGTATTGCATTTATTTCATTTTCTGAATATCTTAATTTAATATTAACATTCAACTGCTTATCATGCAAGTGGAGTCCCGGACACATAAATGATGATGAAGGGACTTTACTGACTAATAATGTTGACGTGGATGAGTCACATAACCATGGTTAGATTTATACGACGTATAGTATTAGTCATTGTAACGGAATAAGCTCAATTGGTGTGGTTGAAAAATGTTACTATAAATGTTCTAGTAATGTTCTAATCATTCTAGTAATTTATAATTCATGAGCTTAACAATGGTAAACTATTTAAATTTCCTTTTATTAAATTATGTGTACATTATGTAAAAAGTATATGAATAACTAACTTTCTGCTATTTACAAATGGTTATGGTCTTTCTGTTGATTTCAATTAAAGAAAATATAAAATGTTTTTTTCGGAATATTTTTCTCCATTTATTATTAAAAAAACATTTATGAAACTCCCTCATTATACGTTATTAATGTCCTTATTATTTTTTAACTATCAGCAATCAGAATATTTTCAAAGATTTTGACAAACATGTTATTTTCTTGATTACAAATTATTTTTTACAGAAATTCTTAATAAACAAATTTGTGACACACATTTAGTGTTATGTGATTAATGTATTTTTGACACATATTTTATCTTATCTTTAGTGTTTGATAGTTTTGGTGTATTAAAAAGAAGTATGACGTAACTTACCTTTAATTATTAATATTTTCTATTTAAGAGTATAATATTATTATAATACATTATATTATTTGGTTTTTACAGGAATTGTTGAAATAATAGACGTATTGTTTAAATGTACAATATACACAAATGGCCGTTGTGCTTTTGGACTCAATTACAATACATTATCAAACCCAATTTCAGAGTTTCATCGTACAGAACGATACAAATTTAGGTCTAACTGTAGATCGATGATTCTACTGAGATGCTGTATGAGACTAATTGGTTTAGGTCGAATTTTGAATTTATTTCAAATATGAGATGAGCAGGATGATATTTATGATTTTCCGATAATTTACTGAAGACAATATTCTAACAGCAAATACATAACTGTGGTAAAAACACGATTTTTCTGTGTTAATTAAAACACGGGCATTTTTACCCACAGTTTTGCACCACACTTATTTTCATAACACACAACGCCTCATATTTTAATTTTTTTTTTAGACGTATGATGTTTAAAATATTTTAAATTTTAAAATTTAAAATTTAAATCATTTAAAATTAACAGTTGTTAGCCAAATTGAATCTACCAATATGCAAAGTTATCTATACTAACGTATAAAGTTTCAATAACAAAATTAATTTATTAAAATAAGTAAAATTACCAATGTAAAACTATATCTATAAATCCCAAATCTAAAGAATCGGATAGTCATAGAGTAATTTCTCCACCGTATAGAAAGTAATGTAACTTTTTTTTATCGTGTAGGAATTAACATGCATACCTAATTTATATAATGTAGAAACTAACATACGCACCTCTTTTTTACCGTATATGAACTTACACATTACAGTTTTATATTCGTGTAAAAATTAACATACTCATATTTTTTTACCATGTAGAAACTAACATATGTAACTGTTTTTACAGTATAGGAACTAACGTATGTAATTATTTACCTGCTACTCTTGTGTAGGAACTTAATAGTTCTCAAATTTATTGTACAAAATAATTGTTTCTTAATAATAATATAATAATTTATAATAATATGTTTCTTTGTAATACTAAAATTCGCTAAAAACCAAATAATGTGAATGTAGAGTATGGAGTAAAAAGACAAAATCATAAAGTATTTTTTATTTAACAAATATCTAAATATTAGCCCAAAAATTATTAGTTCCAAAACAAAAAAAATAATTAATATCTCAATTTCAATAAGATCCAATAGTTCTAATTTGTGGAATAGTTATTAGTTTTTAGTATACATGTATTGATTTATATAAGTACCCCTGTATACCCCAACGTCGTGTGAACTCGTTCGTTTTCTCATTACTGTTGATACAGTGTTTACACATACTTCAAAATTAATAATGCCGTATTTACAATAGACAGTATTTGACTAGTGTTATGAAATTTCATATTAATGATTTGTGTTTTAATTATAATGATGTGCTCAACCTTGGGCTATTCACGATTTCTGCCTTTCACATAACTATCTTTTACATGTCTTAGAATCAATCATCCTGTGATTTTTATTTGCGTATTAGTTTAATCGTTGTACTACTGGTGCTTATGTGTAGTGATTATAATAAGAAATATTTTAATGTTCTTAATACTCTTTATGTAGTCTCCCCCGTGTTATTGTAATCGTGAAGGCCTACATTTATGTATGCCCGTAATATTATAATAACGTTGAAATTACATTTAAAATGTTCACTGTAATCGGTAATGAGAACTCGAATTTAATTATTTCCTGAGTGTGTCTGGTACGTTTTCGCATTTCATGACCCTAGAAACTAGTTTTTCCGGTATGAACAAAGTGGAATTTCTTTGGTTAACTAAATAACCCTAAATACTATGACTGGATATAATTTATTTAATGACAGGACTGGAAGGCTCGATTAAGCATAATAGATTATCCATTTATTTGGTAAATTGACAGAGTGCACAAAGAAATTCGATTTGATCCCAATTCAGCCTCATCTTGTTCAAAAAATAATTTTAGTTATATTTTCTGTATCGTAAAGTTCAGCAAAAACAATTGTAAATTATTTTCATTTCCCTTTTGCTGAACAGAAAATATAACTAAAATTATTTTTCGAACAAGATGAGGCTGAATTGGGATCAAATTGAATTTCTTTGTTCACTCTGTCAATTTACTAAATAAATGGATAGATTATTATGCTCAATCGTATAAAAAAAATGAAATGAAATGTAAAAAAATTATAAAATATTAAAGTCATGTCGCAACTATCATAATCTCTTAGAGAATGTTATATTTGGTGTACATTATTATGTCTTATATTTTGATAAACTATAATCGAATCAGTGGCGTTCCTTAACCTTTTTATTGGGAGGGGGGGTGAACTTCACATATTATATATATATAATACTCTAATTAATGACATCCAGATAGCAGCTGCCTCGTGATAACTGATAACATTTGTTTTTTTTGGTTAAATATGCAATATCACATGATTTTACAGCGTACTTATAGATGTTTTTGTTAGTGTGTTATTATAATATAAATTATGAACATTTTAAGAAAGAAAATAAAGGGAATAAAGGGAGGAGGGGGCTACTGCGATTATATTTTCATAAAACTATTACATTTTAAAACGTCTTTATTTTACAAACTAGTTTTAATTTTAGTTTGTCAATATTTTCATTTGTTTATTTTACATTATTGGAAGACCCTAAATTCCAGAAGCAGAACTTCCTTAAGTATTTGAAAATAATTTGGAGTCAGAAAAATTTTTGAAGAATACTAGTAATAATATTTTGATTGTTTGTGGAGCTAGTTGTTTATTTTAAACTAATCTCTTTATGGCCTTTTATGAAATATGCTAATGCTAATAATTTAATGTAGTTCTCTAGAATAGTTAACAGTGTCTTTATTATGTATTATAGAATAAAATAATTATACTTTTAAAATGTAAATTAACAAAATTTGTAGTAATTATTTCAAAACATTAGGTGAATTGATAATTAATTAACATATATATAACAACCACTTTGTAACATTTTTATAATATAGTCATCTATTTTATCAACTATACCAACATCTAAAAATAACAATACAGTAATGGACGTTTTACAAAATGTATAAATATCATAGTACTCATTAAAATATTTTACATTAAAATAAAATTTATATTTTTTAAAAAATAATTTAATATTATTTTTGTTTAGATTTATTTTATTTTTTTGGTATAAAAATTTAGTTTAGTATTCGTTATTTTGTTAGTTTGAGTTCTATATAACTTTCATCGTAAATATCTTACAGATGTTGGATTACAGTTTAACTTCAATGTGAAGATCATCCATTAAAATAACAAACTGAATCTCTCTTTTTGTAATGAAATACTATCAATTTTTCCAAATACTAACATTGTTGTATTCAGCATTTAGTGGATTCGTTTAATTCAAAAGGGACTATGCTTGCAAATATTTTTTTTTGTAATTTAATTTTTCTATTGTTTCTACAGTACAATTTTTTTGGTTCAATAAATAATAGTATGTTATACAAAATAATTTGACATTCCGAGTGTAATTATTTTTATCTGAAATCCTAAACAACTATAATTAATAAAAATTGTCCGTGTGGAAAACAACGTTTGTTGGGTAAGCTTATATTGTGAAGTCTAATAATGAGTACAGTTCTATTGGCTATACTTACATATGAACTAACATTTAGGATTAAACATGATGTTTTCTTGTGATAAAAAATAAAATATTGATATTTTTTTTTACTATTTTCAGTGTTGTAAGAGTTCTGTGTAAAACGACTTGTTTAATTTCTTATAAACCCTTTTGAAAACTAGAATGTAAATTTATCGAATCCGATAAATTTGTGTAGCGATATAATAATATTATAATAGATATTTGCTTATTTTATTGAAGTATTCAATGCTATTAGATTTATTCGAGGTATGTATGTTTGACTGTTACTTATTTACTAAAATTACTATCTAGGTACTAAAAAAACTATAACGAACTTATGAGAATATTTTTTGAACGAATGAAATGACGTACTGATTAGTATAAAGAAGATTTAAAAATTATTAATGACCATTATTTTATGAATCACAGTCACATTCATTATTAAAGACTTAGTTTTTAATGTTATGGAATATAATTTTTCTTTTTTTCAATAATTATTGAGTTATTTAATAATGTGTATATGAGCTGTGTGGTGCTAAATATACCTGTATAATACGACCTATTGTTGACCATGAGTGACATACATATAACATTTTCCCGGGAATTTATGTGCGTGACCTTCCTTTTTATTCCTATCATCGTACAATGGTTATTATGGTTTATCAATTATCATATTTCCAAATCTTGTGTTCGTGTATTGTTATCGTTTAAATTAAACATCAATGTTTGAATTGAAATGATGATGAAAAAGTGCATAACTACTATAATTTCACTCCTATTTATTATAAAGGGTATTAATAAAGTACAGTATTAATATAAAATTAAACTGTAGGTAATATTTGTATTTTTACTAATACTCTATACATATTTTCAAAGCAATATACTTTGTAATACTCTTTAATAGTACAGTATTAATATACTGTACTATTAAAGAGTATTACAAAGTATATTTATTTGGAAATATGTATAGAAGTCTGTACCTGAATGAATTTTCTTAGGGTTTCAATAGTTCAGCATATTTATATTCTTACATTTTTTGATATTTATAGAGTTTCACAATAATCGTATAACAAGTAGTTTAAAATATTTAATTTTTTTACTTTTTTTTTTACGAAAACATGTGAAATTTATATGAGAATTATATGCAGGTATAAAATTTTATTTAAGCTTACAAAATATTGTTTTTAAAAATTGTACGGGGTAAATCATACATAAATTTGAAGAGTTTTCAAAGTTCATGGATATTCATAAAATATTTTTTCTTGAGTAAAATTTGCAAAAGTTATGTAATAAAATTAGGTCTAAAAAAAATATATATATATGATTTAAAAGAAATATAAATATATATGATTTTATAAGAAATATTAAATGTATTATAATTAAATAATGTTTTATTGTTAATTTAAATATAAAAGAAAACAAAGGGTAAGATGATTACCACATGTGTTTTCGGAGTTGGTAAATTGCATTAACTGTGTTTTTGATATTTAATGCATTAGAACGAATATGAAGAATGAGTTAATTCCAGTATAAATAGGCTAATATAGGCCATAATCATTATAGTACCTACATAAAGTGATAATTCGTACACAATTTAAATTTTGAATAAAATAAATTATACTCGGATATCTGTTGGTAATGAGTTTTTCGGTTGATCATAGGTGGAAATGAGAGGAACTTAGAGTAGATTCCTAACCCATAACTTCCTCAACATTTTAATTTTAAACCATATGAGCTCGTAAAATGTACTTGTAAAAATAAACTTTAATAACCATTTTCCCCTTGAAAATATTTACTGTGAATTATGATAATTGCAGAGGCAAAATTTACAATTCGAAATAATAATATTTGATTTTCAAAACAATAAAATGTATTTTCACATTTGTGATTTACTCAAATTAAGTGATTACTCACCCAGTAGTTCATTAAATATAAGTAAATACCGTTATGGTTCATTGATTATTAAATCAATCATTTTAGTAAGATTCGAAGGCGTTTTTTATGGGTTAAATCAACATGTTCGTATATATTATGTAAATGCATAATGAAATCATTAATATTTAACCTCTACTGATGGTTGGTACTGAAATTATATTTTGGCAATAACTAACTGGGTCGCTAATTATAGAATGACATTGATAATGCTGTACTGGCTAGCTATAATTTATATAGCCGTGCATACGCCAGACTAAAACAACTTTTAAAAATAGAATAACTTAAATAAAAACCATATTTCTTTCCGACTAAATTTTACTGTGAAATAATTTTTTGAATAGTGGGGTAAAACAAAAAATATATTAACTTAAGTAGGTAACAATTTTCCATTTATTTACATGATGATAAAAACAAAATCAGTTTTTTATGATACAAATATATTCTGCCAATCCACTTGGTATGTGAGCAAATTGGATTCAATAGGATGTTTTATTTTCTTACATACTAATCCATCAAATGGTTACTAAAATGGAATTAATTTTGTCTTAGACAATGATTGCTTTAATTTCATCGTACATCACCAATACTAAGGCACCACCGGTTCCTCTCAATACGTTTGAGAAAGCTCCCTTGAAGAAAGCACCAGCACCTTCTGTCTTTGCAATTACTGACCAACAATGGAGAGTGCTCTTGTAGACGAGTTCAGATTTAGCACGACCACTCTGCATCATCATACGCCTCCTGACTGTATCGAAGGGATAGGAAACAATTCCAGCGACAGTGGTTACAGTCTAAACAAATATACGTGAACATTAATAATTGATCAATAATTAGCTTTCGCGTATTAGATCAAAAAATTCAACGAAATTAAGTTTTACGCCTCAAAAAGTGTTGAAAATGTTTCGCAACGTATTTTATTCTTATCATTGTGCTTCCACTGTCATATTACATGCTTGTTTAATTTACCTGAGCAATAGCCCACGACAAAAGGAAACCAGCGGATTTTGGATCGGGCAACATTCCCTTGGCTGTGTCAAAGCAACCGAAGTATGATGCTCTGTAAATAATGATACCTTGGACGGATACCCCAAAACCTTTGTATAAGCCAGTTATTCCGTCGGATTTGAAAACTTTCGTCAAACAGTCTCCAAGACCGTTGAACTCCCGAGCAGCTCCAGCTTTACCAACGTCAGCGGCTAACCTTTATAAGTAAGTTGGAAATGCATGATTGATCAGAGTACTGCCAAAAAGTTATGGCAATGGAAAAATATATTTTTGACATACCTGGTTCTGGCGAAATCTAATGGGTATACAAAGCACAAAGATGTTGCACCAGCAGCACCACCGGATGCCAAATTACCGGCAAAGTATCTCCAGAATTGTGTGTTCTTGTCTACACCACCCAAAAATATTTGCTTGTACTTGTCTTTGAATGCAAAGTTCAAAGCTTGAGTCGGGAAGTACCTAATCACGTTGGCCATGTTTCCTCTCCAGTATGCTGTGATTCCCTGTTCCTTGGGGATACGGATAAAACAGTCCACCATACCTAACCATAGTAAAATTAAAATAAAAAAATTTAAATTTTTTTACCGATAACTTAACAGTAAATATAAAAGAAATAGAAAAAAATCCTACATAACCGCACACCCAACTTCAACTTATATAAATTAATAATCACCCTTGTATCGGTCTTCAGGTTTGATTTGCTTGGAAATGTGTTGCACTTGCAACAGCAGTTTCACTCGTTCAATAGGAGCAACAGCGGTCTTAGATACGGCAGCAGAAATACCACCAGCTAAGAAGTCCTTAAGGAAAGACATTGGGTCGGCCAAAGCCGGCATTACTACGGTGTCTTTCTTGTTCAGAGCCATGTTTTTTGAAAATTGGTGTTTAATTATTAAAAAAAGAAAAAAAAGAAGATTAACTCAAACTGATTCACACACAACGGAGAAGGTACTGACACGACTGACTCTGAGAGCGACGCTGCTAGACTTATATCGTTGGGATTTTGCCCACCTGGCTTGATGTCAAGACACTTTGGGGTCTTGGTCATTGTGTTAGTTTCTTGTTAGTTATCTTTATTGTGTAAAATCAGAATACGAAATAATTTTTTCTTTTTATTATTAAATAAATACATATGAAAATATTGAAAATATATGTATAAATAATGATAAATGGTGTTTGTGATATCAAATTAGGCAATGAAAAAAATGTAATGCATTTTTCCTTTTCAATCGTCATATTCAATTTTAATTTATCGAAATGAAGTATATTTATTTTAAATAATATATAATTTCAATTAAAACATACTATACATAACGTTTTGTTAATATGATTTATTAAAATTTAGGTTTCTTACTTCTTAAGTCATATATAGATAAATATTATTTTTTTTATATATTTATTCACTACAATATTTCCTTATTTAGTAATTATAAACAATCTAAATAATTGACTCATATAAAATTGTATTAAAAGTTAAAGCTTTATTAATATTTACATGCTATATTAACAAATTAGAATTGTATACGAGTAGGTACATTATATTTATTATACACATTAAAAACAAAACAATATTTTTAATTTAAACGTTCATGTAATATTTTGTTTGCAGTTTGTGATTATTCTTTTTTGAGCATATAATTATTTTAATTGAAATATAAAATGTTTAAAATACTGATTTTCATTTCTTAAAATATTATATGTAAAAAATTTATATATGTAATAATAATTAATTATTTTTAATACATTAATAGCTAACAAACTAGGTAGCTAATTATTTAAACGTATTAAATTTCTTATCTATCATATTAAGTAAAATACCACTTCAAAAAATTGACTCAATTGGATAAAAAACTATGTAAAATGATTAATGTTAAGTCAGTTATAATGAGTACAATAAATTCATGTTAGTTTAGTTAGTCTTATTTTTACATTTAAAAAAATTAAATTACAATCTATGGGATATGTCAATTAGCAAATGTGATTTAATGAATTATTTTTGACATCAGTAGTATGAGGAGGGGCTAGGGAGGTTGTTCAGTAGTAAAATTCTTTATTATTGCATTTAAAAAGTGATATAAAGTTTGATGAATGTTTCAATGTGTTTCACTTGCTTAAGTATACTTAAATTTTGATTGTTTTCTTAAAATTTAAAAAGTATTTTCCAATTTTATTACACTTATACTCTATCGTTGGTCGTATAATTTTGATTTATTGATATTGGACTGAATCGAATAATTTGGATTTTTTTATTCTACCCAAAATAATGTACTTTATGAAAATAAAAATAACTAATTTATCGTTTTAATACCTATGATTCCTTTACTTCTTTCGGTTTGGATATAGTTAATAATTAATAATGTCGTCTACCCCCAGATTTATTAAAATAATTATTGTTTCTGTTAACCGTTTTTTTTATATTATCATTTGATTATATTTTTATTAAAATTAATCTTAAATTATTATAAATCGCTGTAAAATGTTATTTAGTTATTTTAAGTGATACATGTATATTATTTTATATAAGTATATACATTGAAATCAATAATAAATACCTATTACAGTAAAATGCCCTTAAAGAACAGAGATTTTGCCAAAATGTTGACTCGAAATAATATTCTGGCAAACATTAATATTTTTTTACAAGGGCACAACAATGTAATCATTTGTGGAGGTCTGAAATAATATATGCTGCCAAACAGTTATTGGATTTGTATCTATTATAACGCTTCAATCATTCTAATTTTACTATTGATCAGATTATTGGTACAGTCTGTAATGATATTTTACGCTTGTCTATGAACTTTTTAAAAATCTTTTTTTCTTATTTGGTATATCATAAATTGTAAGCCTCAAGTTATTAAATTAATATATTAAAATATCTAAACTAAAATAATTCCTTCGATATTTCACCGTCAAATAGATTTGAATTCAAATGCTTGGAGAACACTGATAAAAAGGATTACACTAGGTAAAAGTACAATTAATAAATGATTCAGAATTGAAGTTTATCATAACAATTTTATCAAACGATATTAGGAAAAATACATTTTTTATCTTTTAAAAACTTCTATATTTTTGATGTTTTGTGTTACGAAATCAATTACTAAAGTAGAACTGTTTTCGAATTAAATAATAATTATCAGATGTATACAAAGTCAATAAAATGACGATCAAAATTGAAACATATATTATAAATATAATAATACTCCAGGCTAAGCAATTGTTCATTTATTTATTTATAAATTAGTTTACAAGTATTTTAATTACTAATTTTACTAATTTTTATTTTATTATTTACTGAATATTTATTGGATTTAAATGATAAATTTATAGAAAATTAAATAAAAATAATAGAATTTACTATCATTTGAATTCTAAGCTTTAGAATATTTTGAAAAGTATTCTTAAATTATTAAATAAATAATTTTTTTCAAATGTCAGGTATAAACGTTTTTAATCTTATTTAAATACTGGTGCTCTAAGATAGATTAAATCTATAGTTACATATATCTTCTATGTAAATATAATTTTTTTATAATTCAAAATCAATAAATCGTTAGTCATAACTAATAGTGAATTTTTGAAATCATAGCTTTTTAAACCTGAGTGATAATCATCATATATATTTTATTTTGACCGTTTAACTTATTGTATAAATATAAATGTAATGGTGGTGTCTATTATTGTAAAATAGAGCAGGCGAATAGCCAAAATCTGATTTTAATGATGTTTTGAAAAAAACTATACGCAGGAAATTATTTAATATTATTTTATTGTATACTATGAACCACAATTATTTAACTTATTGTTTGTTTATTTTTTAGAATTATACATTTTTTTTTTTTTTAACGGACCAATACAATATACTTGTATTCATTTTAAATTGTTTTATTTTAAGTTGAAATTCTATTAGAATTCCCAAGTATTCTATACAAAATATCTGCAGTACGGACATCAAAGTACTCGTATTTGGCACATATAATATTTTATTTCAAACTTGACTACCTTTTTAATATATTACAACCGATTATGAAGTGTACATTATCTATAATATATTTATTATCACACTACTGTCATTTATTGCATTATTAGTAAAGAATTATTATAACCATGAAAATTATAAAAAACAGTTGTAAGATTGACAAATAATGATCTAATTCGTTTTAATCATTAATGACGGGGTATGGCAACGCATGTTTACATTTTTGCAGAACCTACGTAACCTTTATTAGTAAAAACTTATAATAAAGTAAAATGTAATATTTTAGTTAAGATTTTTTTTTAGATTACTCTGGTTTTTTTCACGATCTTTAATATTTTTTATAAAATACCAAACTAACACATTGCCTGCATATATATATATATATATATATATAAATTATACAATTAATTTGAATTGGATTATTTTAGTATATATTGTTTGTGTAATAATTGTGTTAGTATAAAGATATATATTAAAAATATTATTATTAAATAATTACATTAAACATAAAAAGCCACACAAAAAATTCTACGTCACTATTTTATTGTCACAATAGTTATTATTATTTTATTTTTAAATTACTCCTGACAATCATTTAATTTACTGATGACACACACACTCACACACACACACACACACACACACACACATATATATATATATTACAACTAGATAGCTGATCATCGAACATTGAATATATATATATTGAATTTGACACATAGAATCTAATTGTATTAGTCTTTATTCTCCATTCCTATGATAACATCTCAAATGCAATTCCCTCTCAAAATGATATCATGAAGCAATAATAAAAGTTTACATAATCAATGGTTGCCGCAGATATGGTTATATTACATATTATATTTTATATCAAAGAGCTATACTTATAAACTGAGCAAAATCACCTTTTATATGTTGTGCAAAAAGCATATTTTATAAATCGTAAATCGTAACCATAATAGCAAGGATACTAATTGATATTTATTTTTATCATAAAAATCAGTGTTTATAACTAACACATCTACTTATCTATGAATAAAAACTTTTGAAAACAGTTCTTGATTTTTAGTGAATTGAACTTAAAAACGAATGTTCCCAATTTTTCCATTGTAGTCTTCTAAATTTCACTAAAGACAAATATTTTACAAACAATTTAAAAAATATTGTCTTTTTTAAAGAACTTGAGGTAGGAAAAAAGAAAAAACAACCTAAATTACATTTTGCTATGCATTTAAATATGATCAAAAAATGCAATTATGGAATATATTCATCATATTTTATAATGCACATGTGATATATACAGATAGCAAATCACCGATTCGTAACCGTATACACTATTCTATTCGTAGACACGTATCTTTTGTATAAGAAGTTTTGACATGATGCATCAATATTGGAAAATAAAAAACATCTAAGTTTTGAGGCTCATTTGATGTTTTGATTTAAGGACAGTATACATATGTTTATTAAGACATACTGAAAATATATGTCAACATTGAAAGTAGGAAGTCAGTTTCAGTTATTATGATAACATTAAAACTGTATGTCAACATCAAAAATATAAACTAATGGTTTAAGACTTAAAAAAAAACACTAAATAACTGAATAAGTAGAGTACAAATGAACTGCAACAATGCCAAATAAACACATAAAAATAATATAATTTAAAACATAATTGAAATATTTTGTACAAATGTAAAATACAAATTAATGCTATATATGTATTTTATTTTAGGCTTACAATTGACATTGTGATGTAGTGCTCGTCCTTAAAGTTGTTGTTTTTCTTGTAGCATAACTTCATTTAAATTTGTTAATATTGAAGACATTACTTGATCAAATATAATCCGTTAAGACCACTTAAGATGGATAAATAAAAATATAAACATGAGTGATTCGTTTTTTTACCATTATATATATTTATATATGTATAATCATCAAGTTAGTACATAGAAATAATAGTAATTATCCCAAAAATACATTTAAATTAATTACAATAGTTGAAGTATTTTCGATTACGTTTAAATGTTGAATAAATTGCCTGCATAAGACCCCTTAAAATTAGTGAAACATTTTTTTATAATATTATTAATTTTACATTTTTTTAATTTTCAGGGAATGATACTATTCAAAGAATGTATATAAAAAATAGTTCTATAAAAACCGCAATTTTTTTCAATTTATATTATTATAATATTTGTAAAATGTTAGTTTAATTACATTTATTATTCAAGTGTAAAAGTTTATGATTACAACATTATTCATTTTTGTATGTAGTTCAGGAGCACACTTTACTTCTTATGTTACACTAAATTACAACTGAAAGTTTTTATAATAGAATTATCACCATTTCACGTTGATATTTCACTGTTATATCGCTGTTTTGTAGGAAGAATCGTTTATTATTTATTCAAGTGTCTGTTATTATCCACCTTTCTAGTTCCTGTTAGAGAACGACATACCCGCATGTGTTTTCAAACGTACAATTCAGCAAATATGCAAACAGTAGGACCAATTTTATTTTGTTTTATAGTTTTAATATTAAAAAGTTAACAAACCAATTATCAAAATTAAAAGGAAAAAATATTATCTGTATTTATACATCGCATTTTAACGATATTTTAACTTTCAAGAGAGTTATATTCTAAGTTTTAATCTAATAAAAATCCAGTTCTTTATAGTTAAATGAAAGTCTAACAATTTATTTAGTAGAAATATTGTTTATTGAAAACTTAAGAATCTGGAGTACAACAATTAAGTTTTTTATTAATGACAATGTGTTCCTAAAGTACCAACCACTGATCATTGATTGGTTATGTATTTAATTAATAATAATTATTCAAGTGTATAACATTAATTATTTAGACTATTTCAAAGTCATACCAAACTATTATTCAAATAAAAGTAATGTATTATTCTTATAGTTAATTTATAATTCTTTGTTACAATTTCAGTTTATAAAATGTAAATGTAAAACAAATCAATGAAATAAAACATCGAGTTATAATTAATTATCCATGGAAAATATTTCAATTTTGAATTATTTCATTCTCTTTACAATATAATTCATGATAAAATAACACATGATAAAATATATGTTTTAGATTCTGAACGGAGTGAAGATTTCTGAAAGGGAAGTGAATCTATTTGGTACTTTGGGGGGTCAAAAGTAAAAAATTTTCAATATTTTTTAAATGCGACGGGAAAAACCCTAAACAATTTTGGGAAAAACGGGAGTTTTTACGCAAAACCGGTTTTCGACATAATCAAATTTTTTATTTTGCTATAACTCAAAAACTAATCGATGTAAATACTTGAAATTTTCACCAATTGTTTAGATTAGCGTTTTCTATACAACATTAAATTTTCAAAGTATTTTGACTTTTATTGAGCTATTTATAGACAGTTGAAATTTTCAATTTTTTTAAGTATTTTTTTTTAAAATAACGATAAAATTTTTTTGGGCTGCCCAGAAAATCTTGAACATTTAATACAAGGTTTCTTATAAGTTCTTCCTTAACTGATAAAAAAAAAATCTAAAATCGTAAGTCACAATTTTTTTTTATAAGTGCTCAAAGTTCCAATTTATACGAAATATGTAAAAATCACGATAATTTGCAAGTTATTTTGTAGATAAAAATTCATAAAATTCTTTGTGTTCATACTTAAGGTTCAAAATTTTAACACTAGGTTATCTATAAGCTAATCTTCAAAAATCTTTAAAAAAATTTCTACCGGAATTAGAGGAAAAAATTTTATGACTGTTTGAAATTTAAATATTTACGAAATTGTATAAAATAGCGATTTATTCTCAAATGATTTTAAATATTTGTTATAATTCAAAAAGTATAAGTCGCAGATTTTTGAAATTTCTACCAGCTGTTAAGGTTAGTATTTCCTTTATGTCATATTTTTTTCAAAATATTATATTGATTTTTAAGCCACTTATAGGCATTTAAAATATTCGATTTTCTTACATTTTTTTTTATAATCGGTGATAAAAAAAATTTGGCTCGTACAAAATACTTGAAAATTTAATATAAGATTCCACAGAAGTAGTTCTTAAAGTCATTCAAAAATTATTAAAATCCATAGGCACAATTTTTTTTTATAAGCGTTTGAACAGCGAATATTGACATAAAATTACATGTAAAATATAATATAATGTATAATATTCTAGACTGACACAGATATCGGTTTTTTTTAAAATGCTCTAACTCAAAAACGAAAAACTGCAACAACTTGAAATTTTCACCAAATCTTTATATTGACGTTTTCTATACATAGTTAAGTTTTTAAAGTATTTTGACATATTTTGACTTATTTATAGACAATTTTTCTAAATTTTTCGTTTCAAAATAAAATATACTTATTACAATATTTATAAATAACAATGTATTATATTCTAGACTAACATATCATTTCCGTTCAGAATCGTTTTTCGTATACAATGATACCTATCATTGAATTCAAATTTAACAAATCCATTATAATGACCTATCCTATGAAGAGTCGCACTTCACCCCCAAGTGTACAGCAGAGCGAGGCCCATCCGGTTCTTTTTTATTTTAAAGATGTGTATGTGTGTGTGTGTATAAATTATAATTTATATGAACTATATACATTAAGTACTTGAAAAATGTTTGTAAATAGAGAAAGAAACCAAATAATCATAATATTTATTTCAACCTTTAACAAAAAACCTTGATCGTTATCGATGACAATACTACTAACTATAGTATATTATTTATATTCTATTGATTAACAAATTAAACCAATTTTGTATTTTCATTGCTATTACGTATTATTGTTGTGTCTGACAAAAATGTGCGATTCAAAATAAACATTCTACAATTATTTATATATTGATTATATTTTTATGTTAATTTCTGTTTATTAAAATTGTATTAAAAATCATCTAAATAAGTATAATTAATATAAATTGTGAAAAATTATAAATTATAAACATAATTAATCTATAAATATATGTGCATAATACCTAGTAAAATAAGGGTTTATCTACAACTCGTAAAGTATTATATTGGCGACAGACTACTCATCTGCTGCCAATATAATTCTCGGCAAGGTTCATTATTTAATTGTAAGAAATTGAAATTGAATAAAAATAAAAATTAATAAATTACAAAATTAGGCTTGATTGATAATGTTATGTTTTGTCATTTTCCCAAAAGACTATTATTATTCATATTTAGCGGAAGATTATTGTATTTTTATTATAATTAAATGTAAAAATTACATGGCTTATTAAATTTTAAGTATAATAAATACAGTTGTACAACAGATTTATATATACAGATATTTGAATATTGTAACACTTATATGGAAAGTCATTCTTATTAACTAATTAGAATAATATTTATTATTATAATATCAGTTATTAGGTACGATAACCGTGGTTACCGGGAGGGAGGGGACTGATGAATCTCCTCCCCCCCTTGGAATTTTCTTTACTACTAAACATTTTACCTGCACCTTAATACTTTAGATTTCATATAGATATTTTGATGGTAGGTTTTAAAAACTAACATTTGCATATTTTTCGTGCGCATTAGAGTAGGTAATAAATTTCCAATAAAATAAAGAGAGAGTTGAAACCAATTACATTTGGGATTTGAAATCCACTCCCTCTCCTACAGAACTGAGATATATATGCCACTGTATTATAATTAGGAATTCACATCATCATGTCTTGGTGAAAATGTGAACACAAGTATATCACGATGTAAGAAATATAAAAAATACAATTAATTTATCATATACATACTTATATGTATATTATAATGTAATTTAATTTAATTGATTTTATCATGTACATTCAAAGTACTCTAAAGTATTGTAATAAACGAAAAAAGAAATTATATTTTTATTATATAGGTACTGAAAGTTATACGAAATTCCACGCATATAGTCGTCCAGTGATCGATTTTATAATCATCACATATGGCTTTAAGTCTAATCGCAGTAATATTTTTTTTTTATTGGAGGTTTGATGCTAGCAATATAGTGTTCAACTTAGACAGTTTTAGCTTCATTTATTTTTTCAATGAATCAATAAAATTGCAGATTGAAGAAGTAACGAGAACTTAACATAAAATAATTATGCCAACCCCCGACAGATTTGTTAGTTCGTGGAATATCATATTTTTATAATTAATAGCATTCCCAAAAATGTATAGAAGATAAAAGGCTTCTTTTTTCTGACCGACAGAGTCTTCCAAGCCATATGATTTCAACAGAGGTAGTGTGTTAGACGAAACTTTGAAACGGCGTCCCTCAATAATTATAATAATGAAAAATAAAGATATATTTTAATTTTTTGAAAAATTGTTTTCAATATTAACCTATTGTTAACTATATTTTTTTTATACGTCCAAATAATAATGTAAGGCATGCGTGTATTTATATTACACATGAATTAATGAACTAAATAAAACATGCGTTCTGAGTTATTTTTTAAATTGGCGATAATGGTGGACGACGCGATAGCAATTCTACGATATAATGGCAGAGTCGGTTAAGAAAAACGGATGAGATAACTGAACCACCGTCTCAATTCTTATAGATAGAAGGTAAAACAAAGATTGGAGAGCGAATCGCCACGATAATGGTTTTTATATGGAGTCCGGGGGAAACTATTCTCATTATTGATTTGAGAAATATTAATTTTAGAATAGCTTATTCTAAAATCAATGGTATTGTACCAGAGGACGTGTTAATTAACACGATTTAAATCATACGCTATTCATAATGTAAAATGTGTGTTGTTGTGTGTCGTAAGATTATCCCGTATTCTATTAAATATTTAAATTATGGCATCAAAACACTGTACATTTAATGAATTAGTGGACTATGATTATTATTAGTTAATGTATGTTATGTATAATAAAGTTAAAAAAAAAGCTTACTCCATATTTTTTAGTTGAATATAAACACGAAAAATTTACTCGTTAATTTTAAAGTATTTGGTACAATAAATTTAATTGGTTCAGTGATTGTAATAAACGTTGTATTTATATATTTATATATCTAATTCTAACATAATATTGTATAAGAAACTATACACTTTTTTAGTAATTTAAATTGATGATTGTGAAGACAAATTTGCAAATCCACTCAATAGTTATAAACAAAAGTTAAATCTCACCATATATTTACGTACGTAACTGGTCTTCAAATTAGTATTATTTTTAAAACGGTTTGATTAAATTTTATTTTCTTAAATAGAATTATATTACTTTATTTTATTTTATTTCACTTTATTTTAAATAAAGTTTAGATGTTTGTTTGGTTGAAAGTAAAATACATGATTTTTCGAAATTACTTTTTATTTATATATAAAAGCACTCAGTTCTAAAATTTATTCTAAGTACAATAATTTTATTTTTATTTTTTAAAATAATAAATGCATATACTAGTTTATAATTTATATACAATTAATATAACAGGTTACATTTTAGCAGGGTCGTAGCAAGAAGGAAGGGCGCAAGAAGTATCTGCATTCCAGGCGTGATTCTTGGAAGGGCGCAAAATGAAAAAAATGTATTTTATGTTAAATATTGAATTAATCAATTTTGTATATTTTATTTACAAACATCTCAATGTTCATTATATCAATTGAAGCAACTGTTAAAGATAATATCTAATAATTATAATATATTTAAATTAAAAATATATTAGAGCACATTGTGAAATTTCGTCCTGGGCGCAATTTTTGGTTGATACGTTACTGCATTGTATCATAATAATTTTTAGAAGTTTGTACATTATATTTTATTGTCATTCTAAGTTATGCGAAAATTATAGCATTAATCAATTTTGACTTTCACTAAATATTAACATCTATATTGACGCAACATTGCTTTATATAATCAATTACTCAAGGATCCAGAAAAATAAATTGTACTCAAATGAATGAGTACGTTTACCATAGCTTCTATGCAATATTAACTCATTGTTAAACGAAAATACTTGATCCATTGATAAATAATAATGCATAACTTTACGAGTTTATATGGGACAATTACACTATAAACATATAGAAATATAATACATGATTTTGAACATGCAGTCTCTTCTTTCTAATATTTTTTTATAATACAGTCTTAATGCATTTTTGTGAAATTATATATTGTATTAAAATCGTTAATAGAGTACCTATTTTCATTTTTTTTACAAATATGCGTTTAAAATATGTATATTTTAATAATGTGCATAAATTACAATAAATATCAAAATTCCATCACAATATACGTATGTTTTGTGGAAATCAAAATATGGAAATAATTTATTATATTCTTGTTACTAATATATTTTATAAAATTATCGAAAAAACCATTAATACGTATAGTTTTAGAACAATTATTAACATTTATTTCTATTATATTATTAAAGAAATGTTAAGTTTTACAAATATTTTTAAAAATAAAGTCACCTTTGGTAAATTTATAATTTACGCCTAAAAGTACAATGTAATGCAAATTATTAATTAATTCGTGTTCAACATATATATATATAATTTACGTTTTTTCTGAACTAATTAAATAGGTATGTAGTAAAAAAAGAGCAATGTTATTTTAGAAAAAATAATTTAACTATAATTGAAATCAAAAGTATTTAGCACTTAAATACATAAATAAATCAGGTACAAAATATGAAATATGTTAATACATAGTAAGTTATTTTTATTAATTTACGTTGGTGTAGAATTAACATGGATTAAATTTTATTTAATCTGCAGTGATATGAGTAAAATATTTAATATATCAATCAGTCGTCAAAGCACACTGTTTTATATCCTTAAACGATGAACGGATAACGAGATTATTAGTTACAAAGCATAATATGGGAAAAAAATAATCAACACGGTTATATTAATCAGGATACTCAATCATTTTGCTTTTTTCTCAGCTGCATAACATTAAATTAGTCCTATTAATTTATTTTTTAAGTTTAATAATTACTCATGTATTCCAGCGATTGGTGATTTTTTATTTCCAATTAGGATTATTCTACTTGTCCTACCTAAGAAATGTTACAGTATAAATTATAAATTCTTGGTGTATCATAGCTGAATAGGTTAAGGAAGCTGTGTCTAAATGCACAGTCACCGCGCTTCGAATATGGTCACCGGTAGTTTCGCTATTGGTTTGGAATGACTACTCCCTGGCAGAAAAGTGAAAAATTTACAGTTTAAAACCTCACCAATATCACCACATTATGGAACATAATATTAACTCACGGGTGACTAATAACCATATATTAATTTAAACTCTCATTCAAAAATAAAAAAATTGTTAAATTTGTGAGTACATTTGAGATAAAATTAAAATTACATTATTAATTATAATATTATTATATGTTTCATTATATAATGAAACATAATTGACATGTAAAGCTGGGTTCACAAGTGTCAGTAAGGTCAGTGAGAATGATCATTATGACTGATTCATTTACACTGACAATCCTATTGACTGAACAAATCGTTCACACGATTTAATGAAAAACCTATTCATTCTTAATGAATAGTCATTGTTCAATGTTTAGTAATCATATATGATAACTCGTTATAGTGATATCACGATATAGTACATACTACATACATATTTATTAGTACCTACTTGTACTACTATAACACAAATATTTTTCAATGGCTAGTTCAAAAAAAGCTGTAATGCGAATTAGTGTTAGGTTATTATTTCGCAATTATCACAAGAACTACAATATGTATTAAAGAAATTGAAAAATAAGAAAACACGTAGATGGTGGGTCAAAAAATGGACATGTATACTCCATAACAGTCTTGTTGTTTATATTCGTCCAAAAAGTGTTCAATATAAACGAGTTTAATAAAATACAAATGTACATTATTAAAGAATCATTCCAGGACAATTGGCTGTCCCGAAACAAATTATCGGGACACCGGGACGCCATACTCAAAATTGGTACTGTCCCGGCCAAACTGGGACGTATGGCAACCCTAACCTATAGTAAATAAATTAAATTATTGATAATAAAATGAGTGATAATTATAATGAAAATATAAAATGACCATATAATCATACGTTTCAGTTGTCTTTCACGATGCAATACTGATCATTAACAAAATGAACAAAGTAAAAACAGTTTCTACTTGACTGAAGCCTAATTTTTATGATTCTGTCATTATGAAACAAGTGGTCACATGTTCATAACTTGTTCAGTTTTCATGAATCAGTCATAATGAATGTTTTTACTATCATATGTGAATCTGGATTAACAAAGACTAATATTTTTATAAATAGTTTGATCGCATCTATCGGAAATAATGAGAAATTTAGTAACGTAACATTATATATTAAGTATTGATAGTATTATCCACTGATAATTTAAGAGTAAACTACATTTTATTAAAAATATTATGTATAAATAATTTTTATTTTTTACTTTCTGTAAAAAATGCATTATTTTGGTCTATATACACATTTATTGATAATATTGTATTAAAATAATACAGGGCTTAAAGTGGAAGATGTAAAGAGACTCAGTCTTCCTACCTTTCATAAAACTTATAAAACTTCCACTTAAACACTTTTCTGGAAAGCTTACTGAAACGCTCGACTGTTTGTTAAAAATAATCATCTATAATAATATATTTGAAAAATTGGCTTTATAATTTAGTTTAACTAAGTGTTATACAATGTTTTACATACAAAACTAATTACTATTAATTATAAATTATAAATTATATAGTAAAATATATTTAGATTTATATATTTTTTATTTTATTTTATTAAAATATATATTTACAATTTGTTATTTAAATCAATAAATATGTAATTTACAAGTTTATACATTTTTACAGCATATGAATAGTTTGAGGAAGACATTTTTCACCAAAATCACCTTATAATATATTTACATATCTCGTATACCAATTTATACTTAAACCTATATTTTTACCTAGTAATTCTATTTGACCATATGGAACGCTGAGAATGATATAATATATATGTATATATACATATTATGGATGAGTTCCCTCCATCCTGTTTTATTACTTTAAACTCTGAAATAAGATCTATGATGATAATAAATATCCAGTTTAACTAATAAAATATATGATTAAACATTATTGTGATGTTATTGTTTAAATATTTTTGATACAATTTGTCTCACTCTCACGTGTGTTACAGGGTTAAATCCTTAATATATAATCTTTTAATTGAGAGATTTGGCAAGATCATTTTTTTTTTATTTATTTACACTGAATTTAAAGTATGTATATTAATTGCTTTCAAGAAAATTACTATCAATTAATTCAAGCAATATCCATGGTTTGTTTTTTTTGAAGTATTAAGGCGCGTTCCCACGGCACGCCTTAACCTGTAAGGTAGCTCGGAACACTATACGTATTTTAGGAACACTCTTAATCGGCCGTGCTAGGTGCAGTTTGTCGTTACTCATGACCATTCAAAAATTGTCGGTAAGTTGTTATCGGGGACAAAGGATACGACCTACGCATTTATATAGCATTTCTCTTGCACGTGATTTGATAAGCCTGCGCAAAGAATAATTTCAATTTGTGGTAAAATATTTAAAATACAATGGATTAGAGTATAGTCCATTGTATTATCCATATTTAAAATTTTTAAAAGCGGTTCCCAAACTGTACATCGCGGTCTACGGTTTATAACAAATACATTTTTTTAATTTGTAATATTTTTATGTTAATAATTATTATCATAATAACAAAAATCTTTTTATTTATCAAATTTTTTTTTAATTTTAAAAATGCAATCATTAATAATTATTTTAGTTGTATATTTAAATTAGTATGCTTAGATTATAAAAGGTTTAATTAAATCAATAAAATCGGCTATCAATCAGTATTTGTTTTTTGTTCTGTCTTTCGTATTATCCACAGGACACCCTGTCTAAATTTGGTCTAAAATGGGACTCAGCGGAAAAAAAGTTTGGGAACCGTTGGATTAGACAAATTATGATTTTGGAGTTTTTAGGGTCCTATGAGGCCTATCCACAAATGTATAACCTTTGGCATCACGACTATAAAAATTGGAATCTTGTTAACGATGCATAGAAAGAAATTGAAATATTTATTATATTTATTGTAATTGAATTTGAATTTTTAATTTTTAAACAATTTTAGATTCTGAATGGAGTGATGGAATCTATTGGTTTTACAATGATGTGTGTTTTTTTTTTATTTTTTTATTTTTTTTTTTATTTGTGTCTGACGACACATTTTTTGGCAATAAAAATGCTTCGATTTGCTTATGTAGCAACTTTTCTGAAAGGAAAGTGAATCTAGTTGGTACTTTGGGGGGTTAAAAGTAAAAAATTTTCAATATTTTTTAAATGCGACGGGAAAAACCCTAAAAAATAAGGGAAAAATGGGAGTTTTACGCAAAACCAGTTTTCGACAAAATCAAATTTTTTATTTTGCTATAACTCAAAAACTAATCGATGTAAATACTTGAAATTTTCACTAAATGTTTAGATTAGCGTTCTCTATACACCATTAAATTTTCAAAATATTTTGACTTTTATTAAGCTATTTATAGACAATTGAAATTTTCAATTTTTTTAATTTTTTTTTTTTTTTTAAAATAACGATAAAATTTTTTTGGCCGGCCAGAAAATCTTGAAAATTTAATACAAGGTTTCTTATAAGTTGTTCCTTAACTCGTAAGTCACAATTTTTTTTTATAAGTGCTCAAAGTTCCAATTTATACGAAATATGTAAAAATCACGATAATTTGCAAGTTATTTTGTAGATAAAAATTCATAAAATTTTTTCTGTTCATACTTAAGGTTCAAAATTTTAACACTAGGTTATCTATAAGCTACTCTTCAAAAATCTTTAAAAAAATTTCTACCGGAATAAGAGGAAAAAATTGTATGACTGTTTGAAATTTAAATATTTACGAAATTGCATAAAATAGCGATTTATTCTCAAACGATTTTAAATATTTGTTATAATTCAAATTATTATAATTGTTATAATTCATTTTTGAAATTTCTACCAGCTGTTAAGATTGGTATTTCCTTTAGGTCATATTTTTTTCAAAACATTATATAGATTTTTAAGCCACTTATAGGCATTTAAAATATTCGATTTTTTTACATTTTTTTTTTTTTTATAATTGGTGATAAAAAAAATTTGGCTCGTACAAAATACTTGAAAATTGAATAGAAGATTCCACAGAAGTAGTTCTTAAAGTCATTCAAAAATTATTAAAATCCATAGGCACAATTTTTTTTTATAAGCGTTTGAACAGCGAATATTGACATAAAATTACATGTAAAATATAATATAATGTATAATATTCTAGACTGACACAGATATCGGTTTTTTTTAAAATGCTCTAACTCAAAAACGAAAAACTGCAACAACTTGAAATTTTCACCAAATCTTTATATTGACGTTTTCTATACATGGTTAAGTTTTTAAAGTATTTTGACATATTTTGACTTATTTATAGACAATTTTTCTAAATTTTTCGTTTCAAAATAAAATATACTTATTACAATATTTATAAATAACAATGTATTATATTCAAGACTAACATATCATTTCCGTTCAGAATCGTTTTTCGTATACAATGATACCTATCATTGAATTCAAATTTAACAAATCCATTATAATGACCTATCCTATGAAGAGTCGCACTTCACCCCCAAGTGTACAGCAGAGCGAGGCCCATCGGGTTCTTTTTTTTTTGTTTTTTTATAATTTAAGTTTCGAAAGTGATAAGACAGAATTAAAAAGAAAACGAATTAAATTAAAGAATATTACATTTTATAAATACTGAATAACAATATTTCCTTATTATAAATCTACTTGGTTTGGCTTTTATACAATTTGTCCATCCAATTTGGTTTTTTTTCTTTTTATTTTAGAACAAGGGCGTCTCCAAACCTTGGCTATGGGAGATGGCAAAATAATAAAAAAAATTAAAAAAATTTTATTGGCTTAAACAGCATAATATACACATATACAAATATGACAAAAAAAATATAGACAAGTTTTTAAAAAAATGTACCTAAGAATTATGGGTATTTTGTAAAACTAAACTAGAACATCGCCCGACGCGTCCCATCCCCCCCTCAGGGACGTGCTTGTTTTAGAATGTAATATTTTTTAGGTACTCATCATTCAATATTATTAAACATGCAGCTGCAATACGCAAGCAGCTTTTTATGAATTATCTATTAGGTTGGACATTTTGAAATGGTAATTTACATTGGCTAGTGAATAGTAAGCTCGGGTAGCACGAGGTTTGCCGTATAATGCAATGTATAAGCAAGCAGTCTGGGCGTGTAGTTCGGCTAAGTATTTTGCTCGGTCACAGTCGCGTCCAAACTCCACACCATAAGAATCCTCCTTTAAATATCCCATGAATTGGTTGGATCTAAGCCACTTGATGCTAATATTAGATCTATCCATGGTTTAAACAAAGTTTTCAGTAATGTACGTTCGCTATTAGTTTTGTGTGCAACAATGTTTTTGGCTAAATATTTATCTTTTATACAGAGCAGCGTTTCTCATTTTTTATTTATTTTTTATTCATGTACCCCTTGACCTCTTGCTTTTGCTTGTTCTTTCCTTTTACTTTATTTGCTCTCAATTTTCAATTTGTCTATTTTCACTTAAGATTTATAAGAAATTATAAAATTAGTTTAATGGAAAATAAATAATTCTGAAGTATTTATTTAATTTAATCAGTATATGCCATACTATTAATATATAAAATAATATAGATTTTACAATTTAATTTTTATGTGATCCTTGGAGTTGTTTAGTAATACTTAATTTTTAAAATCTGGTTTTACAGATAATCATTTAATGTATAAGACTGAATTAACAAAGACTAATTTTTAATGGATATTTATAACGAAAAAACTTTATCCAAAAGCTCAGTGCTCGTCATCAAATATTTCATAAATCATCTATAAATTTAAATATATACATTTTTACATTATTTGCTATTACCCTCTATTCCAGGTACCCTTTCGTAGTGATGGGCACAACCGAATAATTGGGGTAATCGATTAATAGTTATTTTTTACTCTTAAAAACCAACCAATAGTTGGTTATAATTCCCATGACTAACAGTAAACAGCTGAATGACTAATGAATATTCGTAAACGACTAACGGTTAATGATTATTCATAAACGACTAACGACTAATGACTATCAACAAACAACTAACGATTATCGAAAGACAACTAAATTACTAACGAAAAAATTAGTATACTTATGAAGTTGTGAGTTTGTGTCGTTTGTGATCAAAAAATAAATATTTATCAATAGATTAACTTAGTTACAAATATATTAGTTTAATTTTTTATTCATTGGTTACATTAAAATTTTGTGATAATTAAATATGATATTTTAAAGAAAATGTATAATAATTTTTAAACTAATAAAAAATCTTTTATTTAAACAAAATATAAAAAGACAATAGCTATATAATTTATATATAATATATATTAAATTAATTATTTGATACTTTTAAGTTGAAAATGAAATGCATGAAAAAATTATAAAATGAAAATTCTTAAAATTGTTTTAAATTTTTGTTTAAGAATATAAGAATATCTAAATGTTTTCCATTTAACCGATTTCTTTTGTCATTTAATATTTCCCTGTCTTTGAGAACACTCTTTCAAACAGACTGGAGGTGGCTGGAATAATTGAGCATTTTATTGCAATCTTAAATAATGGATTCAATAATATTTTATACTTTTGCTAAAAATTTAGTGACACACTTGACCGTTTTTCAAGAGAAAGATTAATATATTATGAACAAACTGAATGCGCATTAGTTTCAGATGTATCTTGTTCTTGATCTATCATGTTCTCTCTTGTTCAACTTCTGTTGTCAAAAATCCCCATACATCTGAACACTGGTTAACATCTTGAGATTCAAGATTTAACATGGAAATTTCTGTCGAGTCTGTTAGTTTTTCATTTTGATCTTCTGCAATATAGTACAATATTAAAGATATTTAGTAAAATAATTTTATTGTAATGAAACCAACGCTAATCAAACAATTATTAATTACCATCTGCAGCTGCATGCTTCATTATAAACAAAGCTAGTTATTTTTTTTCTTAACATGTTTAAAATTAAACAAAATACCAAATAATATAAGACAAATAAAAATAATAAAATCCCTTCATTTTTTTTCTATATATTATCGGATAATATGTATTATGTTCTAATTTATTGTTCTATTTATAATCTTTTATTATTTTCACTGGATTTTATTTTGGTAGGTAAATAATGGGTATAAAAATAAAACTAAGAACTTATGAAGTATGAACGAAAAATACTATTTTATTGTAGTTAGTTATTTTGTATTATCATTCAATCGTTAGCGTACTCGTTGGTTAGTTCATTATTTAGTTTCATTAGTTGGTGTATTCTTAGTTAGTTTATTATTCTTTAGTTGTTTTATTATACATTAGTTAGTAGTTAATCCTACTTATTTTTTTATTATTTACTACCGGCCAAGTCGTTAGTCGTTAGTCGGTGTTGCCCATCACTACCCTCTCGTACCTTATAGCGTACCCCACTTGAGAAACATTAGTATAAAGCAGTGATCCCCAAAGTGGGCGCTACCGCCCCTTGTGGGCATTTTTTTTAAGGAGACGTTTTTCTAAGGGGGCGCTAAGGGGGGCGCTAAGGAGGGCGCTAAGGGGGCCGCTTATTCATCATTTACGTTTTTATTGTTTATAACTGATTGCAATGAAATGTATATCTGCGTAAAATAAAAACTAATTTAATACCAAATGTAAGAATTATGTAGGTATAATATTTATAGACACTCAAATAACATCTAAATAATTATCTTATCGGATTATAGATTTATATATACAATTTCGTAAGCTAGCAAACATCAACCTCAGGGCAGTCATTAGTCACATAAGTATTTTTTGTGTTATTTTTTTATTTTAGCGATTTCGAAATCAAATTATATAATTTATATTATTAATAGGTTTAAATGAATAATTAACTAAATTGTAGCATGGAAATATTAAATTATATTTTTTCTTTAATTAAATAGCTCATTAAAAAATAAAACGTTAATCTTTTGAACAAATTGATTGGGAGGGGGGTGGTATGAGATTTTTAAAATCTAAAAGAGCGTTGAGTTAAAAAAGGTTGGGAAACAGTGGTATAGAGGAACAACTCGACGCTATTTGTCTATGAAAATTTGTATGCTAAAATAATTATGCTATCAGCTTGAAATCTTGTATTATTGGAGTTAGATAAGTATTTTTACTTCGAAAAACGTAAGTGGTACGTGAAACTATAGTTTATTATATTCGATTTCATAGTCTGAACAGACTCGTATTTATCGGTAATACATTGCAGATAGTATATTCATACGCTTACTATTCACTCAATTAAATAATACTGGTTTTACAGTTATGGGCAATGGCAATACTCAACATTGTATTATTATATTGTTCTACACGTCAATGCATTTACTCATTGATAACACGTTTTATACTTGTTATATTAAAATAAATAATAAGTTTAATATATTATAAGTTTCATATAGGTATGTAGTGTAATTGCATATAATTGATCACCATTTATTTATGCATTTTTAATTGATTAAGTGAGGAGGAATCTGGGTAGGTTACATGTATTATATTGGTATGATATACATATATTGTTTAATAGTATATAATATTTATGTATACTGTATAATTATAAGGTAATATATTGCAAACAATATTTACGAGTGCGTGATTGGGTATGGTAAGATTTTTACATATAATTGAACATTTTACATATATTTAAATATTTCTTGAAAAAAAAAAAAAAAAACTAAAAGTTACACCAATAAATTACCTTTGCACTATTAAATTGGAAACGTATGCGCCTGCAGTAATAATTGGTTAATCGCGTGATTTTTTCGGGACGTTTATCAAAGTTAGCAGCTGCTGACAGTCTATAAATTTCTTCATTCTAGGTTTAGTAATTATATTTCATGTACCTAAAACAAAAATATAAGACTTATTCATAAAATACATTATATAGAGTATTGTATTATGATTTACCCAGATTAATACTAATACCTTGGTAAAGATATTACAGTATTAATAATCATTAATATATAATATTAATTAATTAAATAACCATTTATGTTGAGATCCATTCCGACGTTTGCCCAACATTTTTAAATCTTGGACCATTTTTTGTGGTCCAGGTGTCTAAAATTTCAGTAGCTCCTTGTACCAAAATGGTGGTAGCTATTTATTCAGATAGAACCAATGCGAATAATATTTTGACAGCGATTAATCGCAAAATATTTTATTTAATTTAACTATTTTGTTCTTTAAACAATTATCGCGCTTCCAGCGCTACACGTTACACACGACACTTACTCAATGAAGCCAGTACTTACTTATGAATTATATACTATAGTTACAATTGGTAAAACGCAAAATCGCTACAAGCCAACGCAAAAATGCAAATCACTTTTAGAGGGGCCGCACCAGGGGCGGAGTGGCTCAACAATTCTTACCGGGCAAACAGATATTTTCAGGCCACATTTATTTATTTCAGGCCACTTTTTCAAATTTAATTTCTTACCATTTATTATCTCTCACAGGACACTTGAGTAACTGGTAGCGTCAACAGATATTTATAAGCTATAGTTAATAAGCTGTATGCATTAGAAAATAAGTTGTACTTAACTAGTAATCTGTAACAACAAATGGCAGAATTTTTACAAGTAGAGTTGCAAGGTTTTAATTGATTTTCTAAGTCTTCCTCTTCTTGATTTTCATCTTCATCATTCATATCATATGATAAACTATGGACATGATATTCATCTTCTAGAGAGTTTTTCAAATACTTCCACGATTTGCTGAAATTCAATAGTTCATCTGAGAGTTAATTTCTTATTTCTTTAAGATTATCTCCATCATTACATTTTAAAAATGGTTTTAATTTTTTAGCCAATGTTAAAAACGCATTTTCAGGCACATCATTGAGAGGGAAATTGTTTGGAGATAAAAGTGATAGATCAAAATATAAAGAATTATTATTTACAAATCTAGTAGTCATGTTATTTATTATCTTATCTAATACTACATTATATACTTCAGTTGTACATTTTTTTCAGGGGTAGCATTGGTAGCAATTAAATACAATTCTATTTTTATGATATTTTATTTGAATGATTATTTCACGATTATTCTAATATTTGTTAATTATGATTATTCAAATAAAAAATTACTTGACTAATATGCTAACATAGTTATTTAATTAATTTTTAGTAATTTTATCGTAGTTATATGGTTGATATTTTGGTAATTAAAATATTTACATATTAACAAACAATAGTTGACAAGGCATTATATTTTAAGTTCAAGGTTGTATATCTTCTTTTATTTAGAATAAATAGAAAAATACTATAAATGAAACAAATATAGAACTATCTACTCGAAAAGAAGAAACTAGAAAGTGAAGAATTCGAATTAAACTTCATATGCTTTTAATTTTTAAGTGAGTTGCGAGAATTTTAATGTTTTAATATTTTACATAACAATAACTCACTTAAGAATTAAGATATAAATAAAAGCCTCTGAAATTCCCTAGATAATATTATTACCTTAAAGTTTGATAATAGGTAAATTGCTGTAATATTAAAGCTAACAGCATAAAATTGAATCTGCTAATCGCAAATTTGCAATGTCTTACGTTCGTACGAAAATTAATCTAAATACGTACGACTTACTTTATACTGGACTAATAATTCGGTTTTCTTGGATTTCCATGAGAATGCACAAATTCAATTATTGCCATAATCAAACTAGCTCCAATAAAATTTGAATAAATAAATTAACACAAACATAATATAGAAAAATATTAAAACCAAAAACATGAATGATACAAAAAGTAGTCGTGGCAGCATTTTACTTAAAAATATAATATATTTGTTTAATATTCTTGGAAATAATGCTATTAATAATTTTTAACGCAATCTTCTCTTTATACGTTATGTTGAGTCGTGATATGATTTTTCTTAAAAATATTACCTTTTTAATCCAAATCTTAGGAGTATAAATAATTAAACGATTTTTAGATTTTATATGAATTTTTAAAAAAATTTACGATTATATAATACGTATAAACAATTCATATTTTGGCCATATTTTGAAGCAATACAATAATTGAATCGAACTTAACTTATGTAATATTTTACTATTTAATCAACGAATTAGGAATGGGTAGTTCGTGATTTAGTTGACTCAAAGTGTTGACTCTTTTAAGTGCACTGCACGAGTTCACTCAGTGCTTCAAGATTCGGCGACTCTATTACGCATTATGTTAGTTACGCGTACGATTCGCAGTGGTAGCCCTGATATTGTCATAAAAGAGTTGTTTAATTTAATGAACTGATAATTAGGAGTTAATGGGAGTCAATGGAAATTGGGAGTTGACTCACTGAGTAGACTCCTCGAATCAACTCATTTGAGTGAACTGAGTCAAGTAAACTGACTCATGTTATTGAGTTGAAAATCCCATTTCTACAACGAATATAACGGATGATCCCGTGAACCCGGTCGGTTCGGGACAGGCGGCGGCGCAGCGGTGGCGGTTACAGAGCACCGCGACATCTGGCAGACAGTAGCGGTTGACCGTTTTCGCGGCATTCCACAACACGACCGACCGGAGCCGAGACGTTACGAGGTTAGCCACGCCGCTACCTCCTACCAACAACCCTTCGGTGTCGAGACCGTGCCGCGTTCACTTTCACCCCGCAAAGATCATTGTCCCGTGTCGGCGGATCGCATTTTCTCTTCGCGAGCGATACGCGCGCACGCGGTGGCGGCGGCTTGTCTTATTCATTGTTACTGTTGCCGTCCAGTCCGGTTCGTTGGGGTTTGACTGCGCGCGAACGCGTGTCGACCTTCTTCAGCGGTGGGTTTCGTTCGGCACCGCGCGCTACACCGCGGCCGTTGCTAACGTCAAGCGCGACGCAGTGACAACGACCGACAGCCGTCGCGACTCGTGATCAACGCTCCAGTCATCGTCGGTCCGTCGGTCGGTGTTCACGTGTGTTCCGTTACGGTTTACGTACAGTCGTGCGTTCGTTGCGCACACGTACAGTGTGCCCATCGCAACAGTCGTGTTCGGTTTTGTTATTTTTTTTTTTCCCGTTTTGCCCCTCCTTCGGTGGTTCCACTCGTGAATTCGCTTAGGCAACTACATCGCACGAATATTCCTCGCCAATCGTACCGTCTCGTGGTTGACCTTCCAAGCACGGGGTGCATGCGCTCGTCGTCCGCAAGTCAATCGTCACACCGGGAGCCGACGACAAATTTCGTTTCGGGGTACGTACATTTTTTAGTAATTAAATCAAATGTATGCAGATCGAGAGATCACGGAGAAAAAAAGAGAAATATTCATTTATTTTTTGGTAGCTGCAATGTGTGTTTGTGCGCGCGCATTCGCGCGTGTATTTTTGTGAATGTGTGTGCTTATGTGTTTGTGTGCGTATGTGTACGTGTGTTGTACGTGCGTGTATGTGCACGCAGTAGGTATGTTTTTCGTTGTCCTTTCGTATTGTTTTTTTCTCTTATCCGCTCTTATCATTATAACGACACACCGCCGCAGCAGTTGCACACGCCCCTCACCGACCGCGGAACTAAACACGGCGTGAATTTTTCCCCATTCGATTCTAGGTATTTCGCGAGCCGTTTTCCTTCTGCTTTCGTTTTAACCACGTTTTCGGCGGACTTGATTTTTTTATACGTAACGAGATAAAATATTTACTCATATTTTACTCGCCTATTCTCCGTAGTATTATATTGTACGATTATCCTACATATTATGTTGCTGCGTGTCGAGATAAAATTAGTCGATATCTGAATGTCGTTCTAATTACTCACATGACGTTATGGTTGTTGGCAAAATGTGTGCCTACGATAATGGATTATTAAAAAAAAAAAAAAATAGTATTGCATTTCATTTCACCATTTTTTTAACAATTGTTCGTGTGTAATGTCATTGTGGTGGTAAACATATTTAGTTTTTATTTTGTCTTACAACATATGAACGTTAAACAATATATTAAATACGTATTCCATTAATAATAATTATGTTAATACTTTCATTATTATTATATTTGTGCGATTGGAAACCTAATACCTATTCGGTAATAAACTAAATCTATTGTTTGATTCTAGAAAATATTTTTTTAAGCTAGCCTTAATGTGATTATCTTAGGAAGTGCTTAATTTTTTCTGAGTGTTATTACTGATTTATGGTTTTTAGTAGTGCTTATTAAAACGAGAAATACCTACTCAGACAAATATGGCTTTATAAATAATGTAGGTAGGTATTCACGAATCTGCACACGTAATGTGAAGTACCTTATCGATCTTTATAAACATTAGACACAGAGGCGGATTTTCCATTAGGCATTGTAGACAGCTACTAGGGCGACACAATTTGGGAGGGGAGTAAATTCTGTAATGTTTTATTAAAAAATATCAGACGTATAAAAAAAAATAGTGTATATGGTATATCTATTTTGGTTCATTATAATTTATAATCATTATAAATATAGTAAACTACTGTACGGAAAAAATGTTTTTGATAATACTATATTTAACACGTTACTATAGTTTGCCCAGAGCCCGTGTCACCACATTAAAAATACGTACTGTTGACTATGGGTCATATACTCTTATATCAAGAAATAATAGTTATTAATATTATTCTTAATCGATCGATGAAGTTGTAATTTCGGGTAAAAATAAATACCCACGCTATAACACGTATAGTACTGTTGACTATGGGTCATATACTCTTATATCAAGAAATAATAGTTATTAATATTATTCTTAATCGATCGATGAAGTTGTAATTTCGGGTAAAAATAAATACCCACGCTATAACACTATATTATTAATTCGACAATCCATGCTGTTATTATGAACTCATAACTTTAACGATAACAATAATCAAACACTTGATTATAAATTGTATTATTTCGCTATCTGTTTGAAACATTGTGTGGTTTGTCCGTACTCCGTGTATTTTACAAATCTGCAACAAAGTACCTAGGTCATTGGTAAGTTCCAAGAAAATATTTTCAATTATACCAAGGTGGTTAAATTATATGGTTTTCTTATGTAACTAATTATGTGTAGGTATTTTAAGTAATAATGAGTGACGGGAAAAAAAAGGTTGAGTGGAAAACGAGCTAAAAAAAAATTTCAGAAAATAAATTATAATTTTATGCCTAAAAGTATTGATAATAATACAAGTACAATTAATCAAATAATTGTCTATTCAGATTCGAATTTCCTTGAAAATATAACAATTAATAATGGCTTAAATAATAAATTGCTAGAAACAGAAAATATTAAAATAATTGAAAATGTTGAATAATATTTCAAGCAACAATCATAATACTATTTTATCTAACACTACTTTTTGTGTTCCAAAAGACCCAACAAGATTAAATAATTGATAATAATACTCGTGATAACAATGTTTGCATGGTTTTTGTCAAAATAAAAATTTAAACTTTTTAAATTATAAAAGATATACAGTTATGTTAATCGATAATGTACAATTTCATTATTCGAGAGAAAATTGCTAAATGGTGAACATTTTTTACAAATATGGTTGTTTTATTTAGAAAAAAGGATGTGTTTTGTTGACTTTGTCTTTTATTTATAGAGTTAATTATTCACAATTTTCAAAAATGGTTCAAAGGAATAGATACTTGGAGAAAGTAGGGTAAGTCAACTTGAAAATTCCACCAAACATGAATCGAGTTTATTTACTTTAAAATAAATAAATAAATACATCAGGAACAATAAACATTAATTTAAAAAAAAAACTGCTAGATGAACATACTAATTAATGGGCAAATGTATTGAGATGGGTATGGTAGATGATATAGTTAAAGTACTAACATCCAGAGATCTTCCCCTTAGAGATCACGACCAAAAATTTGGGTCAACTCAGAATGGTAGATATTTTATGGCTATGGAACTTATCTCCGACTTTGATCCTTTTCTTGTTGAACACATTGCGAAATTTGATCTGTGCAGTAGTGGTCACCCGAATTATTTATCTTCTACCATATACGAAGAAATGATTCAATTAATAGCTGACGAAATAAAAATAGCTAAATATTATTCGATAATAGTAGATAGTAGTTCCGATATTTCAGACGTAGATCAACTATCCTTCGTTATTCGTTATTTTCAAGAACACTGTGTGTCAATAGAACGATTTATTCCAAAAACCGGACTTAAATTTATTGAGTTTTTTATTTATGTAAAAAGCTTCTTAATTCTTACGGAATATAAATAGAAAATGTCCGAGGTCAGTCTTATGACAATGCTTGAAACATGTCGGCATGTATTTAGAACTACAGGCAAGGATTAAAAAGTTAAATCCTTTGATTGAATGTGATCCCAACCTCAACAGTTGACCAGAGGTAATTGACGATTCTAAAATAATTACTGTAGAGCAAACTTTTGTGTTATCACCCTGATTTTAATACTGCAGTAATAAAGAGGTGAGAACGAAGACAACCTCAAAATTTACCTAATTATATAAAATTAACACTCTTATTCAATAATAATAGTAATAACAACCATTTACATGCATTTAGCGATAGATTACAATGCAATAAACAATACTAAATAAAATAAAATACAATCATAATCATTTAATAATAAATAATATATAACATATGAGTCTAACGACTCCAGGAATAATAATAATAGTAATCACTAAAATATTGAATACGATACCAAATACCGCGTTTATCCGTACATTTGTATATCTCGGATGAAGTAATTTTAGTAATGACACTGCACGTCAAGCGTGCAAGTGCCCGTACTTGGAACGGTTTAAGGTTGTTTGATTGCGTCCACGTGACCGTGATGACACACAAATACCGTTTGACGTCCTCGTAAACAGCGTTTGTCCGAAATATGACAGGCTTGTAAACTAGTACCAAGAAGTAGTGATTGGACGTCGATGACGACAATTGGTGAGTTTGCGGCTTTGGACGAACGAAGAATATCATGAACTCTTCAAAGGCTCGTACACGCAAAGCAAAACGTGGCCGGACGACACAGATTCAAATCGCACTTTCGTGATACACTGAGTGAAGTCCCCCGGGGCACCGATAGCAGTCCGTTTGACTATGAGCGATCGAGCACTTATTACTAGTAGGAGGCCTGGGGTAATCGAATGTTGTAGAACATACGATATCCCCGAATTAGCACTTTAATTGCCGGCGTACCAGTTTGGTAGGTACGGTGTGGCAGATAAACTCGTATGTTGTATATTGAATATGTACCTTGTACCATTCTCTCACTTAATTTAGTTGGATCTTGTGCAGCTAAGAGTTGTGACGATGTTTTGACATATTTTTACTTTTTTCTAACAATAAAAATTGTTTTTTGTCAACCAAAAATTGATGGGAATCATTGAAACCCCTTTAAAAACTAATCCAGGGTCAAAACAGTAAAAACATTTTTAAATATAAGATGTTCTTTTGTTATGATGCATGTAAAAGTCTAAACAATTCTTGAAATACGTAATGTACTAATATCGATAACAAAAAACAGAAAAGACAACCACGAGAAATTAAGCTTATGGTAGGTATACTTAATATACTGGACAGCTTGGAAATAGCGTTTATGACAGTGTTTTGGGGTTTGTCTTCTAGACCGTTTAATAAATCTAGTAATCAGCTTCAGAGTGTTCACATTGATGTTAATATCAATCATAGTAAATATTTATGATTCATGAATTGAATATTCAAAATCATTAAAAAATCGAATTATATTCAATGACTACGAAAGGAAAGCGAACTTTTATCAGTTTAAAAAAAAAAATATATTAAATTAAGAAAATGAGTACGAAGGAAGTTAGAGGGGAATGACACGTTTTGAGTAAAAGTATATAGTCATTTTAGATTGTTTAACAAATTATTTGGAAGATAGATGAGTACAAAATTGTCTTTTTAATTCACGTTTTTATTTTCTTGGAAAATGAACATAGTATAATACTGGTGAGATTATGGATTTTACAAAATGTTAATAAGGAAAATCTTGTAGATAATTTTCCAAATAAATGTATTCATTTTTAAGTAGGCAGTTAATATATTGCTGCTTCGTATGAATAATTAATACGCTGATTATAGGTTAAGTCGATTTATTAAAACATGTAAATTACCAAATGAATCTTTATATAAACAAATGCGTCAATAGATATGAATTTTAAAATGTATTTACAACGATTGTATTGGACAGGGAATATGATCTAGGAGTGATGAGTACAACAATTGACCTTACTAGAAGGTCCTCAATTTCTAACAACCGTCGCACATAAGCGCTGGTTTCCCCAAATCTAGTCCTTAGGCTACGGATGGAATAGTCAAAGAATAGTTACACCTCTAGACAGGAGGTGTTCACAAGAAAGACACAAAATAGGTGACCGTTAAGATAGGAAAAGGAGGGTCACGCTTTAATAGACGGCATGATGTTAGGACACGGTATCGGTCCTTTGACGGCCAATACCGTTCGGTTGATCCACAAAGTTGTTTAAATCATCAAGTGATCGTCCCCGTATTTAATTGTCCACAAAGTGAGCGTAGTCCATGTCGTGTAGTTGGTATACAAAACGTCCTAACTAATATATATCAGGGGTTGCCAACGAGAAGAGACTCGCGAGCCACCAAATATATTAATAAATATGGAAGAGCCAAAACATAAAAAAAAAAAAAGGTCATATTATATAAATTATATATATATAAATAACTGTATTATTCATAGAGAACACCTAACGGCTAAGTATTTTAAATATGAACATGTGATGAGTGTTGTTCTTAAAATTGTAAATTACATAATTTAGAATATAAGGGATGTTCACCTTTGGACGACAAGCTGATAACAAAGAATCAGTCGGTCATAATACTAAAAGTAAACAATGGGGACACGTATACGGGAAAATAAAACATTTTAAGTTTGTATTTATGTTTAGACTTAGTTTAGTAATGAAAAGAATCACGTTTTAGCGTTATCGCGATTACAAGTGTTATGTTTATTGTTTTGTCTGTTCGTGTCGTTTTTAACATTGACTCGTGACTTTTTTACATCCAACTGTTGTGCTGAATTATTTTATATGTATTTCTTACCATATAATATAATTTATTTTCTTACTGATTATTAATTATCTAGATATTATATTTTTATAAAGAAAAATAAAAGAGGGATTCTAATACAGGAATGATGCAAACAGTACACCAAAAATTACTTAATAATATAAACTGTTATTCCAAAATTTAATTTGAATGTAACAAAATATTCTGATCAATAATAATTAATTAAAATTGTATGTTATTTTGAAGTGAAAAACTTAAAAATTATGCCAATAATATTTTTGAAATAATTATTTTTTCGGTTTTTATTATATTAACGGATTCCATTTTTTCTCTGTGAATAACTGGTCATACTGGTTTTTGAACTGACTCATAACATTGCCTTATGCTGCTTGCTTAAAATGTTATCAGTGTTCATTGCAGTCATTTTGAAGTATAGTCACCTAGGAACGTCTGCCGTTGATTTCGGAATAAGTAACGTCCGTCGATCAACAATCTCAATAACGAATTTTTCGCTTAGCGGATGATTTCAAGTTATGGGAGATTGTTGTTGTCTTGATGGATGTAGAAGGAATAATAACTTCTCGCTGTTGTCACTGGTTTAAATGCGTTTACAGTGTTCTTTATCAGTCTTCTGATTTGTTCTAGTTTTCTCATTTTGACAACGGAAAACCACGCTTTTCTGATACGGCTGGGCTCATTATGTGCTGTTCTTCGGCGTCGAATCGGTATATTTTTGCGTCCAATCTAGTGTATAACGCTAACCGTTCTGCTGTTATAATGGTTTTTATTGGTGCCGGTCCGCGGTCACGGTTGTCATTTATTATTCGTTGCCGTCCTTCGCGGTCTGTGGCTGTTGTCACTATTAACCTCTCACCAATTATTGCAGGGACGGGTCTTGTACGAAACCGATTGTCTATAAACAACTGTCTTGTTATAATCTTCAAGCCTACCTTTAAAACAAAGATAAGATGTCTTTACTTTAATTGTGTAAATGGCTTAAATAATATGAATTTTTTGAAATATATCCAAACATAAATACTGCAATTCTTACTTTTGTGTATTAAATAAAATTGCTCAACAGAACGTTCAATTTCACACTTAAAACGAATAAAAATTAATCAAGTCTTCTTGTTTCATTATCATATGAAGATATTATAAATTAATTTATAAATCAAAGACATCAATTTTTAAAATTAAAATAGTTATGTTAAGTTTAAATGTAGTATGGATTAGTTATTATGTTAAAGTTAAACATCATTTTGTTTGTATTTTAATTTGTATTATAAAAAGATAGTTTTAGATTCTGAACGGAGTAATGAAATCTATTGGTTTTACAATGATGTGTGTTTTTTTTTTAATTTTTTTTTTTTGTGTCTGACGACACCTTTTTTGGCAGTAAAAATACTTCGATTTGCCTATGTAGCAACTTTTCTAAAAGGAAATTGGTACAATTGGAATTTGGAGATGGTACATTGGCTAGTCTAAAATCCAACTTTTCAATACTTTTTAAAAAAATCGAAAAAAACGATAAAAAGAACCGGATGGGCCTCGCTCTGCTGTACACTTGGGGGTGGAGTGCGACTCTTCATAGGATAGGTCATTATAATGGCATTGTTAAATTTGAATTCAATGATAGGTATCATTGTATACGAAAAACGATTCTGAACGGAGATGATATGTTAGTCTAGAATATAATACATTGTTATTTATAAATATTGTAATAAGTATATTTTATTTTGAAACGAAAAATTTAGAAAAATTGTCTATAAATAAGTCAAAATATGTCAAAATACTTTAAAAACTTAACCATGTATAGAAAACGTCAATATAAAGATTTGGTGAAAATTTCAAGTTGTTGCAGTTTTTCGTTTTTGAGTTAGAGCATTTTAAAAAAAACCGATATCTGTGTCAGTCTAGAATATTATACATTATATTATATTTTACATGTAATTTTATGTCAATATTCGCTGTTCAAACGCTTATAAAAAAAAATTGTGCCTATGGATTTTAATAATTTTTGAATGACTTTAAGAACTACTTCTGTGGAATCTTCTATTAAATTTTCAAGTATTTTGTACGAGCCAAATTTTTTTTATCACCAATTATAAAAAAAAAAATGTAAAAAAATCGAATATTTTAAATGCCTATAAGTGGCTTAAAAATCTATATAATGTTTTGAAAAAAATATGACATAAAGGAAATACCAATCTTAACACTTGGTAGAAATTTCAAAAGTCTGCGACTTATACTTTTTGAATTATAACAAATATTTAAAATCGTTTGAGAAAAAATCGCTATTTTATGCAATTTCGTAAATATTTAAATTTAAAACAGTCATACAATTTTTTTCTCTAATTCCGGTAGAAATTTTTTTTAAAGAGTTTTGAAGAGTAGCTATAATCTAGTGTTAAAATTTTGAACTTTAAGTATGAACACAAAAAATTTTATGAATTTTTATCTACAAAATAACTTGCAAATTATCGTGATTTTTACATATTTCGTATAAATTGGAACTTTGAGCACTTATAAAAAAAAATTGTGACTTACGAGTTAAGGAACAACTTATAAGAAACCTTGTATTAAATTTTCAAGATTTTCTGGCCAGCCAAAAAAATTTTATCGTTATTTTAAAAAAAATACTTAAAAAAATTGAAAATTTCAATTGTCTATAAATAGCTTAATAAAAGTCAAAATGTTTTGAAAATTTAATAGTGTATAGAGAACGCTAATCTAAACATTTGGTGAAAATTTCAAGTATTTACATCGATTAGTTTTTGAGTTATAGCAAAATAAAAAATTTGATTATGTCGAAAACCGGTTTTGCGTAAAAACTCCCGTTTTTCCCAAAATTGTTTAGGGTTTTTCCCGTCGCATTTAAAAAATATTGAAAATATTTTACTTTTGACCCCTCAAAGTACCAACTAGATTCACTTTCCTTTCAGAAAAGTTGCTACATAAACAAATCGAAGCATTTTTACTGCCAAAAAAGGTGTCGTCAGACACAAAAATAAAAAAAAAATAAAAGAATAAAAAAATAAAAAAAAACACACATCATTGTAAAATCAATACATTCTTCACTCCGTTCAGAATCTAAAAAATTACGAAAAAACGGGAAGTTTTACGCAAAATCACGTTTTTACAAATAACATTTTTTTTTAAATGCTCTAACTCAAGAACGAAAAACCGGAACAACTTGAAATTTTCACCAAATCTTTATATTGACGTTTTCTATAAATGGTTAAGTATTCAAAGTATTTTGATTTATTTTTAGACAATTTAAATTTTCGATTTTTGTAAAATTTTTGTTTTTAAACATCTATAAAATTTAATTGGCCGACCGAAAACTCTTGAAAATTTAATACAAGGTTTATAATAAGTTAAAATTATCGTAACTAAAAAATATCGGTGATCGGTTCGCTTAAATTTTTTTTATAAGCCCTTAAAGCTCAAATTTGTATAAAATGTGTAAAAATCACGATGATTTGCAAGTTATCTTGTAGATAAAAATTCATAAAAATTTTCTGTTCATACTTAAGGTTCAAAATTTTAACACTAGGTTATCTATAAGCTACTCTTCAATAATCTTTAAAAAAATTTCTACCAGACTTAGAGGAATAAATTTTATGACTGTTTAAAATTTAAATATTTACGAAATTGCATAAAATAGCGATTTATTCTCAAACGATTTTAAATATTTGCTATAATTCAAAAAGTATAAGTCGCAGATTTTTAAAATTTCTACCAGCTGTTAAGATTGGTATTTCCTTTAGGTCATATTTTTTTCAAAATATTATATAGATTTTTAAGCCACTTATAGGCATTTAAAATATTAGATTTTTTTACATTTTATTTTTATAATCGGTGATAAAAAAAATTTAATAAAAGATTCCACAGAAGTAGTTCCTATTGTCATTCAAAAATTATTAAAATCCATAGGCACAATTTTTTTTTTATAATCGTTTGAACAGCGAATATTGACATAAAATTACATGTATAATATAATATAATGTATAATATTCTAAACTGACAAAGATATCGGTTTTTTTTAAAATGCTCTAACTCAAAAACGAAAAACTGCAACAACTTGAAATTATCACCAAATCTTTATATTAACGTTTTCTATACAAGGTTGAGTTTTCAATGTATTTTGACATATTTTGACTTATTTATAGACAATTTAAATTTTCGATTTTTCTAAATTTTTCGTTTCCAAATAAAATATACTTATTACAATATTTATAAATAAAATTGTATTATATCCTAGACAAACATATCATCTCCGTTCAGAATCGTTTTTCGTATACAATGATACCTATAATTGAATTCAAATTTAACAAATCCATTATAATGATCTATCCTATGAAGAGTCGCACTTCACCCCCAAGTGTACAGCAGAGCGAGGCCCATCCGGTTCTTTTTTATAAAATAGATTTTTAAAAAAATATTGTAAATTATAGTGTTTTACTTAATATTCCTAACAATGGTTTTATTTTAATGACTGTAACTATTAAGTTAATTATTTTTGTCAATTTTTGTTTACGCCGTCGTATTTAACTTTGAAAAGTATATCGGACCGCAAAAAATTCAAAAACTATGGATGCCTGATAAAGTAGTAATATATCTAACTTTTAAACAAAATTGTAGTTTTAAATTACCATTTTATTAATGTAAATATCACCTAAGTTAATATTACATTGCTCTTGAGTTCTATATTTACCTATGAAATAATAACATATATTTGGTAAATTATACACTAGTTCTGAACAGTGTTGGGAATTATCTAGATAAATGTATCTAGATAAGTTATCTAGATAAAAATTATTTATATTTTATCTTATCTAGATAAATTTATACTCAGTTATCTTTATCTTCATCTAGATGAAAATCTTGTTATCTATCAGTACCAATCTAGATGATTTATTTAAATAGAATAAAAATAAAATTTGAAAATTTAAAATGTTTCTATATTTTCATTTTTACATTTTTCTGTACATCATATACCTATGACACAGATAATAACTGACAAGATGACAATCTTCTTTTGAAGTTTATTTCAAAAAAAAATTATTTTATATTTTATGTTTATTAATGTTTGAAATGAGTTTAAAAAATGATATTTATTTTAAAATGTTTATTATTATGAATTTTTTACCTAATATCTGTAAGCTGTAGCAGGCGCGGCTTCAGAAACTTACAAAGGGGGGGGGGCCCATTTTTTTCAGCCATCGCTTCATTTCAAAGGGGACTTAGAGGGGACTAGAGTTAGAGAATATTCTAACCTGGAACCTGTAAGTGATTACTGATAATAGTTGTTTCTCCAAATGAATACAGAGTCCGACTGCGTTCCTATATTATGATACACACCTCATATTAATGTCATATGGTTTTTTTAGGCCACCAAATAAAATTGTTAGCTAGGTAGGTAATTAAAATCAGGATTTAACAGTTCACAAGGACAAATATGTGAAAAATTAAAATTTTTGAAAAATGCTGGGGGGGCCATGGCCCCAGTGTCACCCCCCCCTTGAGCCACGCCTGGGCTGTAGTATCCCGAATATTTTCAAAATCAAACATGAAATTATCTCATATTTATCTAGATAAAAATGTACTATTTTTTATCTTTATCTAGATGAAATTTAGTTTAACTATCTTTATCTGTATCTAGATAAGAATCAGTATAGTCATCTTTATCTTTATCTAGATAAATTATTAGTTATCTATTCCCAACACTGGTTCTGAATCATCTTTTAAATTACTTTGGCGTATAGTTAGTTTTTCAAAAATTGTATTTATGCATTTTAATTACTGTAATAACTGAAAGTGAGTTCAAAAAACAACCAGTTCTAAAATCATTTACAGTTAACTCGTCTTAAAATAGTATTTGATTTTAAAAGTCATCTTCATTGTCATTTTAACAAAATTTGTCATAAAACAAGTATTATTTTACGTGTTTACATTCAAATTTTTCATTTTTGACTATCGTATATTTTTGAACTTTTGGTTTAAATAATTTTAAGGAAAAGTTACTTTTTATACAAAGTTCTAAAATAATTAAACTTTAGATTACAATTAAGTTAAATATAAAATAATAACATTTAGGCAAAAAAATAAATTGCGTAAGTTAAAAGTTATAAGTATTAAAAAATAAAATTTAGGCAAAAAAATAAATTACTTTAGTTAAAAGTTACTTTAAAATAACATTTTTATCTGTACTTGTATGGTTTACGCAATACAATATTAGTTTATGTTCACATTTTATAACGTTTAATTAGTTAAATTTGGATCTACGTAGGACAATAATGTGCTTAATGTTAAAATAGATTAGGAAAAATAAATGATCTTTTATTAGTTTTTACTAGTTATTTATAAATGACCAAAATAATATTCATTTATTCATAATACTGAGTTCTTTAAGTATTCGGGCGGGTCCATTTTCCTCCAAAAACGAGATAGCTGGCGTATTTTCTTGAATTTCTCGTTTTACATATCTAACTACAAATGACAATTCATCTATGTGACTAATGTCGGGCGTTGAATCAACAACTATGGAAAAATATTTGCTATGATTTATTTCGTCAATAATCACATTGAATACTTTTTTTGCAATCAAAGAAATAAACTCTTCACAAATTATTGAAGACAAATATGATGTCTTACCCTGACCTGAATTTCCATAAGTAGCTATATGATTGGATAAAAAAGGATCGAATTCTGAAATAAGTTCGAGGCACATCATATAATTGCCATTCTTATTTGATCCAAATTGTTCATTCTTCCCTCGCAAAGCTAGTCCCCGACTTCCAAGTTTTTTTAGTACCGCGACAACTCGCTGAAGCACATTTCTCCAATAATCCATTTCATTCTGAATTTGTAGTTGAAGACCTAAATCTATTCTATTCTTCAATTTACTTCTGTTTATGAAAATAGTAGAGCTTTGAATATGCTCGGGGGAATTTTCGTGGGACGTTAGACCACTGTGAACATTATTCCAATCGACATATCCATCTGAACCAAATTTTGAATTACCGACACCGAACAAACGACAAGGAATACAGAAAAGTGCTTTTTTACTCGATGAATAGCACAAATATTTTCTGAATACCCTTTGACCATTTTTTAATTGTCTTTCAAATGCGAGTTTTGTCAGTGACCGATATCCATTTATTGAGGAGTAATACGTTCTTGTGATAGAAAAATCTTTGGGTATATTCTGATCGATATCTTTCGAAAGTAAGTAGTCTAATGTTGTATCGTTTAGTACCCATTTGCTAGGATCTTTACTGATGGTTAAATCATCAATAAATTCTGGAGATTTTGATGATGTGGATATATCTATATCTGATTGTATAACAGATGGAATACTAGAAGTTGGAATAGAATTCGGCGACAAAGGCGATGTCATGGTCAAAATGGTAGGAATTGGCGTAATATCTAATTGTAAAAAGTAAAATAATTATTTAATAATTAATCATCGTAAATGTACTATACTTAAATTACATAAATTATGTTAAATGGTATATCGTGTATTGGAGGGTATACGGAGAGATTTGTTCATAGCGTATACCTATTTAAATATTAAGTATCAATAAGTACCCTGGTATACGGTATATTTTATAAATAATATCCTTTATATAATTCATATAATTCATTATAATTCATTACAAAATATGTGCTCTTTTTATTCTGATTATTTCAAATTTATAAATGTATATATATAGTTAGAATATAAATATTTTTCTATAGGTACAACAATAATAATTAAATACTTCAGTGGGCCGCTGGCTGGGCACGCCTGGGTTAGAGTAAAAATAATCAAAAACTAATGTTGGTAATAATACTAATAATTATTATTATCTATACTCTTTAGTATTTTTCATTTGTTCGGCCCGTGTTGTACGTGTGAAATTTAAATTTATATGAAAAAAAAGGCCCAGTAAACTCTTAATCCGGCCCTTATTAAGTAATAATAATACATACCTGTTTTTAATTTCGCTGAAGTGAAAAAAGTCTCAAGTTTAGCTGTTTTTTTTATAACTTCTTTCTCCTTTTCTTCTCGTTCTTCTCGTAGACGTTTGTACTTTGAGCCACTTTTTCTTGATCTTCCGTCACTCATTATAATAAAAATATTAACACCAGCAACCGAATAATAAATAAACAAAAATAAAAAAACGCAAATAGTTGACACTGTCCGCGCGCCGTATTTCATACAAATAATTTTGTTTAATGAAACGTGTAAAATTTTTATCGTATTTCAATGAAATCACGAAACTAAAATATATTTGACAAAATGTGTGTATTGTACTATTGTCATATTATGATAAGATAAGCAATTTCTAAGTTTCTAGGAAAACCACAGTAAAACTTAACGCTATGTCCTACGTGAACGCGGCGAACGCGGTAAACGCGTTGCGGTGCGAGCGACGCGGCGAAAAAAATTATCAAACATATAAAAATAGATTAGATTGTCCATCGTACGCGATAAACGCGGGCGACGCGAACGAATTCATTCGCTCGCGTTCGCCGCACGGTTTGAAAATCAAATCGTTTTGTTTTTGGTCGCGCGTTGAAGCGAATAGACGTATTTGTTGCATTGTCAATATGGAGCTCCTTATATCAGAGGTACAAAAAAGAAATGTTCTCTGGAATAAATATAATAAAAAGTATAGGGACAGATTGGTATCTGAGAAAGAATGGGAAGCTGTTGTCAGAACAGTACATATGAATAGTAAGTCTGTTAAATAATTATTATATTATTAAAATTATTAAAATAGTTTGAATTGTATAAAAACAATTGTAAAAACCTACAGATATGAGATAATTTTTAATTTGGCATGCAGATCGGGACACAACATTTGTTATAATAAGTATCAATTTTATTTTATTATTTAAAAAAATTATTATTATTGGAATAGTATAGTGACAAAATATGTATTTCCAAGTATGTTATGATTATAAAATACAGTGTCCTGTGAGGATTTACCCATTGCGATATAAATGTTTGTAGAGAATTATTTTTAAATTGTATTATCTATAAAATACTTCACAAATATATTTCTTATATTAATTGCGGTTCTTGACGCTCGATTGTTGGCTCTGCCTTTGTAATTCAGCGATATCATTTGATTATGGCCCTTCGATGTGTCTGTTTCGTAATCGTCTAGGGCGTAATGTTGTGTTGATGATTTTTTTTCCAAATCTATTATTGTATTGTGTAAAATACATATAGCCTTTACAATATGATCCGCGTTTTCTACTTTTGTTTCTATTGATTTTAATAGAATTCGAAATTTTGATGAAGCTATGCCGAATGCACACTCGATTGTCATTCGTGCTCGCGCATGTCTATAGTTGTAATACTGTTTTTCGTTTTCTTGACACTGTTTTCTTGGAAAAGGCCTCATTAAGTAGTTTCTCAATGGAAAAGCTTCATCTCCTATAAACACAAAAGGAGCCAAGATGTTCGAATTTGGTAATTTTATTTCATTCGGTAGTTTAAGCAAACCGTTTTCGATACGTTGGTAAAATTTAGAATTTACCATAACACCACCATCGCTATCTTTCCCGTATCCATCCACGTCTATCATCAAAAATCTATAACTCGCGTCAGCTACTGCCATTAGAACAATCGAGTGATATTGTTTATAATTAAAATACATACTCCCGGAATTTTCAGGGCATCGCAGTCTGATGTGTTTGCCGTCGATACTTCCCACACAGTTTGGAAAATTCCATTTTTCATGAAATTCTATTGCTGTGCTTTTAAAAGTATCGACGCTTGGGGTAGACATGTGTTTGAATTTTAACGTATTCCATATTACTTTACACACTTCAATAACAATGCTTGAGACTGCGGACTTAGATATTCTAAATGAAATTGCGATTTGCCTGAATGCTAGTCCTGTTGCTAAATACCTAAAAAAAATACATTTTCACAAATTTAGTTACAAATAAAAATTGATTCACAGGAGAAGACGTAAAACGGAAATGGAAAAATATAAGAGACACGTATTTAAAAGAAAAGAAAAAAGTAAAAAAGAGCCGTTCGGGAGACTCTCAAGATAATGCAGAGGTGTATACTGGTAAATGGGTCTATTACCATTTATTACATTTTTTAAAAGACACAACCACTCCTAGAACCACCGAGGGAAATGCATCTGATGAAAACGAAACGCAATTACAAATGTCTGACCTTTCAGATTCGGAAGAAGTTAATTCATTTTCGAGTAGTTTTATTGATATTGATGATATTCAAAGTCCTGAAAATCTAGTTTCTGTCACACAATCAGAATGTTTTACCATTGCAAGTACTTCAAATTTGTCGTATGTTAATATTTCAACAAGTATTTCCAATGATTCAGATACCTCTTCTAAGACTTCTTCAATCAAAAGAAAAAAAAAGCAAGAAAATAAAAGTTTTGAAAGTGAAATATTAAAATTGGAAACACAAAAAATTAACGCGTTACTTGAATCTAATAAACCACAAGTGCAGGATGATGAAGACATGATGTTCTTGAAATCACTTCATCCATATTTAAAAAACATGGATAATTTACAAAAATTAAGAGTAAGAAACGAAATTCAAACTGTACTAATTAACCAATTGTCGACAAAGAATCAACAAAATCAAAATTCAAACGTCCCACCTGCACCAATACATGAACTCTACATTCTTCAACATATTCAACAACAAATTACCACAAATTCGTCAGATAATCCAGCTTTCATTGGTTACCAACAGTACTGAGTAACAACAACATCGAAATAAAAAAAAAATAAAAAATTTCAAATCAAAGGAAAATTTACTTTTAAGGACTTCTATTTTGTTTTCAAAATACAAAGGTTTTTATTTATTTTTCATTACTACATTTTTTTAATAAATTTTTAATTATTATATTAATATATTCTTTTTTATTTAACTTACCTTATTGTTACAAGTAACCTCTGCTCTACGGAGATAGGTTCTTGGAAATTTGTGGTCTTGAGATCAAATTCCGGTGATATTAATTTTAAAATATAATCAAATGTATCGGTAGTCATTCTAGTATAAGATCGAAATGAAGTTTCATTTTTTCGCAACTGTGGGTATAGGTGAAAGAATTCACCAAAAACAAGTCTATCTTTATAAATAGTTGAATTTACAACTGATCTTCTTTTTTTTAAATATTTTTTATACAGTGAATATTTTAGTGTAGTACTTTCGAATAAAAATAATTGTTTTTGTAAATTCGATGACATTTTTAGTTGACTTAGTTTTTAACAAAAAGTTAAGAATGAAAAATATAAAAGAGCTGAACACAAACACATATACCGAAAATTACACTTCAAAACACACTGCACGTCTGAACGTCAAAAAACAAAAAATATCGGAATATTGTCAGCCGCAAATTCGCGTTCGCCGCAAATAGGTAGGACACGATTGCGAGCGGCGAATGCGGCCAACGCGAATTCGTTCGCATCTGCCGCAAATTCGCGTTCGCCGCGTTCACGTAGGACATAGCGTAATAGTTCCACAAAAATATAAATAGACGCATCGACCGGGGCAATATTATCATCGTAGTCAACACCAGTCGAACATGGATATCGATATAAATATCTATTTTGATGACCGCAGCACTCAATTTTATTTTTAATAAATAAAATATTCAATAATTATTAAAATATTATAATGAAAGATAATATTTTTTTTATGAGTAGCAAATTTGCCGCCCCCAAAATTTTGCCGCTCCAATCATCTGCTTGTTCTGCTTGTAGGGAAACCTGACGCTGGTGTAGTGCTTATAAATTGTCATACGGCCTAATTTTATTTATAATTCATCAGTTAAATTCGTTTGCGTTGTATACTATCGTTAAATTTAAAATGTAGATAACTACATGTCTTATTTTTGTGTAAGCCTTTGATGTGTTTGACTTTAATGAAAATGTAAAATTAAAATAAACATTTAATTTGATTCAGTACAATTAACTCAAGAATGAAGGTATTTACTCCCTCCATGTATTCGTAACTGGCATAAACCCAACCAATCAAAACCCATTATTACTATTATTAGGTTTATGGGTTTTCATATATGAGCATCAAAATGTTGATCTAATTTCATAAAGTCTGCGTTACTTATATATAAGGACCGGATTTATATTCTCTTAAAATGCCCAAAATATGATGCTAATATTCTCTAAAAAACCTTCATATATTCTCATTATATTCTCAAAAATGTATAAAATATGCAAAAATATGCTAAAATATTCAATCAATATAATTTATGCTTTAATATGCATTTTTAAATTTTTTTTTCAACATTATTTTAATAGTGAGGTATTAATTAGGTATTTAAAGTTGCGTATTATACCTAATGGAATACCATTGTACTTTAGTTAGAGTGGAAAATAGGAATATAGTATAAATATAACAGAATAATAGTAAAAATCAGTAAGAAAATAACTGCCAGCATTGTAGGTTAGCCACCATATTTAGGGAACGGCACAGAAACTTAATATGATAAAGCACCATAGCCACAGAATAGACTAAATTTAGTCTATTCTGTGCTATAACACTGATAATACCAAAGAATAACTGTGTGTATTATTTTTATCAAATTGATAAAAAAAAAGAAAATTGTAAATGTTCAAAAAAAATTTTCTGGGTACCGAAATTAAAAATAAATAGATATTTATTCTCACAATTTACGAAGTATTCCAAAATATGCTAAATGGGTTAAATATTCTCTAACCCATGAAATATTCTTAAATATGCAAAAAAAACTTTTTTCTTCGCATTCAGCATTAAACGAATCGTCCACATTTTGTACTCTCATAAGACTGCATAGACCCAGTAACGATATGTAAAAACATATAAATCCGGTCTTTGCTTATATACTAAATAAGCGTCCCGTTAGAATTTAACCTATCTTCAAAGATATCTACTTTCATTTACTATTGATGATTTGAAATTATAAACTCTTTACAGTTTTTTCTCAATTCCCCTGAAGTTCAAAAATTAAAAATTAATTCTAATAAATCTTTTACTTTACTTTATACACTTAATATTGTAACGAGATAACGTTACTTGCATGCAAAAACAACAGACAGCTGACATTTATTTGCTGTGGCCACTTATTTAATAAATGGTCTAGGATCAAACATTATGTCAAAACACCAAGCAAACTTTTCAATACACCAATGGAAGAGTATTTACATACAGGACCACGGTAATAAAGCAGAAAAAAGGAAAAGTAAATCTAGAAAGCAAATAGACATAATCCAAGCGCGGGTACGGAGTCACAACCCTTCACGGACACAAATATGGCCAGATCAAGACCGTTAAAGCATATTCCGACCGATGAGCTGAAAAGGCCAGGACGAGTACTGTTATCACAGTATATTCCGACCGCTGAGCTGAAGAGACCAGGACGAGTACGGTTATCACAGTGGAATACGGTTATCCGTATTATTACCTTGTATTTCTCCTCTCGTCCTGGAATCACATCACCAGTATTAGCGAGAGTATTATTTCCAATATATTGTTACAGTCTGCCAGTCACGCCATCAGCATCCTATCCCGGTCGCCATTTATCGTCTGCTGTTGTCATCGGTACCTGACAAAAGTGTAGTGTAATAAGTTCTATGTAATTATAATATTACTCATGTGTGGAATACGGCAAATCCCGTATTAACGCCCGCACGGTATAGTAATCAGTTGTTGTATATCCGTTAAGTTGCGTCTCCACTGGCGGACGGCCTTGCCGACCGGCAGCAATATTTTGGTGTGGACGCGAGGCCGCGCGGCTTTTGTAGCCGATCGGCCGAAGCCGCGGGTTCCCGATGGTTGTCGGTAAACATCAAAGAAAGCCGCGTGGCATATTTAGTGGGGACGTTGGCCGATCGGCCAAATAATGATTTTTATAAAATTTATTTAAGTATACAAAATTTATATCATTTATACAAAATGCTATTGTGATTTATTTCAAATGATATTCCCTAATTATTAAAAACTAATTTTTTTATATAGTTATTACTATAATTATTTTTGATCTAAATATAATTTTATTTGTTTGAAAATCTACCAAGGTACGCGTTTTGCGCATATTTCAAAATTTTTTTTCTGAAATTTCTGGCTTTATAAAATGTATATTGTTTGAAAAATAGTTTTTTCGAGTCGTAAGTACTCAAACTGACTTGATGAACCGGGAAGTACAATTATTATTACTATCACAAGCATATGGATTATTAAATTTTCAAAATGATACTGAAAATAATGTTATTTATATATAAATAGAATAAATACTAGTACTATTACTAGTATTATTATACTGGTACTATTTTTGAAATGGTTTGTTTTGAAATTTTAAATAAATATGAAAGTAAATGGTAAGAGTCTCCTGTTGCCAAGAACTTCAAAGTTATAGCCAATCGATCTTGAGCAGGTATTGCTTTCCTAAAATTAGTGTCATTTTTTGTGATAGTAGGAATTACCATGTTTAGTAGCTCATTAAACTGAGAAGGTGACATTCTAAAAAAGTTTCTGAAACCTCCGTTGCATCTATACTCTAGATTTAATATATCACTATCATCTGATATTAAATCGGATAAAAGATGGCTTGTGGTGTAAATGTTACGACTTTAGAGACTAGGTCGTAACCAGAATCTCCGCGGTTTTGGTTTTTTTTTTTTTTTTTATTTGCAATCACAATGAACGCAGTTATAAGCTTTATAATGTGTGCTAACTATTTAAATTGACCCAACAAGAATATTATATAATAATATACTAAAAAAATTATTATTGTAATTAAAATATGGTACGAAGTTATATGAGACAGATCTTGTGAAGATTTTATCTTCACAAGATCTGTCTCATATAATAATAAAAATATAACATATAACATATAAAATACCGATTTTTTTTTTTTAGATTGCATCACTATTGTTTTAAAATAATGATAATATATTGTATTAAATCTAGCCTAGATTTTTGTCTTCAATAATGTGATGTTTACAATAAAATTGTTGTAGGGAGTGGTGATTCTCATTTCTGAAGTTAGGTAAATGTTCTAAGAAAGTTCTTGAAGTACCTTGGTATATGTTACGGGCAGTGTCTGAAGGATAGCTGAACTAAGATTAGCTGATTAATCACAAGTTTAATCAATAACAAATGGATAATCTTAATACTATCTGAGAAAATGTACATTATTCAACCAATTTTGGCTAATGAATAAACAACATTAGGCATATAGTAAAAATTAAATTAAAATTTTTATTGATATCTTGTATTGTTGGACGGAGGTGAGCCATTTATGAAAATACTTGCAATAATATCGATTTTCCATTCTACATTAAATATTGTTTCCAATTGTGTGTATTTTAATATTTATTTAAAATGTATATTGATTGTAATATTCATCAGAATTCGATTGTATTTAATGGTGTGCCTGAAATGGACCAACTGTATTGTATTTGCGAGTCAAGTTTGATTTTAAATAGTTAAGATACCAGCTTTTAGTACTTAATATAAAGTATATTTTATATCGATTTTTTGTCGAACGAGTTTAAAATAATACACACATTTACAACAATTGTAATATTATCTATTTTTAAAAAAATAAAATAAATTAATTAATCTACACTAATTTTTTAAAGTATCGATGTTTAAATTGACATTTTTATATGACTTATATCCTATAATTATTTATTTGTGTAATTTTATTTATTCAGTAGCCATATGCAGTTGGATAATGTTAATTTTTGGTGGATAAAGTCCGAAATGTTGACATATACCCAGTGCCGTGCCTAGCATAATCAGCGCCCGGCGCGAAGAATTATTTCTAGCGCCCCCACCCCCTCTACGTAATATTTTTATTTGAGGCTTTGATGAATAATTGTTTCCTGATGAAAAATATGCACTATGACGTGAACACAGTACGTCTGAAAACTAGATATCATGGGTTCAAAATAAAATCGTACAATTCCTTCCAGTCGTTGTTATATGTCGCAGTCTATGTTATGATATTAAGTCTATATTTATGTTATTGAATTAATTTTATCAAGTAACAATAATAATAATATAGTTGTTATCGACGACGGTGATCAGCGACGTCGTCATTTCGGGGAAAAATAAATACTAACGCTAAGAATAAAAACACTATATTTGTAACCGGTAGGCAATCAATGCAATGCTAATTATGTCGAGATAGTGGTGTTCGACGAGAGAAAAAAAAAAATGAATTAATATTGAGTATTTTAGTAATATTACTTAGATTATAAAAATGTATTTGGCGCCCCGGTGGTCAATGGCGCCCGGTGCACGCGCACCTCTTGCACCCCCCTAGGCACGGCCCTGCATATACCAATAACCTTGGCGTAACTTGTGATTAACTAGTGAAATATATATATATATATATATATATACTGTATGAAACCTTGTACATTTAAAATCCAAAATACTAATTTTTTTTAAATCGTTACTATTCATAAAACATTGAGTTAAAGTGATTAATTAAAATATTCTTGTTTGTATTTATTCAACAGTGAGGTACATAATTTCATCAGGACGGCATCTGTTGTATCTAAACGACCGGAAGGGACGCCGGTACACCGATCCATGAGTTCGAGCTGTCGACCAGCGAGGATAGGACGAGCGCCACGAAAAAAGATACCATAACGTACATTTCAGCTATATCTTTTTTTCGATAATAGTAGTATATACTATTTTTCACATAAACAAAATTGCACTATTACTCCATCATGAGTTCAAATGAAAAAAAAAACAAGATCCAACCCAACGCGTCAGTGGATTATGCAAATAATGCTGTAAGTTTTTATTTTATTTAAATTTATCATAAATTTAAATTAAGTACTTTATCTTATTTTATAATATGCTACGGAGTCAGAATATTCAATTTTACATTTGATGTGGACTAGTCAAGGATTAAACAAAATGATGTATGTTTCATAAATATAGAAAATCTTTTTCTTTGCAATTTTATTTTGTCATTCTTTCGAATAGCTATCTCAATAGAAAATAATACAATTTTGCTACAAACATATCTACCTAAATATAAATAATTATATATCATGTATACATTTATTTATTTATAAATAAAAATACAAATTACGTCCTAAAATTATTTAAACTAAAATATTAACATTAACTATTAATACTTTATATACTGTATAATTTACTAATATAAAAATATTAAAAGGCTTTTAAATATTACAAGTCCAATGGATTTACTATAAATACGTCTGCGATAAGATATTGATAGCTATATTAATAATTGATTGATGGAAATACGGTTGCTTATTTATAATTTATATTTCTTTTTTCATTGTTAGTTTTAATTATGTTTATTTCTTTATAAATAATTTTATTTTTATTCGGTAGGTATTAAACATATAATTTTGTATTTCATAGTGTATGGTTCAACCCTGATAAAAAGTAAACACGGCTTTGATTTTAGTTTGTAATTACTATTAGATTATTTTTTTGTTCACAATTAAAACTACATTTACATGCATTATATATGAAGTTTTGTGTTTTTGAAGGTTTTTTTTTTATATATTACGCATATGATATACTGATTTAGATTTTTTAAACACTCACATTAATTTCATAAATTATTATATCTTTTTGATCACAATTTATTGATGAAGTTGCAAAATATGGACTATAAAGACTGTATTTAAAAATAATAGGTATTTTGATAAATTGACACTAATTGTTCATAATTTGATGACTAATCATCTTAAATTATGATATAATATTATTATTCAATGTTACAATGTAGTAGTATTAGTATTTCGATGTAAAATACCTTAATATTAAACAAAAACTAATATTTGTTTTATTCTTTCTAATGCGTTTCATTAATATTAAACTATACTTAAGCAAATTTGACTTAAGTAGACAAATTAAAATCTAGCTAGATTATTGTTAAAATTGTAGTTTTATTTCATTAATTTAACAATCAAGCGCTAAATTAATTCTAATTGAGTTCCATGCGAGTATTCAGTAATTAAAGTAGTTTTACACAGCAAATATAATATTATAATATTGTTAAATGTTCCAAGATAAGAATAGTATACAATCGGCACACTTTTTTTTAATCTAAGTCTTCTTGAATTTGATGGTTTTTGTTTCATTTACTCTTAATTATAAAAAGAAAATAAACCAATTTTATTTAAAATAATACAATAAAATAGTAAATGATTACTAATTAAAAAGTCATGCGTAAAGTTTAATCTCTGGGTTTCTATTTTTCTAACGTAACTAATATAATTGTACTTGAGCTCATTTTTGTGTAAAACAATTTTACTGAATTATATTTTAATAATATAATTCTATTAAATAAATAAATAAATAATATTAATTATTATATATTTATATATAATATTATATAATTATTTTTATGATAATAATTCATTACTATTGGAAATGATTATAAATGGAAATATGAAAAACCATTAAAAAAAAAAAAAAATGTATTTGAAATAGTTTTCTTGTATTATTAATTAATCAATGAAATTATAATAATAAGACGGGCGTCACCTTTGTCCGCTAGTTCCATTTACCGCCAGTATGAAATAATATATTTCCATTTTTCACCACAACATAATTAATTTTTTAGATTTTGTTAACCCCTTATCGTAAGAACTGAAATATTTTATTGTAGACCGTTTTCGTTATTGAGTTTTCATAAAGGTTTCCACGTACATACGACAACTATAGTCTGTTCCAAAAGAGAACGGTCACTTTTGCGCATACATCCCTCACCTTGTTAGCTGACGTTTCACGAAGACGTTGACGAGCTTTTACGATTACCAAGACGCGCGGGCTGCGGCTGCTTTATAGTAATTATTAATTAGTAATGCGCTGTACTGCGATTGTGGTGAATTGGTGTTGTGTATCATTACGGGTTTACCATTTACGGGTCGTTGGTGGGAGATTCGCAGTGATCGACAAAATCGGGTCGGCCGAAATGATCATTCTCTTTTGGAACAGACCATAATAATTAAGATAAAATATTGTCGCAATTTTATCTTCCATCTAGTAAATGAGTATACTTCTGACGTTTTTGAGAAATTAATGTATTCGATACAATGGAAAACAAAATTATTATTGAAAGTAATCGTGGTAAATTTAATTTCGAATAATTTCATACAAAGGATTAGTATAAAAGGTTCGTATACGTTGGTGGTATACTACTAAAAACTATTTAGCAAAAGTCTATAAGTACAAATGAAAACTATACAGTTATTGAAAACCCTACAAATTCGCCACAACCAATCATGATGAATATTCAAGCCATGCATTGGAGAAGCAAGTGGTAAATACAGCATGCAAAAGATAAGCTATTGATAATGTAAGTATTACACCAAAAAAAAATACTCTTACTGGAATTGCACAGAATAATAATCCATCAGATATTACCATTTCTGATAAAAATAGATTTAGAAAAAATATATATGAAAAACGTCGTATATTATGCCTAAAATTCCTACTAATATAGCTGAAGCCCATGATGTACCCATGATGTATTTAATTGACGTGAAAACTAAACAAAATGAAAACTTTTTAATAATAAATAAGAAAAAGAAAATATAATAATATTTTCGTGTGAAACAAATTTTATACTTTTATCAACAGATGAAGGTATATGGATAGAACTTTCGATTATTGTGCTCATTTTTTTTTTTTTTAATTTTTTTCAATTTATGGATATTTTAATGGTCATTACGTTCCATTAATATTTTGCTTACTGCCAAATAAATGCACAAAATCATATATCTATGTTTTCCAAGCAATAAGCAAAACGTGTAAAGACTTAGGGTTAAATTTTTCTCCTCCCAAAGTAACTGTTGACTTCGAAAAAGCTTTACAGTTTCTGAAATGTGGCCGAATACTAATATTACAGGTTGTCGGTTTCATTTAACTCAATATTGGTATCGCAAAATAAAAGAATTTGGCTTATCAAGCTTGTATAAAGATGAGTCATTTGAAATTGGCAAATGGTTGCATATTTAGCCTATTATTTTTCAATCAGGAAGATGTGATTGTTTCGTCGAATATCTTATGAGCGAGTGTCCGATTAATGATAGATTGAACCATTTAATGATTACTTTGTAGAAACATATATTATTGAAGATTGTTCTTATCTTCCAAAATTTTGAGTAATTGCATCTTCAAAACTTACACGCACAACCAACGCTTGTGGGTCTTTTCATGCACATTTTAAAAATAGTTTTTATCGGCATTCGCTATCTATTTTACAATGGATAAATGTTTTAATTGAAGAAGTGCAGACGGATGTTTATTGTAAATTAAGAAATATTGGTAAACCAAAAACACCCCGACATCAAATTTTAAAACGATTGAAAAGAAACCAATGTTTAATTAATCAATATAAAAGAGGAGAAATATGTCAATATACGTATGTCAAATCTATAGCGTACAACTATAAAGGCATACTGAATTTTAATAAATTACTGTAATCAATGTTAAATAAAATAATTTGTATTTTTTACTATGAATATATTTAATGAGAGTTTTAGTTTGATTTTGATTTTATTTTGTTTAATGTACCTTTAACATTTAAGTATATATAAATATATTTTAATTTGCTTTTACAATAATGTATTGTTTATGTACACCTAACCATTTTATAATTGTTTATGTTAATTTAAATAATTAAGTTATTTTAAAATGGAAATGTATATTATAATATGGGTGATAAATGGTTAGGTAAATTTTGGCGGAAAAGTGAACCTCCCAATAAAACTACCTCTTGATTAACTTTTTAATAAATAAACAAATCTAAAATAAGATATTGGTGCCATTTATTTTTACTTGCAGATTTCCACTTATATTTTATTTAGTTTCTAACTAAAACAAGATGAATTTATAATTTAAATTACATAAATCTACATCTGGTATCACTAGACTTTTTAAAAATTATAATTATAATTATAATTTGTGGTCATAACTGTTATCGTTTGAACTGTTTAGAGTTACAACAGTGGGAGAGAGCTTTTACACAAACAATACATAACCATAAATCTCAATTACCAAAGAACATGTAAATACAAATTAAATTGATATTGAACTGTAATGATCAGACCCGTACGTAGGAATCGCTCAAGGGAGTAGTTAAAAATGATATATTTTATGTTAAGTAAAAATTAAATACAAAATACGCATTGAAATATCCATAATCAAAAAGTCGCGGTGATTAGCACACACAAGCTTCAACAATAATAAAAAGAACCAGATGGGCCTCGCTCTGATGTACACTTGGGGGTGAAGTGCGACTCTTCATAGAATAGGTCATTAAAATGGATTTGTTAAATTTGAATTCAATGATAGGTATCATTGTATACGAAAAACGATTCTGAACGGCGATGATATGTTTATCTAGAATATAATACAATGTTATTTATAAATATTGTAATAAGTATATTTTATTTTGAAACGAAAAATTTAGAAAAATCGAAAATTTAAACTGTCTATAATTAAGTCAAAATACTTCGAAAACTTAACCATGTATAGAGAACGTCAATATAAAGATTTGGTGAAAATTTCAAGTTGTTGCGGTTTTTCGTTTTTGAGTTAGAGCATTTAAAAAAAATGTAATTTGTAAAAACGTGATTTTGTGTAAAATTTCCCGTTTTTTCGTAATTTTTTTATCGTTTTTTTCGATTTTTTTAAAAAGTATTGAAAAGTTGTATTTTTGACTAGCCAAAGTACCATCTAAATTGACTTTCTTTTCAGAAAAGTTGCTGTTTAAGCAAATCGAAGCATTTTTACTGCCAAATAAGGTGTCGTCAGACACAAATATAAAAAAAAAAAATACAGAAGTAGTTCTTATTGTCATTCAAAAATTATTAAAATCCATAAGCACAATTTTTTTTTATAAGCGTTTGAACAGCGAATATTGACATAAAATTACAAGTAAAATATAATATAATGTATAATATTCTAGACTGACAAAGATATCGGTTTTTTTTAAAATGCTCTAACTCAAAAACGAAAAACCGCAACAACTTGAAATTATCACCAAATCTTTATATTAACGTTTTCTATACATGGTTGAGTTTTCAATGTATTTTGACATATTTTGACTTATTTATAGACAATTTAAATTTTTGATTTTTCTAAATTTTTCGTTTCCAAATAAAATATACTTATTACAATATTTATAAATAACATTGTATTATATCCTAGACAAACATATCATCCCCGTTCAGAATCGTTTTTCGTATACAATGATACCTATCATTGAATTCAAATTTAACAAATCCATTATAATGACCTATCCTATGAAGAGTCGCACTTCACCCCCAAGTGTACAGCAGAGCGAGGCCCATCCGGTCCTTTTTTTAATTGAACAAATCGCAACATTTTTTATAATTATTGCAAGCAAAACTTATGGACAACTTTGTATTAAATTTTAATTTCTTAACTTTGAATACAAAATTTTTTATATTTTTTGGACTACAAAATAATTTACAAATATTCATGATTTCGACTAATTTTTGTCTATTTTAGAAATTCAACTGCTTATAAAAAAGACGTACAGTACGCTACTAAAAAAATAATGAAATAATTCAGATATCGTACATTCATATGTTTATGTTTTATCATATGATCCATCATAAAAATCGGTGAGATAGTAAGATACCGTCATATACGTATATTTATATAATCATTGATTATAAATACTATTATATACTAGTATTTATAATCAATGATAGTATATACGTACGAACAAGACCTTACTTATCGGTATCTTTATTGCGTTTAATCAAAGGTACGATGCTACAAAGTTATCGACTTTAATTGACTGTGAATGCTTTGGTGTGTTAAGAGTGTATCGTCGGGGAAAAATATAATTATATAATATTTCAAAATCATATACATGCAGTCAATGAATATCCATAAATCACAAATAAAAATGTTATAGTGCATATTCTGACGTTAGTGCATGTTTGCATGCATATTTTAAAATTTAAAATGCATATAAATCGTTTTTCCCCGGGACTCAATTTACCAATCCCGGTCGGACCTTCACCAATTTTTATACAATAAATCTGGATCAAACTGAGCCATGTAAAGCACTAATATACAGAAATATTTCTGGTTTATACTTCATAATAATTGAGTTATATTATTGTGGATAATAATTTACTCTTGCATTATATAAATGTACAAATAACACATTAAATATTCTATGTATAATATTAACTACTATTATGTGTAAATGATAAATGATACATAAAGAATATAAATATATCTACTTTTGTGTAATAATAAATGTTATTTGTTATACTACTATAATGGTGTATGCTATCGTATAACACATTTCATCCTTTTATTTCATGATAATTAATTACCTTGGATTATAAAGTTTATTGTGATAATACTACGAAAACAGTTAGTTGTTACAGAAGTTATACATTTATGTATACTTCTTTTAGATAAGTAAATTAATAATTATCAATATAAATTGTATTTAATATTATAATACCGATAAAAGGACCTTTTTATGACGACAGTTTTACTGACAACTAAAACAGTTAACATTGTAAACTAAAAATTGTAAAATAATTTTTTGTTTAACAATAAAAAAATTTCTAAATTCGTATTAATTATCTTGATTAGTTCAGTAACTATTTTTATAATTGGTGTGTTCTGGTAATTTTTTGAATTTTAAATGCAAAATACAGATAGTCACAATCAAATTATGATTTTGAGTCAGTGAATTATATTGTTGTAGTATATTTTATATTTACAGTCTAAGTTCATATAATAACATTATTGTCAAGTAGTCTATATATAGCTTTTGATATATTTTCGATGTATAATATTTTGAAAGAGAAAGAAATTAATGGTAGTAATGATTAGTAAGCTACTTAGGATATATCACATTATTTGTCGAAGTAGTGCTTTACATGTATTCTTGGATTTAGGACGATGAAAAATATGATGATGTAAATTGTAAATCTTAAGTAAACTTCACTGTTAATCCAAATAAATTATAACTCAATTTATTTTTTGAATTATTAGATCCGCATATATGCGTATTATAATACGTTAAAACAATCTTATTGCGTTTGTGTTTGACCATGATAACAAATTACGATGTTCAATCCCTTTTAATCGTCTATTTTTTATAACAATAATATACATCCATTGCATTGCAAACCATAATAATTTGTATTGTCTAATTTATACTGATACAGTTATTTTGTAACCTATATGTATATAGAATTAAGTATTAAAATAAAACAATGAATTATGAATATTTCAGATTAATTTTAATATTAGTTTGATGAGTTTAAAAAATATTATCGGTTTAATTTTTAAATGTACACATTTTTATTTGTTTTACATAGTTAAATACACTGAGTTTTTTCAAAGTAACATAATTTTGTTTTTTTATTAGCTTTTATATTTTTATTGAAAACAGTTTTCTAAAACGAAAATGTTATTTTCTATGATTATGACGAATATTTATATAATTAATTTTAAGTATCTTCTTGAAATGTAAGTATTAAACAATTTATAAATGTATATCAGATTATATCTCTAAATAGGTACTAACTATTATGTATAAGGTATTATTTTATTTTATATAATGTAGTATATAATAATAATATGTTACGAAATGTGATAATGTTTATTAGATGTTTAATTGAAAAATGTTATCGTTTTTAAACTAACATTTTTCTTATGTAATTTTTATATGGTTACTTAATAATTGTTTAGATTTTGGCTGTATCGTATTATAAATTTATATAATTGTGGATAAATAGTTTTGGTATTTTGTCTAAAAATCTTTATAAAACTTAGGATTAAAAATTATATAAATTGATAAATTAATATAAATAATATAAAATTAAAATTAAAAATTAGTAAATGTTTAATATTCGTAAATGAATATATACATAAACAAACTAATAGCTTATATTTAAATAAATAAATAAATAAATACTTAGAGTTCCGATTTTATTTACTCTGTATACACCAGATAATGAATTTATAATTCGAAACCTTTTGTATTTTACAAATGTAATAATAGTCCAAACTAAGAATTTATTTATTTATTCATTTATCATGCGTTCTTATAAATATAAACTTATATTTGTTTTTATGTACATCGAAAATTAATTATGAAATTCGTAAGCCATACCTACTTAGTTATTTTCGTTGTATGTAATTACTGAGTTACAACAATAGTTCTTTAGTTAAAAATTTGGTTGCTTATTAAGCATTAAGGAAAAGAAAATGTTGAATTTGTTACTATTTATTTTACAGTTTTATTTTATATTGGTTCCAAAATTATTTGACTGATAGTTTAACTAACCATTGACTATGATATTAGTTTAATAATTAAGACTTCATCAATTTCCAGTTATTTTTTAGCTTTATATTACTTTATTAGTTATTATGTATAGACATAAAGCTATTAGTTATCTATTAGTTATCTGTAGCTATAATAAGTAAAAGTAATTTATTGTTGCTCTTTTTTTTTCTTTAAAATAATTTATGATATAATATATTATTAGAAATACTTGTATTTAGAAGTAATAATTTTTTAACATTTTCGTTTAAAATTTTAATTTTTAATTACGTATTATGACCCTCAAAACATAGGCACAAATAATTTCTAAATTGTTTTTGTTCAATTATAATGTTATTTAATAAAAACAATTATGATTTCAAAAACTGTTAAAAGTTTTGAATTCTAATTATTTATATATTTATAAGCTTACTTCAATAAATAAACGGTTTATAAACATCTGTCTATAGTTTTGAATTTTACTATGAAATAAAATTTTATTTCTACGAGATTTACGTTCTCTGATATTAAAATTCAATATTTGAATACAAGACCTTGAGAATTGCTTGCAACTATTGTGGTGCTGACTACATATGAATAAATATTTGAATGTGTACAAACTGACGGGTTGTCAATTTAATTTGTTTCATTGTTACCTGCCAAAAACATAATAAATGTGTATTTTTGGATACGCTAATATTAGAATAGTTCTTTCGTGGTAATCTCACCTTCAATGTCAGTTGTATTTTTTAGCTAATAAAAATGAAAGAAATTTAACTTTTATAAACTAACCAAATATTATAATTATATAGATTAATTAACCAATGTTTTTTTTAAACGATTTCATTTAATAAAGTCTAATTGTAAACAAAAAATATTATTTATTAATTAATAATTCTAAATAAATTGTAAAAATATTGTGTGTTATACGATTTAACATATGTTGTATAATTTATAATATATGCTAAAAAATAATTACTTTTAGAAAATGCGTAAAATAATAGTAACTTATTATAACGAATGTAATTACTTAAAATTTCAATAAATATTATGTAGTTTCTTTGATGATTGTGTGAATTTTTTAAAATTATTTTATAAAATACGTTAATTTGTAAAATATAAAATTAAATATCTTTACAAATTATTTTGTTTTGAACCCATATATATGTTATATGAATTAATGTACACCATTTTTAAAATTCTCATCGTTATGTATGTAATGATGATTTAATTATAACTTATTTAATTAAAATGAACTTACTTGTAGAGTTATGTAACTTGTACAATATTAAATTATTTAAAAAGGTAATAAAATACACATTTAAACTATAGTGAATATAAAATATAACCTAAGAGCTCGAATAATTATTATTATTGATATAGTTTTTACCAAGGTTAGTAATACACAGTTTAACTGCAGTAAATCTAATATATAACCTAAGAGCTAGAATAATTAGTATTATTATTGATATAGTTTCTACCAAGGTTAGTACCTTGTGTGTTACAGATGTTAAACATCATTAATGCATTATGCTCTCAATATTTACAATTTTAAACTAACATATTTATAATGTTTTAATCGAAACTAGTGTATATAAACTAAAATATAGATTATAATGTAGTTAGACGAATGACAAATGAACTGAAAAGAGCATAGTTTCATTTTGCATTCCAACAATTATATTATGTATTATTTACAATTACATTTAACTTCAAATCTTATAATTTTTAAAAGTCTTTTTATAGTCTATTTTTTTTATCCTTTAAGTACTTTAATAATGAATTATAATTATTTTTAATCGATTTATTTTGTAATTCATATTCTTTTACGTTAAAAACAAATAAATCATATTTTATTTATGTTTATCTCGTATGTCATATTATGAAAACAGTTAAATATTTATAGTTTAAATCGAGATGGCATAGTGTACAACATTAAAAAAAAACATTTAACTATAAGTTGAGAAACTTAAAAATCAATTAATTGATTTAGAATTTTAATACGTATTTTGGAATGACAACATTCAAGCTATATTATTTTATATAATACTATATAAAATGTATACATTACATATTTAACTGGTACTCATTTTATCTGTGAATATTTAAAATAAATCAATGACTCAATTTGCAAAGGAAAAAACTTATTTTTATTTAAGTAAATATTTATAATACTCGTATATAAATAAATAAATAAATATTATGTACATAAAATATTTGTTTAATCATTTATTAATTAACTAGTATTAACCATATAATATTTTTTAATTTTAATTACATTTTTTATTATTGTATTAAATAATTATAGATGTCATATATAAATTTTAGTGTAAAAATAATATTAAAAATAATTAAAATATTTTAATTTCTAACGTTTAGTAACCTTTGCATATTAAATAGAAATAGAAATTAGATACGTTTTTTAATGATGGATCGAACTGCATCGAACTGTTCGAATGTCAAACCGAAGCGGCCTCAAAATGAAAGAAAATCGAATATTTGAACTTGAAAATATTTGTATTCAAACATTCTAATATTAATATTCTATTCTTTATAGTTCATAGTAATTAAAATTTAAGTATAATTATAGTATTAACTATTTTTTTTCTCAGACAAATTTTCATAATTTCAATTTATTTATAAAAAGAAAAAACAATGAGTTCGAATTTTAAAAATGAAAATGTATTGATTTATTTTAAATATAAAAATTTTTTAATAGTTTGGTTCGGTTCGAGTACTTTGACAATGTTCGGTTCGAGTTCAGTTCGACACCGAAATATTTAAATTTAATTTTTCTTTTTTTTTTTTTTATTTATCAGAAAAAATAAAATAAAATTTACTTAAAGTAGCACTTTATTTTCAATATTTTGTTAAATCAAAAAAGTGATATGCATTCAATTTTGTGTGTATATTTATCATTCAAAAGTTTAATCCTGGAAAACAATAAAAATACATTGCAAAATCAATGCAAATGCATTGACTCTTAATCTAAATAAATAAATTTATTTTAAATAAATAACCTGAAACATTTTCTGGTCAAAAATAATTTTAGTTTCAGTACAAATATGAGATTTTTTATGTTGGAAATAAGATAATATTTGATAATGGTCCCTTATGATTTCGTTTTAGATAGATAGCACTACAATTGTAGGATTTAAAATAACGGCTGTATTTAGGTGTTTTATTTATACATACATTTTTTGGTTTTGTAATAATGTGTATATTATAATAGAAAAAAGAAAAATGTTAGGATTTCGTAAAAACGTAAAGAATTTGAATTTTATACCAATATGGCGTTACACTATTTTATTATTTTCGATATATTCTAATTCTAAGCTGAATATTTAGATTATCTTTTGTCAAAATTATTTTTTGATTGCTCTTCAAATTTTATAAATGACTAGTTAATTGTTTTCACCAATAATTATTATGTATGATTTATATTGTTAATCTTGTTTCTAATTGATTAATAGTTTTAATCTAATTTCTTCGATAAAATAGTGGGCCTCACTGAACGGGTTTGTATGGGAGCACTTGATTAATTTTATAATGGGCTACAATTATTAGTCATTATTATTATTATTATTATTATTATTAGTATTATTGTTTTTGTTGTTGTTGATATTTTTATTATTAATAATTATCATAAACATTAAATGATAAAATAACTGTATTATTGTGTTCATTAAGTTTTATTTATGATAAAAAAAATGTTATTTAATTTTAATATAATCGGTTATTTTTTCAGTTTAAGATTTTTTACTTATTATAAAATAAATTGCACTATATTTGAACTATTTTCAAATGTCATCGGAAATGTTAGCTAATGTTAGTTTTGCAACTAAAATTAAGATTTATAAACCTTAATTAGTTAGCCGAGATGTATTCGAAATCATTATTTTAATCTTATGATTTACTTATGCTCGTAAAAATAAAACGTTAAAAATAATTATTTTGTGAAAATGTGTAAAAAAATTTAATTTTTCTAAAAACTTCATGAAGTATTTTTGTACTAGAGTTTAAAATTTGAAAAATGGCAATATTTAAGTTTAATTAGCTCCGAGTTCTACTTAGAATTTATGTAATATAATTTATATTTTAATATTTTTTTCTATAATGTCAAGTGCTGTGAATTGATTTTTGGATGTATACCATAATGTTAATATATTATGAAATCTTAAAATTAATTAATTCAATATCTTTATAAATAATATAATTAATTAAATCATCAAATATTATTTATTATTTATTATTAATATTATTCAATTTTTTTTCAACTCATTTCAATCATTTTTATAGTAATAATAAACTGAATTCAAAAACACTAACCTATGCCTCTGAGAATATAAATTAATATATTTTCCAATATCATTTATTTTTTTCTGCAGTGCTGTTGAAAGTCTTTTGTCAGTATTCTGCGTTAAAATATAATTATATCTCAGTAATTTTGCCGTATCTTTCGTAAATGTAAGATTTATAATTCTTTTAAGGTTTTTGTAAATGCGGATTTTTAAAGACATGTATAGTGGAAACAACATTTTTCGTGTATAGGTCTTGTACACGAAAAAATGTTCAGTTATATCCGACAAAACGGTTATAACCCTTTTTGTGCACGTGTACGTGAACGTTTATAATAAAAACTCGTTTTAAGTTTTAACTCACTTTTTGAATGAGTGCAGTTCGACCATTACTTTTTTAAACTCAAGTGCAATTCGACTATTTTTTTTAGATAATTAGTGCAATTCCATAGTCTTGATCAATAAAATACTGCTAAGTTTTTTTTTACATTTTTTTTTTTTAACTAATTCATTTAGACAAAAAACAGTAATAATACTTCTACAAAAAATATGTTTTTTTTTTCTCTATATACTCTAACATTATATAAGTAATTTAATATATTCTCTCTAAGCTAATAATCGCTGTAATTGAAACAATTATAATAAAAAAAATAATATAAAAAATCGTAAAATGTCAGTAGAATTTCTCAATGCCGCTAATATTTTTACTAAACAAACAAAAATTATGCAATATTAACATTTATTAAATACTGCTGTGAATTTCAACAATATAAGTATATACTAAAAAAAAGCATAACGTATATTTATGTCAAATTTGTGATATTATATTTAGTTTTCATGTGAAATATCGTATATGTGAAATTTTATATTTTATCTTATACTTTAGACTGATACACGTTTTAAAACGAACTAACGTATGATCATGGTATTAATCGGTAAAAGTATTATAGTAAATTATTATATTAATCGGTAAAAGTATTATAGTAAACACAATGGACACTTATACACTACTGATTGAAATATTTAGTACACTTTTGATAAAATGTCTAGACCTAAATATTATAAAGTTATATATTGAATATTTCATAACTTCTTGCGCTAACATTTATAATGTTAAGTTTATATTTTCGGTTTCCCTAGCATACTTTTGACTAGCAATACTAGTAATAATAGGCAAATCTTTACTTTTCATGTTATTTGGGTAACCCTAAATTATAATTAGGTATCTAGGTTAGGTTATTTAGGTAATTTTATTAGGTACCAGCTGTTTGACATGGCAAAAAATGACCTGAAATTAATAAAAATCCAATTTAAAATGTCCTCCTTTTTATTAAAACAACACATTTCTAAAATGTTTTAAGCTATAAAATGTAATGGTTGTAAAATTAAATTAGTATAAATGAATATTGTGTTATAACGCAAATAAATATTTTCATAATTTTTGTATATACTTAACAATATACACATTAGCTATTCCAACAATTATTTTATTTACTTTCATATTACATAATATTGACTTACAACAAGACGTTGTGTAATACGTTGGTACTTATATGATAATTTTATGCCGACAGTATTGAGGTATAAGAGTTATAGGTACTTGATGTTTAAGGGATTTTTACGATGAATTTACATTAGAAAATAATAATTCTATAAAACTCATTTGTTTGACTTGATACATGTAAATGAAGGTATGTTTTTTGATTACACGCTTTTAAATCAATTAAATTTATTGGGTTCACTCGTGTGTTGGCTTATAGTTTATTTTATTTTTAAAACATTACCACTATGTTATTAAAAAAATATTAAAGTTAATCACATAAATACGTGTAAATTTTGGCTAGACGTCAAGAACATATTTTGAAAATTGTTTTTAATTTTGTTGATATATGTTTAGTAATTTATCATATTATTCTCTCATGCAATAACGAATTATAAAACTATTTTCTATGTTACCTGAAAATTCTAAAAATATTTGATACATTTAATCCAAGAGACCATGCTAATACCTGAAATTAACAATTCAAAGTGAAGCATTACATTTTATATTTTAGTATATAGTCAAAACAATTTTTCGACTGCTATAGTAAGATAGTAAAATAAAAAAGTAGGTAACTATTTACAATATTATTATGACTGATAGTTTATTTGAATGCATGTATCATGCTACGCGCTTTGATGTATAAGAGGGCTGATGGTTTGTTATATATCTAAAACACGCATATGTACAATTAATTGGAAATTAAACGCATGGTGGCGTATTATATGATAATATAAGAACACTTATGTTATGTATGTATAAATTAATGATATAAAGTTTTTACGATAGCAAAAATGATATTTAAAATTCTGAATGTAACGTAGCGTACCGGTTCTAGTTTGCATGACGTGCTGGACATGATAATAATAATTAATTTCGACCACTCGCGTTAAACGATTGGGCAATTAAGTATAGAAATGTTATCCGAGTGATATCATATTGTTATAATGCGAGTAACGAGCGACCTACGTTAAAGTGACCTGTCATGTACTATATTATATAGGTGTGATGGAAATCAAATAATTAGACGAAACGAAGTATAAGAAATAAAAAAATAAATAAAAATTCCGCCGCTCGTTGCGCAAACGAAAACGGAATCGAATAACTTAACGTGACTGCGGTCAACCGTCCGAGCCGGGGTCACCGGGGCACCACCGAGCGCTTCAACGCGCGGCGGGGCAATGAAGAATCCCGCGACGACGTCGTGTCGCGTCACGTTGGTGCCACTGGCGTCAGTTATCGAGCGCGCGCGTCCTCGAGCTTACGCCGCCGACCTTGAGACACGCACCACCACCAATCATGGTATCCGCGTTTGCGATAGGGTATGGTCGGCGGCGTGAGAGTCTGCGTGACGCACGGTGGTCGTGCGCATAGCTGCTGTTGTCCGCGCGCGTATTCCCCGGGACAGCTGCTTTAGGGCCACATGCCAACAGCGCAGGAGTATCCCTTCTCCGCCGCCTGCATGTCCCGCTCGTACTACCGGCGACACCGAGGCGGGCGAACCGCTGTCGCTAGGCGCACCTCAGCAATCGGTGCACGTCCCCCGAACCACCGGCGCAGCCGTTTCGTACCGCGTTCTATGTCCGTTTCGCTGATTTTTTTTTTTTTTCAAAAATTTAACCGAATTCGTTTCCGCCCGGGCGGACATAAAATTCTTCGAGACACGTCACCACCGCACGGCCATCACTGCTTCCGCCGCCGCCGTTGTCTCCACAACCTGTAACACGCCCGCGCGCATCGTGTACGTCATTTAATAACAATAATAAAAATAATAATAAAAAAATTAATATAAAAAAAAAAAAAAAATAGCAATAATAATAATAATAATAATAATAATAAACCGATCATGCGAAAAGTAAGTAGAAACATGTACCTGCAGTAGTGTATAGTAATATTATTATGAATAGACGACACGTTTATTGTATTCTCGTGATCGTATAACACAATACACGTATCTAATTATATTGTGAACTCATTTTGCGCGGTTTTTGCGACGACTTGTGACAATCAACAATTTTTAATATTAATCAAAGTACGCGTTTCTTTAATTTTGACCATTGCTAATTCGTGAACACAACTACACGGAGTACCTTATTTTTTTTTTATAAATCTAATTCCACGTATAACTTTTAGTTTAAGTACCTTTATGTTATGTCTTATGTTTTATTATACTATGAAGGTATATTCGCTTTCTATATGAATATATATATATATATATATATATATATATATATATATATTTAAGAAACATAAGTTGTGAATAGTGAGTTGAATGTTGCTTACTCTGAATAAACATTATTAATAATATTCGGTTGAGAATTAAATCGGTTTTCAAAATCTGAATTGGCTCAGGTTACTTTATGCCATATGCTTTTTAAACTTGCATTGTATTTTATGATTAAATTAAACATTGGATTAGCTTGTGTACTTATAGTACCCATCTATTTTAATGAAATGTAATATTGTACAGAATACCAATGTGTTGTAACATTATGTTATTGTTTTAAGGAATGAACTGAAAATGATTCTATTTTGGCTTGAAATTTAATAGTTGCGTTGTATTTATTTTCTCTGTATTAAAGTAAAATATTACGTTGGTAATTTAATTTTAGAAATTTTTATATCATTATATACTGTTGTACTGTAATATGTATTGAAATCATCGTACATTTTGAATATATAATTATTTTTAATCGATTATCTTCTTATAGAGTTTTTTTATTAATCGTTAATAATAAAATCTATCAACTAAAATTTAAAAAAACAATTAAGTAATGTATCTCTAAAAAAATATAAACATTTGATATGATTTAATATAGTCTTTAATATTTTTTTTTATAAAATATTAAGGATTGATTATATATTCGTCAAAATAATTAAATTTACGTATTAATTTTTTTATTAGTGTGTAATTATTTTATCACGACTTTTTAAGGAATTTTATATCAAAACCAAATTGGTTTTAAGACTGATATTAAAAAAAAAAAAAAAAAAAATACTAAAGTACAGTTAGTAATATATGAAAATATATAATTTTCCTACCAATGGTTTTTGAATCTTCACAAAATTTCTTACTAAATCTTTGTAAATATAAAATTTTAGATTTCTTAAATTTATAGTTATTTTAATATATTTCCAAATAACTAAATTATTTTTATAAACTATATTTAATATTCTGTACTTCAAATTCTGTTAGACTAAAACTATATTATATATTTTCACATAGGTACCTAATTGTTTACTATTTGGCTATCAAGAAATTAATAAATTATTATCAGTTATAATTACTAATTGTAATAATAATCGATTTTTATGGTCTTACTTACGAATTCATGTATCAGGTCAAGGCCTGTTTTATTATAAGTTTTCATTATAATGTCATGTAATAAAATAACTAAAGGTTTTTAACAATTGCATGATGACATTCTATTTAATCATAATTCTACATAAATTGTACACATTAAAGAAAAAAATTGAAATAAAGTTTTTCTGTGAGTTTTGAAAAAAATTTGAATTCTAAATTCAATTTATAATCTAAAAGGTCAGAATAGTTACCATAGTAAACCTTATTAAGGTTTCTTTAAAATTGATCTAATCTTATTATTTTTTATTGTATACTATAGGTATCTGATATAGTACATCACGTATTTGCTTTAGTATTATTGTTGGTATTATTGAAATATTTAAAATAATTTGTTTTTAATGTGTTTAGTGTTTTTTTTTTCCTGAAGACGAATAATTAAATAATAAATAACATTTGTTTGTTCTTCCGGATAAGTAAAAATAATATTTTATTTTTATTTTTTAAATATGACTCGTTAATAAAAGTTTGAGTTATCATATAAAATTGTTGAGTTTATACTTAAATTGCTTACTTGTGTTTTTTAAATTTTGTATGAGTATTGAATAGGGAAATAATTATTAAAACTGTGTAGTTTAGTTTCGAACATAATTATGTTGAAACGTTGTTTTACTGCATGAATAAATAAATAGTTTATGATTAAACAAATAGTAATCAAATGTATTGTAATTTATAAAGGTTATGTCATTAATTTTCAATGTTTATTTCATTTTTTAATATATTTTTAAAAATAATGTCTACAAAGTTGGAGTTGGAAATGGAATTTCAAAATTAAATATTTTAAATTTTCTTATAGTTTTCTATTATGACAGTAAAGTATAATAAAAATAGCATCATTGATGAATTCAATCAAAAATATATTAAAAGTGTTTTAAATATTTACAAAAAAAAAACTTATTCATTTATAATATATTAACCGTATATCAATACATTTACAATGTATTCAATGAAAGGTTTTGTTTTTGATTTTTTTTTTTTTTTATAATTTAGTACAATAGAATAAAAATCAATAATGTTTCTTAATTATTTTACAGCGGTTTATTTATTTATTGGTCATGCATTTTAAAATGTGAAAATAATAATTTAAAGATACTTATCCTACAGATCTGTGGCTATCGATCAAATATATGGAAATTTTGGATCATTACTACTATCAAATTAATTGATAGTTAAAAATTTAAAAACACAGAATACATATCAATAAAAATTAATAATTTACTTGTATTATAATAATAGTTAATTATTTTATTTGTTACGCGTGTACGCAGACAATAAAATCAAAAAAATCATTTAATTTATCAATCCAAAATAGTTTTATCTTTTATTGGAATATTATTATATTCGTATTATACTGTAAAATAAAAATGAAACTATTCGTTCGCGAAACGATGAAAAATACCCACCCATATGAATAAGATGCTTTATTATGAAAACGCGTATGCATAGCTGATAGACGCATTTTTGTGTTTACCATGAATTTAAATTTTATGAGGCCGTTTACCCGTTTTCAAAATATTTAAAATAAAATAATAAAAGTTTATGACGATAGCGTAACAAAGCGTTAATAATTTCAGCGCAAACGCATGGGAACCCGGAAACGTGCATGAATAATAATTTATTCAAACTGTTTTCATGGTCAACACGATTCATATCAAAATTTCGTATACGCATTTTACGGATCCGTACACGAGACCGGAGTACACGATTCGAACGATAACTTTAATAACAGAGCCTGGGGACTGTAGAATTATCTAGGAGAAAGCACGAAGTGTTTGCGCGTCGTGAATGTTTTCAGAATTTGTTTTTTGGAATGTTTTTAATTGGATCCGTACGATTGCGAACACATTTTTACACTTTTGTATGTGTGTGTACGATTATACTGCACCTAGGTTGGGCGCCCGTCAGTGATAGTTATAATAAATTACGTTGCATTCGACTTTTTTCGTGATCGTGACGCGGCAGTCGTATCACAACGGCTGTCGACGGCTGCGTCCATATAGACCGCGGGACGCACCGTCAACGCGACACCCGGTTTCCCATCCGTCTTAGTACCAGGCCACACGATGCGGTATCACTGCATGCGGTAGAAAAATTTACGGCGATACCGGATAGGTCATGTTCAACCACACTATGCGTTTTCGCCGGATGCGGCAGAATAAAATAATTATTTATTTACTAATTATAGTTTATAAATTTATAAATTATAGTTCCTATTTATGCCGCTGTTCAGTATGATAGGTCAGTGTGATATTGGTTATCGCCAAGTACAGCTGAAGGTTGTTACAGCTTAATAATATGTGATAATTTACTTTTAAATATAATATGTGCCGTGGACGCCGCAGGTGAACTAGATGACCCAACTATTCCTACTCCTAAATTAAGGAAATATTGGATTCATCCAGTTCATCCGAAAATAGAAGGTGAAAATTATTTTTCTATCTTTTATGAAAATATTCGACAATTTCCCTTGAAGTTTTTTGAATATTTTCGTATGTCAATTACTTCATTTGATGAATTGTTAAAACGAACATTTTTAGTTAATATATATATATTATTTTTACTTAAAACAAAATGAATAAATTCACCGCATATGACACTGCGGGATCGTGTGGTCGAGCTATACTAAAATATTTGTATATTTGGAGTTTGTCCGGTGTTGACAAATGATTTAACAAATGATGAGGATGTGAAAAAAAGATGGAAAGAATATTTTGAGAAATTACTGAACGAGGAATATCCAAAAGAAGTTTTAGAGAGTATGTCATGGAATGAAGGATTGATTGGTCTAGTGGGCGAGGAGGAAGTGAGAGATGCGGTGAAGGCGATGAAAAAGAAAAAAGCGGTAGGACCAGATGGAGTACCTGTAGAGGTGTGGAAAATGTTAGGATATGTAAGCATTGGGTGGTTGAAAAATCTTTTTAATAAGATACTGATAGAGGGAAAAATGCCAGAAGATTGGAGAAAGAGTTTTATTGTACCAATATTTAAAGGAAAAGGAGACATACAAGAATGTGGGAACTATAGAGGAATAAAGCTCATGAGTCATAGTATGAAGATCTGGGAAAAGATTATAGAGAAGAGGATAAGAAGTGAGACCTCGATATCAGGAAACCAGTTTGGTTTTATGCCAAGAAAATCGACAATGGAGCCATTATTTTGTGTTAGGCAATTAGTAGAGAAGTACAGAGAAAAGAATAAAAAACTATGCATGGTGTTTATAGATTTAGAAAAGGCGTATGACAGGGTGCCAAGGGAAGTTTTAAGGTGGGCATTAATGAGGAAAAATGTCCCAAAAATGTATGTTAATTTGATCCGGGATATGTATGAAGGGTCGAGTACTAGTGTCAAGAGTCGGTGTGGAGTATCAGAAGGTTTCAGTATAGGAGTAGGTGTGCACCAGGGGTCAGCTCTAAGCTCCTACCTGTTCTCAGTGGTAATGGATGAGGTTTCAAAGGAGATACAGGGTGAGATACCATGGTGTATGATGTTTGCGGATGATATAGTTCTGATAGGAGAAAACCTAGAAGTTGTCAATAATAGGTTAAATGAGTGGAGGTTAGCCCTCGAAGAAAAGGGATTGAGAATTAGTAGAAATAAAACTGAGTATATTGAGTATGATTTTGGACAAAGAGACCAAGAAGTTGAAGGAATGAGGAGACAACTGACAATAGATGGTGATGTGATAGGTGAAGTTGAGAGCTTTAAATACTTAGGATCTTTTGTTCAAAAGGACGGGGGCTTTGACATTGATGTAAAACATAGGATTAAGTGCGGGTGGATGAAATGGAGAGAAGCATCGGGCGTGTTATGCGATAAGAGAATTCCAATTAGGCTGAAAGGTAAATTTTATAAAAGTGTAGTGAGACCAACTATGCTGTATGGTTCAGAGTGTTGGGCGGTTAACAGGAGAATAGAACAAAGTATGAGTGTCGCGGAAATGAGAATGCTTAGATGGTTGAGTGGAGTGACAAGAGAAGATAGAATAAGGAATGAATACGTGAGAGGTAGTGTTGGTGTAGCGCCAATTGTGGACAAGATGAGAGAAAATAGGCTGAGATGGTTTGGGCATGTGATGAGGCGAGAGGAAACGAATGCAGTAAGAGTGGTTATGAAGATGGACGTTGAAGGGAAAAGAGGAAGAGGAAGACCAAAAAAGAGATGGTTGGAGACTTTGGAGAATGACATGAGGGCTGTCGGTGTGTGCAGAGGAGATGTGATTGACCGAGTAAAGTGGAGGTGTAGGACAAGGGTGGCCGACCCCAAATAGTTGGGAGGAAGGCGAAGTAGAAGAAGAAGGAGTTTGTCCGGTGTTGCCGATCCGGTATAGACCTGCCGGAACCGGTGAAAACGTATCGTGTAGACCAAAATAAAATCGATAACTTAATATAGTGTATTTTTAAAATAATTCCACCGGATCCGGTGTCGCCGTATCACGACAGATCCCGTGATACCGCATCGTGTGGTCCGATACTTAGGACGGAGACCTGGAACGGCCGCGACCGACTCTCCGTGTGGGTCTTGCACGATTTCGACAACCGTGACCTTGCGTCATGGACGGTCCACAAAAATCATAATTTTCGTCATCTTGTTCTTGTATGTTTGTATGTAATTAATGTTAACCTACTACCAGGACATGTTTCGTTCTCTTATTTTATGTTTATATTTTTTAATTTCCATTCGCCATCATATTGTGTTGTGTTGTATGTTCTGCATCGGACGACGCGCTTCCCAACAATCGATTTCCTCGAAAACCGGTCCTCGGAGTAGAACCACACATGGTTTGCTACGCGTTATTGGTTTAACGACCGTAACCTTGGTCTTGAAAGAAAAACCAAAGTCCTTTACCTTGAACTCCTCAACGTTATTGCAGTGCAGCCGGCTCTCGCGAAATATGACGGCTAGTCTACTATATAATAATTATACATAGTGGTGGTAGAATCCGAGATTTTGGTACGCCGTACCCTTGACCTGCACTACATTTATTGTTTTACGTTCTATTGTCTAAACGTATTTATAAATAATTTTATTATATGTATATATTATTTACTTATTAATTTATATTATTTGATAGTACTTTTTGTATGAAATCGATATCCCGTCGTCGCGTCGTTCTGATTTACCAATCGGTTTTTTCTCGTCGTCTTGAACATTATGTATTTCATACAACCCGACACTAATTGTTGTTATATATGATCTCTTTTGAGTACTTCTCCATCGCGTACTTCAATCGTACAAATATTTACAAACAATCGATACATTTAATCCTTGAACACTAGATTTATATTACGATTTGAGCGTTTATATGGATTTTTATTTTAATTTAATTCCAAAAATTAACCATTATATATATAAAAAAAATATTTCTTATTTTGTTGGTGTCTGTTACTATAATGATATGTCATATAAGATCAATGTTTCGCGTTGTAAATAACAGATTACAAATACAAATTACACATTAAAAAATGTATTAAATAATAAACACAAAATACAAATACTAGATAATTATAAATACAATTTATAATAAGTTTTCAAAAATAAAAATCGGCACATTTTCCTAGAAACTTAATTATAAAATTATTCGTTTTTATTTAACGCTGATGCACACACTCCGTAACTTATCGTACATTTTTAATCGTATTTATATTATTAATCGTTCAATGTACCTGCGTGTATAGAGGGTAATAAACTTACTATTTGGAAATTGGTTTTATCAATATTTCGTTGTTCAAAGCTTATTCCGAACACTAATAGATGATTAATAATTTATATGTATATGTGGCGTCAACTCTGCGAAATCGCAAATTTCATGACGTGGATATAAATTTTATGAAATGTATCCATTTAGTAAAGTTGACGTTTTTTTTTTAGTCTATTTGGATCATTTTTTACTTATTCGTGAAGTAGATGTTAGTAATATTATCCATTATTTCGAAATACTTGATTTCTAGGTAAATTTTATGAATTGATATGAAATTAAACTTTGTATAAATGACAATTTTATTTATTTATTTTGTTTAAATAATTTAGTTTATTTTACATTGTATTATTTACTGTTTTTTAAGATTAGCACTTGATTTTTATGAAATTATTTATGTATCTTTGGTACTTCATAATTGTTTGATAGAAGTTATTTGAAGTAGATCATTTATAACTTGTGAATTGTATGAATTGGCTTGTCAGTTAATCAGATAATTTTATTTGAAGATTTATAAAAGAATTGGAAATTATACATATAGTACTCACTGACTATAAAATAGTATATTATGGTCAACTCGTTTGAAGTAAATAATTTGTAACATATACATGGTATGCATTGATTTTTCAGTTAATCAGTTAATTTTTTGATTAGAATTTATAAAATAATATAAATGTATTGTACATAAGAGTAGTAGTAAATAATATTATTCAACATGGAAAAATTATTATTTTATAAAAATTTACTAAAGTTACAAAGCTGAAAAAACCGTTGAGGAAAGAAGAATAAATACAAATAATTAAGAATGTTGAAACTCTTAAAGTTAAAATCGTAAAAATTTAACTAATTAATATATTTTTATATATATATAATTTAAAAATATTTTAAAATTATAAAAGTAAAATATAGTAAATTAAAATACATTTTTATATAGGTATATATTCACGAAAATTCGTTGAAATTATTATTTACTTACTTAACACATATGCAGTGTTTAAAGTTGCGGATCGAAAGTTTTAAGTATTTAAGCTTACATAAAACATATTATTAGGTAACTAATATTAGAAATATTAGGTAACATAAAAATAATTCTGATTTTAACAAATATGCAGACGTACTCTCACTGTTTAATATGATATGTTCACAATGAATACTAAGTGGCATACAATGAAACTAAGTTAATAATTCAATTTATGGAAAAATTGGAAAAATATTTGTACGAAAATGAGTAGTAAAAAAGGTAAATGTGTGCAAATTAATTGTAAACGGTTAATTTAAAAAATTAAATATTTCACAATTTGGATAAAAATTACACTTCTCTCCACGAAAATACACCACTATATATACAAATATAATGACAAGTTTAAGAAGTATTTAATTTAATATATTCGAACATAAATTTACATTTATTTCTGCTTGTTTAATAAAATTATTAAAAGTTTAAGAGTTTTTAAATTTCGTAAATTTATTCTTAATTTTTGACCTTTATATAATTTTAATTTAGTTTCACGAATAAAATAAATGAACATTATTATGCTTTTATTAAAACAACAAATGAAACATGTCATATTATAGTTTATAATTATAATTTATATGTAATAAATACTTTGCTGACTAATAAAATAAATCTAGTAGTACCTAACTTGTGACCTTACAATTTTACGAGTTCATAATGTTCAAAATACTTCTCAGTAAATTTAAAGTGTTTATAAAACACCTTTTAAAAACCATAGTATATCATTAGCCTTAGGAATTAATCGATTAAATTATTAATAACTTACTGTTACTCGATAGTTAAATTGTGTTTACGTTTTACTGTATACAATCGTCTACATTTTAATTGTATGTATGTATCCCATGTCTGCATAATTTTGTGGACGTTTTAATATTTCATACTACAAACTTCACCTGTATTATTGTGTGAGTTAATAAATCGTTACATTTTTTAGTTTAAAAATAAAGTTTTTTTTTTTTTTGTTTTAAAAGTTCCGTCTATGAAAAAAGTTTGCAGTATTTACAAAATGTATGTCTATCAAGTTGAAATGTGTCAGTTATTTCATTAAAAACATGTCAAACGTTAATTATACTCGTAACATCATGTCAAGCAGTATGCAAATAATCTTATTTAGTAAAACTGACATGTTATCAAAAGAAAGAATATATTATTGATAATTCCGACGTTGAAATTGTACAGGTGTACTTTATTATTGTATTATTAATTATTATTAATCATATTAATAATATAAAATAATAAGATATTAATTTAGAAATTATTTGTTATTTTTAATAACAGTTTTTAACAATGGTTTTATAAAAAAATGAAAATAAAATTAACATGATACTAAATTAATAAATGTTTTTATAACTTATCATACTGTCAATTGTTTGTACAAACATTTTTTCATGTAATAATAACGTTACTTGTTAAACATGTGTATCTAAGGCTCCATTTTATTCGACCTCAACTCTTTAAATTGTATTTTTCTTAGCTTTATCCATTATTCAAATACAAAATAGAGAATTACAATTCATCATGTTTGTATTTTCATAGAACAAAAATTGTAAGGAAAAAACGAAATACGATATTTAATAACCTTTAACTATTATTTATAACATTTAACATAAAGTAATTACAAAAGTACGCACATTGTAAATGTATCTATAAAGGTATGGTTTAAAAAAAAAAAATATTGTATTATTTATTCTTTAACAAAATTTTGTAGAATTTTTTTTCAACAATTGATAAAACGGGCAGGACACTTTTCGGCCATTCTGGAATGTCCGTTTTCGGCCAGTATACTTTTTGGTCACCAATTAAAAATATTCTTCACGTTTTTTTCTGTTAAACTATACCAATTATTTTTTTGAATAATAATCATATAATATTATTTAGTAAAAAACATTAGTCAAATAATATATAAAAAATATAAAGTCACAGTTTTCATAATTTACAATTTACAATTTATTTTAAAATCTCGTATTATTTAAAGTAAAATAATATGATAGAGGAGAGATTACACGAATGGAATTCATAAAACGCATGTGCTATAATTATTTTACTTGACATAATACGTGATTATAATTTTTATATATTATTTTACTTGACATAATACGAGATTTTAATTTTTATATATTATTTTACTATATTTTACTTTATTTTTACTAATATATAATAAAATAGTAAAAAAGTAGTTGAAAGTATTTTTCTTTAAATTTTTTTTAAGGAAAGACTTAGTTTACAACTTTTGTTTCACGAAATACGTTTTGACATTTTTAATTTTTAGTTCATTATAATAATTCATATTTAGTTTAAAAGTAATTTATATAGTTTAAAGTATGGAACATATTGTTCGCATATTGTACAATATTATTTCATGAAGTGACCACGCGATATTATACATACAACAATTGTTCTTAAGGCAAAGGTGTCAGTAAACATTCGATCAATAGCTGTAAAAAGGGTGCGCTCTTAATTAATTCAATGTATGTGTGTGTGTATTTTATTTCTTTCACAACGATAACTAATGATTCATTGCCGACATTAAAACACATTTCGTTGTTTCTTTACCAACTTTATAGTATTGGCAAATAAACAAAAAAACTTGAATGTTACACTACTTTGATAAATCAACAGTACTGTATAAATAACTTTTTATTCCTTGAAAAGCTAATATTTAATTATAAAAGAATATAATAATAATAATAATAATAATAATAATAATAATAATGAACAAATTTGCGTTTACTCGTGTTAAAATAATAAAAAAAAACATCAGTTTTATGAAAAAGTTCGTTTCTCATAATTTAATCAAATGGAATCAGTGGCGTAGGTGAAGAAGGATAATATAATAATACGGAAAAAATATATTTTACTCCTCATGAATAATCTTTACCGCACCCTTGAATGCAACATCTGCAGTCCACTGATAATGTTACTTTGAAATTTATCTTAGATTTCTATAAGTATTACTGATTAGTGATCACTCCTTAGGTTTTTCGTGCCGTATTTTAATAGCTTGTGATTTTGAGAATCCGTGACAGAATCGGGCAATTGTTTGTTTCCGATTCATAAATAACGTGATGCCTTCCTTAATATCTGTATAATTTCTCAAAAATTATATATTGTATATCATTATGATTTTCGTACATGATTATTTATAGCTTAACATTATTATTTATTGCTTAACTCTTACGTTTTTACAGGCTGAGAAATATAAATTCGCCAATGAAGTATCTCGAGACACACACGATCTGGATGAAGAAATGGAACGAGTGTTCGCCGGTGTTTCTAGCGAAGCCGACCAGAACCGATTCGATCCATCCACATTCACTAGTGATCGGTCACCTAAACCAGGAGATAGACGATTTAGTGAAGATGATTATACTGGTAATTTTTTATAATGTATTATAAATATTAAAATGTTAATTCACGTTGAAATATATGCATCTTGATACGCACATCTATATATGACTTACCAATAAAATTGGTTTAAATTAAAATGCAATTGAGTTAATTCTAAATGCAGACTGGATATATTTCTAAATGTTATTTGAAAAAACCAAGAGAGAGAGAGATTAAGAAAGATAATAGAATCGAAACTTGTGTTTAATCAGCGTAATTGTTTAACAGTATGATAATTACTTATGAATATAATTATAATACGAACAAGCAGATGGTATAAAAGAAACTCAAACAATTGAAATGATAGGGGGAAAAATTACATAATTAAAAATATATATTACAAGGTTAAAAATTTCCGAATCCGGTCAACTCAGTAAAAAGCAGTATGAATTTGCAACAAAATCATAATATAACGACCGTCCTGGTTTATTGATCTTGGTATACATCTACAAGGATCGTAACAGTTTGCTACTCTTAAGTCTTCTTAATTAAGATTTAACCTCGATGATCGTATTTTAAACCAATTCATTAGGCAGTTCGTCTATAAAAATCTTCTCATTTAATAATTGCAGTTCATCGAAATAACAGTCGATCGCTAGTCCACATACCACTCAAGTCCATCCCAAAATCAATTAGAAAACAATCTACGACATCCATAAGATCTAGAGATCTAGAAACGGTAAATTATTTATGTTCTTATTTTGTATTTTTTAACTTTCAAATAAAAACATATTTCATGTTATTATTATTATTAATTATTAAGGAATTTAAGAGGACGGATGATCATAGGGATGTAACTGATTCTGATAGTGCAATGAGTCCACCAACCACCAGTCAACAAACATCCAGGTAAATAATATCCTCGAACATTTTAATAGTTTCAAATTGCTTATACTGATAAAGAAATAATTTACATTTTTTATTATGTTTTTTTTTAAAAAAAATTAGTGCGTTTTAAGTTTTATAAATTAATTAAATTATATACATACCAAATTGAGTTATGTAATAGTTATAATTACAAATTTATTAAATTAAAATGTTCATTATGATTTATTTAAAAATGTTAATATTATTTCTAATACGTATAAAATAAAATTATATTACGTATTCAAAGTATATAAATACATATAAATATAAAATACATTCCAAAATTCAATACTTTATAAAGTAAGGACTAGTAAATTAAGAACTAATATAAATTAAAAAAGTTTTTAAAAAAGGTTATTTACTATAAATAAATATCATACATTAAATATTTTAAAAGTCGTTTTATATTTACATTCGTAATTATTATCATATTTATTTTTATATTGGATGATTATTCAATGGAATATTGAACCGTTTTATTTTATATCATAATATAATAAATTATTTAAAAAATGGTAAAATATTTTTAATTAATACAATAATTACGAAAAACATATTAAAATATAATTATTAATCGAGACCACATTCTCTTCAATCAAGAGACTGAATAATATTGAATTTGCAACTGTTGTTTCAGAAAATTATATTAGTTACAATTTACCAACAAATGTATTCTTCTTATAAGCGTATCTGTTAAAGTATTTAATTTATGTTAAAGTACATTCTTTACATTTGTTATAGGTTTAGTGTTTTGTTTAGTATATTGATGAATTACTACGAGCTCGAAAACACATTATTATAATAAACAAAGTATAAACATACTACAATATAACAAATTAACTACTCAAACATATGGTAATTTAGGAACAAAGTAGTGTATATTCTCTTGATTTGTTCACATTTAGACTACTCATCCAATAATGACGTAAAACAATACGATTAATTACATTTTCGTTAAGTTATAAATTACTGTTTTAAGACTAAACATATAGTTTGGCTTGATATTAATGTAATTTAATTTCTTCGATATTTAATGTAAAAAAAAAAAAAAAAAAAATATAAAAAGAATTTAACTAATTTTTCTTATGGTAAACAAAAACATTAGGTACATAAAGTGTTCACAGTCTAAATATTAGTAGCTATATTTATTTACGTCTGCAAAATTATTAGTTTCCAATATTAATGTTTTAAAATTGCTGTAACAATTGGTTTTCGAATCCAAATAATCTCCATATTTTTATAACTTCATTAATAATTCAATTTCCATTTCAGCATAATTTTAGTGATAAGTATATTAGACATGAATAACACTATATTAATTCTAGTTGAAATAAAAATAACTAAATTAAAAATGGTGTACTTTTTAAACAGGTACCATGAAGTACGAATATTTACAATTGCATTAACAATACATTTGTTTTATTATGTTTTTACGCCAAAAATATTTATTCAAAGATGTCTAAATTATCAAATTATTCTTAAAAAATCAAATGCCTTATTTTATTTCTTAAATATATTAATTCAAATAATCGTATTTTTATTGCAAAATAACACGTGAAAATCAATTTAGTCCAATTAAACTTCTTTGGTAATACAAACAACGAATTTCCTACAGATATAAAAATTAGAAATAGTTATGAATTGTCAATTATTTTTATTCTAGTAGATAGTTTTAATCACTATATGTTATTCAGAACCCATAATTTTATTGATACTGGTTAACCACAATTTTAATTTTTTAAATACTAGTTATTTGTATTATAAATTGTTTATTTGTTTCACACCATTGATTAATGAAACAATTATAACAATTTTTGATTATATTTTTTGTGAATAGTTCGCGTTCTAATAATAAAGGCAATTTATCCATTTGTTCTTATTTCATTAAAAAATTAAAATGTATTTATGTATTATAACTACAACCCAATTTTAATAGTCAATCATTTATAAAAGAAACTGAATTTTATGTTCTGAATGAAACGAGGAATGTATTAATTTTACCATGAATTTATTTTATACTTATAACAATAAAAAATACTTGAAAAAAAGCGTTTATTTGAATCAAAGAAAAAAAAAACTGGATTGTTACCAAAAAAGTTTTATTAAATATAATAAAATGCAATTTTGGTGAAATTTGATATTTCAACTAAAAACCTAAAATTGATCAATGAAAATTAACTGATGTTAGTTACTTAGTTAAATATATTTCAAAGTTTTAAAATATTTTAATGTCTTTAAAGGTATTTTAAATTTTCTCGTTTCCCAATTATAAATGTCTTTTTCTTATTTGCAAAAGTTAGAACATCAAGAGTTAAGCCTACCATATTTAAAAATTCAGTTCTATTACCATATTCATTAACTTTATAAATATAAAAATTATCCGCTCGATATCTTTCACTCAGAGTTCTTAAAATGAATTAAGACATATTCTTGTCGTACTGGACTTAAAATTGTTGATAAAAAAATTTAAATTGCGTAAGGCACTATAAAAATCAATTCACATATTTTATATTTTTTCAATTATTCTTCTTTTTTATTCTGGTTTCTATTGATTATTTAGGGTCTTTATATTTATGATAAATAAATACATTTTAGTTTCATATGTATTCTATGATATTACAATATTATCGAATTATGACTCATTAGAAATAAATAAGAATAAAAAATAAATTTGCCTTAGTATGCACTAAAGTAAACTAGTATAATAATATAAATTTTTAATTATTTACTTCTGTGTATGTTGAAGATATTCTGTTTAGATTTTATTTAAGACGATTGCTTGTTCAAATATTTTATCGTAATTTAAATATTAAACATAATTTTTGTTGAAAGTTGTTTAGAATGAATTAATAACAAAAACGAAAATTTATCTTAATGCCAAATATTATAATATTGTGGATTTTAACTATATAATGTTACTCAAAATTATTTTTTTTGTTGTAATAATATATATTATATGTATTTCAGATTATAAATTCTTAAGCAATTTATTAACAATTATTGAATTTAATGTATAATATTCATTATAGTGTTGATCTATATTATTTTTACATTATTAAATTCAAGAAATATGCTATGAAATAAATATTATAAATAAAATATAGTTAAATACTATTTTTATGTCTTAATCATATTTTTATTCTTAGCTATAAAGTTATCTAATTTTTTAATAATAATTTCAGAATTTAACAAGATCGGTCACAAAATCTAATTTTTTATATAATGAATAGGATAAGAAGTCGATAGCCGTATAAACAATACAATTGTTTGGTATAAATCTTGAAATAAATATCACCAATTAGGTTTGAAGGCGGTACATTTTAAAAACTCGTTTGATTTCCGAGGTCCTTCAAACTTATACTATGGTTTGTGACTGAGGTCAAATATTGAATATTCTTATATGGATATACAAATGTAATAAATGAAAACTAAGATTTTCAATTAAGTTTTATTTTTATTATATATAATAATTTCTTTTTAGTGTAACTAAATCAACGGTTTTAATAGTTTATGTCAATTTATAAGTAATTCTAAAAAAATACGTTTGCTACAGAGTTTGCAATGAAAATTTAAATTTTTCGATGGCATCAATAAATAGATATTTACTTTTATAAATTTTAAAAGTTATCTATATAAAATGGAATAAATCACGCTCAAAATAATTAATCTAGTTAAAACAAACTAAAGGTATAAAATCAAGTTGTATTTACTAAATAAATGTAAATTTATATTTAGAACATTAATTAATTAAACATTAATCGTTTTAAATTTATTTCGAAACTTTATTTTATTATTGAACATAAAAATTAGTTTTAATGTCTACAAAAGTCATAAAAAAATTTAGAACTTAAGATAAGGCCCCTCTTGAAATTAAAATAAATAAATTTGCACATACGTTGTTATGTATTACGGGAAAAACTTATTTTTAGCTTTTTAAAGCTTGTAATTATGAATTATTATTAAAATATTATATTTTTATTATTATTATAAAAATATATATTAATATATTAATATTATTAAAATATAGAAAAAAATCATTAAAATAAAAATCACTAAACTGAATCAGCATACTAAAAAGATCCTTACTATCATTGCCAATCTAATTGTTTTCATATTTAATATAAGTTAAATAATAATAAATATTAAACATAACATTTAATATGTACGGAACGAGCATTAATCCTTGTCATTATTCTCTATCGTTTAGCAATAGCGGTGCGGTTTATTCCGCAGCTGCTACAGGCATCGATCCAAGCTATGTAGACGTAGAATCGGATGGTTCAAGGGTTGAAGATGGTCTTTTAAGCAGTGAATGTGGTACTCCTATGTACGAAAAACCCAAATTCGGTCATTATTTTAGAGAAGATTCCGAAGATAAACATGTACAGTTTAACATAAGTAAGTGAATAAGCTCGATAAAATGTAAATACATACACACATACGTACATACATACATACATACATACATATATACTCATATATATTACACATCAATTGTACCGTAATATATTCTAATGTGACGCTTACATATTATTTGATGTAAACATTATACACTGATTATATTAATATAATATATTTTAACATCATAAATTAATTCTCAAGACTACCTATACAGGTTACACATACCGGCAGCATTTTATTTCCTAAATATGTTTAAATAATGTAAAATATTATATACATTTTCTCTTCGTATAATCCGTATTCAGTTCACTCATCAATCTCTAAAGTTGATAAGCATTTTTATTGATCAGTTTTAGAAAAACAATGTTTTTTTTTTTTACTCAAATATTGTTGTACTGTGAATAATGTGATAATTTATTTATCTTAAAAGTTAAAAATTATTGCTATCATCTATATTTTTTATTTTTTTATTTTAAATCGTTAGAAAATATTTATAAAACAGTTCTTTCAAACTTAACAAATTTATATTATGAATTGGGTTATGCCTTGATACAGTAGTCAAATATTGTTATCTAGATTAAAGAGTACGTATTTCATTAAATTAATTGAAGTCTATACTAAATCTTAATGAATGATTTACTGACATTTGCTTTAATTGAAATCACAACGTTTTGATTAAAGTACTTGAGCTATTGACATTACCAAGTTAGATGTTAAATCAATATCTAATTAATTTGTTTTAGTTACTTTTTAATAATAAAGAGTAATTAATTATTATGTTTAATTATGTAGGCATAAATTATTATTAGAAGTGATTAAGGATTAGATAGTTGATTGATGAATTTGTATTTTTTCTTTTTATGTACCTAATGCAGGGGTCTCCAAACTTTTTTATTCAAGAGCCACAAAAAATATCAAATGCTCTTTGCGGGCCAAAAGTTTATTAACACATATATTTTTTAATTTTATGAAATTATAGAAAATATAAATGTTGAAAAGTATGCGACTTTAATATTTATAGCAATAAAGTGTCTGATAATCGCTGATAATTATCCAATCGTTAATCCAATAACGCATTAAACGATCACAACCATCGTCGTATTTACACAATTTAACTTTACTTTGTAAAAGATTTCAACGATATCATTGAACGCAGTACTCGCAGTTCGTCACAATCCGTTGCAGTTGTTGCAATTTTTCGCAATTCATATTTAATTAGTTTAAAAAATTAATATAATAAAATTAAATAAATTAAAATTAATTCGGTTACATTAATTCGGTAATTAAATCGGAAAAAATTAGTAATAAAAAGGGAGCATTAATTTTAATAGTTAATAAATTTAAATTTATCTACCATAAGCTTTTCCAAAATGAATTTAAACGATTCTAATTAATTAAACGAGGATGAATAGCTTATTTGAGACTTTGTAACAATGAAAATGTTGTATGGGAATCATAATCACGATCCAGGTAAAGGAAACAAACTTGTAATCAAACGCTAAATAATAAGTAATAACTTAATGTATGTCTACGGAAACATGTGTGGACGCCATTCCAAGTTATTACACGCTTATATACTACGGGAGATTAATACAAATGCTATAACAACCAAAAGCTCGGGAATCTTTACGTCCTAATTTGCCTAGTATTTGACAAGAAGTGCATGATATTTTGAAAAATATGGATGTAAAAACGTATGAAGTTGATACATTTTTACAAGTTAATAATGGGAAAAAGGAATTTTGTTATTTACGGTTGACAATTTTTAAAATTTTTAAGTAAATCAACTACATTTTACGTTAACGGAACATTTTCGTACAATACAAACATTTTTTTACCAATTTTTCACAATTTACGCAATGGAAATTATTTCATTATCGACCTTTAATTTTCACTTTACTGAAAAACAAAAAACAAGAATCATATGAAGATGTATTCCGAATTATAAATAACTATTGTTTAACTTATAATAATGAATTGAATTTAGAAAGCATTTATGTTGTCTTTGAAGTAGCTATACTTATTCAGTAAATTAAGTTTGACCATTAACTAATATTTGTGGTTGTCGGTTTCATATAAACTAATCATGGAATATAGCAATAAAAAAGTTAGGTCTTTTATCAGTGTACATGCAAAATACAGAAATAGGAAAACATTGAACGTATGTATTTGGATTACCATATCTAGATTTACAATCAGTAGGGTATTGCTTTTCTTATAAATTAGCTGAAATACAACTTATGAATGAAAAACTTTAATCCAAAAAAATTATTTTGTAGATAATCACCTCAGACAATTACATTTTTTGGTATTGGAATTTAAATCGGTTTGACAAACCGATGGATATGGTAATAATGTTTATACCACTATTATGCTAAACGTATTTACTTTATACCATTGAAAATCGTGTTTTGGGTGTATGGAAAAAATTGGTATTAAAATTATTATTTTAATAAATTGGTTTCGTTTTGAATTCTAGATGAGACGAACGAAGAAGCGGCTTACAATCAACACAGAGAAATCGATACAACTCAACAAGGACTCCACCAAGAAATCAAGAAAAAAAAGCGAAAACACAGGTATTATAAATAATTTCTAATGACTACCTCAAAAAGTTCTTTAGTTATTGCTTAAGATTTTTGTTTGATGGTTACCATTAGAATTAAGCTAGTTCAATTCCAAAATAAAACATAATTAAGTATATCATTAGATAATACATTTATTAAGACTAGAAAAATATATTTGAATTCATCAATTTATTTTATTTTGATTTATCCTTGTATTTCATTTTATTCAAGAAAATTTGAGTAGAATACAAACTAATTTAAATTGATTATGTCCCACTTAAAATTTTCAACGTTTTAATTTTCACATAAATTCATACTAAAAAGATTTTTTGTTTTAAAATATACAGAAAAATGGATTTATTCAACATCTTTATACACTATTTAAAAAATAAGTGAAATAATTATTGATTTAGGTACAAATTATACTAATTGACAATAATTTTTATATATTATTAAATATAATGCAATTGAATCTACAAAAGTATTTTATGTTAATACGCTATGTATGTGCAATTTATTTTTTATAAAGACATCATCACCGTCATCATAGTCGTCATAAGCATAATGAACGAGAGATTTTTATACCACAGGATGATTTACAGCTTGATGAAAATTTAGATGAGTTTCTTCAAGATGATTTAACAAGTAAGATCATTTTAAGACTGGACCTTACTAATCTATAATTAATAATAACAAGGCCTAACTTTAAGTATATATATGATATCAAATTAAAACTAAAAAACCTATTATTTTCGAATGTTCATTTATTTAATAATGACGAATATAATCGACATTTTAATTTGCAGTTTATGTGTTTTGTAGGTATACTATAAGAAACCCATATAAATTCGTTGTAATATTATATTATTTAAACATTATGTAATATTAATTACAAAAAAAAAAACATAGAATTTTCACAAATCGTTAAACTTTAAAGTACCTTCAGTTTTCAATTCATCATTGATTTTATTAGTAAAATAATTTTACCTATTTAAATGTAATAAGTTATTATATTGATTTTTATTATTTTATTAAATATCAAATAAAAAAGCTTAGTAATTAAATAAATCTATTTCAAATCATTGATTTTAAAACTATTTTTTACCTAACATTATTTTCGAATTATTTATACTTATTTTAAAAATATATTATATGTTATTATTATTATGGTGCATTTTTTTGGCATGGTTTAAGTGTTATATAATGTGATAAAAGTTAAATTAATAAACTGACGATAGAACGAATTACATGATGACATATGATAAACAGATTCATTTCAAAGTAACATTGATTTTTGTTGTAAAAATAAACACATATTTAAAAATATTTTTAATATATTAATGTTTTTATAATACTGATAGACATGGTTTAAGGTTTTTTAAATTAATTTGAGCTAGTTGTATTATGCATTTTTTTAAATTTTTGATTCAACACCTATTCTATAATTTGTTAATATTTTTAATTTGCTGAAAATCAATGAAAAGTTTTTATTTTATAAGTTTTTTTTTTTTGTACAATAATGTCTAACACGCCTTTACACACTAACTACGGTACATAAAATATATTTTTAATTCATTTTTAGTAATAATTATTGTATTATTTAATTTTCGGTTACATCGTTTTCATTTTATATCATTATTTATAAATGTATTAACTTAAAACATTTTAGGATAACAAAACGTAAATTTATACTATAAGATTATGTACAATAAAAATATTTTTTTAAATTAATTTAAAAAAATAAAAATAAATAACAATTACTAACTTCACTAAAATTTTTAATAAATATTAGGTCATAGATATGACTGTAACAAAGAAAAACGAAGATTCAGTGGAAAGAATAAAACATTACTGTTGCCGTATTCTGGAGACATAGATGGAACTTTAATCGGTTTGCCAATAAAAATGATCAAGAAATACGTAGATCATAGTCCCCATGCGGTATGTTTATATTGTTATTGAAATTAAGTTACATCGCTTGTTAAAATAATAACCTTATTTCAGAAAGCTTAAATACTTCATTAATTAGATTTTCTATAGATTATATAAAAATTCAAATAAAAAAAAAAAGTACTGATTTACAATTCGTATTATTAACATATTGATATATTATTTAATATAATTATGTTATTATAATAAACTAAGTATTTTTATAGGTTTTTGTTCAACTGGATGAGTTAAAAGGAACTGGGGTCGAACGAGAATGGAAAGAAACTGCTCGATGGATTAAGTATGAGGAAGATGTACAGGAGGGTACAGACAGATGGGGACGTCCACATGTGGCTTCATTGAGTTTCCATTCGTTGTTAAACGTGAGAAGGTCCTTGGAGTCGGGTTCGTTTTAGTGATATTAGATAAAAGTCGCTAAGTGAAAATAATTTATAACATATTCTTACAGGAGTTATTTTATTGGATTTGGAGGAAAAGGATCTACCTGGTGTAATATACCGGGTAGTTGAACAGATGGCTGTTGAAGAACTCATTAACCAAGACGATAAAGCTGCGGTCATGAGATTGTTGTTACTTCGACACAAACACGTCCACCAAGACGGTGATAAGTTTAGTAGGTTTATTCGACGAAATACGTCTAGCTACACAAGTCTTACGGTAATTGTTATTACATTAATATCATTTTAGTATCTATTGATACTCCATATTTTATTATGGCTTCAGAATATTGTTTTTTTAAGATTCTTCTTTTTTATAATTATAATATGAATTTAATATTTTTTAAATATAATGTTCAACGTTTTTTATCTGTTAAATTCATATTATTAAACGAATTTCTATTTTTATTTTGAAAGCCACGTTTCTTATGGAATAGATCTAATAATAGGTACCTATGTAATTTTATTTAAATATTGTTTTTCTGACAGCAATTTGAGGCAGAATTTCTGGCTAAGCGGTCGGCATCACTTACACACAATGTAAACTAAGTTTCTTGGTTGAATATAATTATATTTTATAACAATATTACGCATTATTTATTAACATTAAGGCATTTTCATTGTTTGTTTTGCCGTAGAATAGACTATGTTTAGTTAAAATCCCTTTATTGACAAGTGTTCACCTACTAGAACTATCTGAATCGCTTTTTTATAATTATCTTAACATATTTTGGGATTAGGCAATAGGCCAATAATCCATAACATATTCACGATATGCTTGTTATTGTTAATACTTAATATAAATAATAAATCCCAACTAAACAAAATATCATGCTCTAATAATGTAGTTCACTCATCTTTTTAGACCCCAAAAACATTTTAATCGATAATACTAAGTAGACAAATAATTCTATGGAATGTTTTTAATTACACCACTACATGCTGTTCGACATATTTTATAAATCATTTACTTTTATTGATCTTTTCAGAATTTAAATGATGAGAGAAAATCGAATATGAAAAGTACTTTATCGAATCACGAGATGCATTCAAGCCCTAAATTCAGTGCCAACAACAATAATAACAATCGTTCTTTCTTGGATTTTGACAAAAATAATATTCATATTGATATGAAGGAGGAGACATATACTTCATCAACTGAAGATATGGTAAAAAAAGCTCAGAAAGAAAGTATCCTTAAACGAATACCAATAGGCGCTGAAGCTACTACGGTGTTAGTTGGCTCAGTAGATTTTTTGAAGAAAAGAACTGCGGCTTTTGTTCGTTTAGCTGAAGGTATCATGATTCCTTCGTTGACGGAAGTATCAATACCAGTACGATTTATGTTCATACTTTTGGGTCCTCCGGATCCAAAAGATATTGACTATCATGAAGTAGGAAGATCAATGTCAACTTTAATGTCAAATTCTGTAAGTTATAGTTTTTACGATTGTCAGTATTGTGTTTTAAATAAAGTGCATTGTAAAATATAACTAACCAATTTTCTATTGTAAATATTAGGAATTTCATTGTAAAGCTTATAAATCTACAGAACGCAAAGAACTGATCAGTTTACTGAATGAATTTCTTGACAGCAGTATTGTGTTGCCACCTTGCGATTGGGAAAGAGAAGAGTTGTTATCATTGCGGGAACTCAAAGAAAAAAGCGAACAAATTAAAAGGCGAAAAATACGTGCTGCCGCTCAAAAAGGTATATTTATTTTTTACACATTCATGATATAATCTATTATGTTGCTTATCATTTTTTATGAGAATGGAAAACAATTTGATATTTATGTTGTGTTGTACAGTCGCAAACTTAACTTTGACTTCGAGCGACAAAGGCGATGATAACAAAGATGATCCTTTAAGACGTACCAAAAAACCATGGGGTGGTTTGGTCAAGGATATAAAGCGCAGGCTACCGTATTATGCTTCTGATTTCTCTCAAGGATTGAATTTACAATGTATAGCGTCCGCTATATTCATATATTTCGCCGCTTTATCAGCTGCAATCACTTTTGGCGGTCTCATGGGTTAGTAAATCTGAATATCTATGTTTGTTATTTTAGTCACGTGTCTGATAAATTTGTGCTTTTTAAACTCAAATGTGGTTTTGTACATATTTTAGCTGATAAAACGAAAAATTTCATTGGAATATCTGAAACGCTGATCGCTACCTCTGTGGCCGGTGTTATTTTCTCGTTGTTCTCGGGACAACCATTGTTGATAGTCGGAACCACAGGACCTTTGCTGCTTTTTGATGATGCTTTATTCAGCGTGAGTTAATTTTAGTTTAAATAAATTGTAATTATTATTTTATTTTTTATAGTTGATAATACAATTTAAAATGTTTTTTTTTTTTTTAGTTTTGCCGTAGTAATGACATTGAATTCTTACCAATGAGAGTTTACATTGGGATGTGGTTGTTCATCATTGCTTTACTAGTAAGCTGTCTTGAAGGCAGTGTGATGGTTAAAGTATTTACAAGGTTTACTGAGGAAATTTTCGCTTCACTTATATCGTTGATTTACATATGGGAAAGTATATCAAAGTGCCTTAATGTATGTATTTCTTCAGTGATTATTACAAAGATTTTTTAAACCTAGCTACAAATTTTATTATTTATAATGTATCACATTTTTGTTCGTAACAAATAGGTATTTACTAAGCATCCGCTATTACCGTTGAAACAATATTGTGAAGAAGATGCTTTGATACGCATTGAGAATTCACTTTTCAACCCAAATTCAACTGATTATAACTCTACCTCGAAGTAAGAACTTATTGTATTATTAATTATATTATTAGAATTATTCATAATCAGAATTATAAATCAAAATATTTTATCGTTAGAAATTATAATAATTCAAGTTTAATAATTTATATTTTAATGAAAATAAACACAGTTTATATTTTATTTTGTAGTGGTACAGACGTATTTAGACCAATTGATCACCAAACATTGATTACAAAACAACCAAATACTGCCTTATTGTGTACTATTTTAGCACTGGGGACATTTTTCATTGCCTATTACCTTCGTCATTTCAGAAACAGCAAATTTCTTGGAAGAAATGTAAATTAGTTTATTTACCATTATATAATTTTATTGATACTTTTAATATCTACATATTATATATTATTGCATATTTCTCTGATTTATAAAAAAAACATATTTTTTTAAATTGATTTAGTATACAGATAATTACTGCAGTTATTTAAATTAAATATTAAATTTAACCCTTCAAACAATTAGCTATTCATGCACATGAATAAAAATGTTAAAAATATACTTAATATCTCTGACTCTTTTAGATCCGCCGTGCTTTAGGTGATTTCGGCGTTCCTATAGCCATCGTGTCAATGGTAGCAGCCGATTATTTTAACCCTACAACGTACACTGAAAAACTAAAAGTTCCTGAAGGACTAACACCCTCGGATCCTGAAGCACGTGGATGGTTTATTTCGCCCAGTGGATTAAAGAGTCCCATTGACCCCTGGATACCTTTCATGGCTTTTGTGCCAGCTCTACTGGTGTACATTCTCGTGTTTATGGAGACTCACATCAGCGAGTATGTATACCGAAGTTTTACCTCGTAAGAAATTCATACTATTATTTTTACATTCAAACGTTCTACAGGCTGATAATCGCTAAGAAAGAACGTAAACTTCAGAAAGGCAGTGGTTTTCATTTGGACATTGTGCTAGTTAATTTCATAAATCTTATTTGTGGTATAATTGGTGCTCCATGGATGAGCGCGGCGACTGTCAGATCTGTTGCCCACGTATCATCATTGACAGTAATGAGCAGAACTCATGCTCCTGGTCAAAAACCCCACATTATTGAAGTAAAAGGTACGTATCAAATGTTTATTTATAAACAAATTCAATAAGATAATGGTTTTATCTACAGTAGATGGATTAGATATAACTTAAAGAGTTATCTTCGACAGTAAATAAATAACTGTTGAAAATCTGGTGATGAAATTGATGAGTTTCCATACGTAGAGTAGGATAATCTTTTGGTAGAATTTTGTTACATTTAAGATAAATTAATATGAGTAAAAAATAATTGTTATTATAGTTTAAAAAAGATTATTTTGTAATTTTAATTTGTTCTTGTTATTTGAAAAATACTTACCAGTATTTTTTTTTTTTTTTATCAAGTAAATTTGTTTTTTTTATTTTTATACTTACAATTAATGAATTATAATTTGTTTTAAATAAATGTTGATTTCATTCATTTATAAACTTTTATATGTTTTCATTTGAAATTATAATTTATGAGTAAATCTATAATAACCAAAATTTACTATTATCAAATAATTTACATCACTTTAAACCCAGAATACACCATAGTGTATGAATTTTACTTACTAGCATGAATTTTCCGAGTAAATGGTCAAATTTTGTATTTAAATTTTTACGTATTATTGAGTTCATATTTATACGTTATATCGAAAAACAAAATTTTTTCTTTAAAAAAATATGACTGAGTCTGAAAAGGTTAAGTTAAATAATTACACAAACTCTTTGTATTCATCATAAGTTGGGTTGTCAGATTTTATAATCTCTAATCTGCGACTTCATAATGAATGAACGTTTTTTTTTTTTACGTAATGTTCATATGGAAACAATAATAAATACATTTATCCTTTTGTAATTAAATATTTAATAGCTTATACAAAGATACATTATTCTTGAATATAACCATGTTGATTAGATAACCATAATAACAATAAATTCAAGTATAATTATATAATGTACAATATTATCCTATGATATATTAATTTTTTTATTTAAGACTTCAACCACACAAGTTTACCTACATTTAAATAACATTCAAACAAATTAAATTTATAAACATTACATTTTAATAAAAACATTGATATTAATAGTGAGTTATTTAAATTTGTATTGTGGAAAAATTTACTGATAGCAACTGTGTTCTCGTCTTTGATGGAGTTAAAGAGAATTGTTGAGTATCTTGTGTGCTAGTATCAATATGCTCTTTTGTTAACGTTACATTACAAGTATAGCATACTGATGCTGGTACCTTTTGGATAAAATAATTTTGAGTTAGATAAGAGTGGCCGATTTTAGTTAGTTAGTTAGTTAGTTAGATTTTAGTACTGATCACTTTCTCTCTTCGTTTTGTACCAGAAGAATGATTAAAATTTTTGATATATAATTTTAAGTTTTTCAATTTGCCCAAAAAAGGAAGATTTTCTCCAAAATTCTACCATTCGTCCATTATTTTTTGATGAATTATATTAAAATTTTCAAATGTCGGGTTGATTTGTATGGATAATGGATATGAGATGACTTCGTAGACACAGCAGTCTACAAAGCCTGCTTTCTTATCTCTGAATATACCAATGTGTGAGGGTACTCACATGAAAAATGTATGATTATTTATTTCAAATATCAATTTTTGTATGTGTTGAATATGCTCATTTCTTGGATAAGGGCTCGAGTTTGCTGTGAGAGTGCACAAAGAGTTACTGATAATGATGTTGCAGTTTGTTGAGATTGAAGATGATAAGAGGTATATAGTGTAAGTTTCAGCTGTATGTACACTAGTGGATGACTTAAGTTTGAAAGGATAATTTTCCTGGTCCGTGATTATTAAAAAAACCCACGTCATTTTTATTTTTAGAATAATCTGTATATTTGTGTATATTCCGAGTAGGGAGAGGGGTGGAATTTTGTTCAGTGATAGTGAATGGAAAGCTAGATTTGAATAATAAACTGATACATTTAAAGCTATTAAATATTGTGTATTGGAAAAATAATAAATTGGGGAGAAGTGGGTTGTAGGTAATATTTATGATGATCTGACAGATTTTTAATTTTAGTGACATATTTTAAAACCTGGCTTTGGCATCTGTAGCGGAGGGGAATTTCACCTGCTTAGAAAAGTAGATATATAACAAGACTCGTTCTGAAGGTTCCTCTGGTCAAAAATACCTTGATTATGGATAAAGTAGAGTGTACTTAGGTCTTTTTTATTTTTTTGCTGAATTGTAGATTATGTTACCATAGTCAATTGCTTGAAGTAGAAGTGCTTTGTAGATTGTAAAGTCTCTGTGTCGATTCTCCGTGTTGTTTCCGAGTATTTTGATATTCTTCATTCTTAATTGCCATTCAAATTTCAGTTTTTCAAGATGTGGTCTCCGAGAAAGTTTATCGTCAAAACGAAGGCCTAGAAGCAAATACTATTTCAAAAAGAAAGTTTTGTGTTCGAGAAATTAATAGTTGGTTGATTGGTTTATAATATTTTTATTGAAGATATACACTGAGATTTTGAAGCAGAAAAACTGAAACCCGTTTCTGAAGACCATCTGGTAAGAGAGTCAAGTGCTTATGAAGCAAAAGAGTAGTTGTTTTAATTTGTGATCCACTGCAATAAATGTTGCAGTTATCTGCGAAGAGAATAAATATCACAGGATTAAGTAAAGTTTTACAAATATCGTTGTTACTACCAGAAAGAGTGTGGCATTGAGAACAGACCCTTGGAATCCATTTACAATAATGTGAGGAGATGAGATCTTATCGTAGATTTTTACACTAAAATTCTGTCTGTGAGGAAATTTTTTATGAAGTTATATAGGTTACTGTTTATTTTCCATGAATGGAATATTGTTAGTGTCTACTATTTTTCCAAATAGTGTCGTATGCTTTAGTGATCTAAGACTATTGTAATAAGATGTTGATTGCGTCTGAATGCTGAGCAAATTTCCGTGTGTATTGTAGATAAAGCATCTATTGGTTTTATTATTAAATAGTATAATATTAAAGTTTTTTCTCTCAGCTTTTATAAACTGGGACAAACTGAATGACGGACTGGGACACCGGGACATGCCTTTAAAATTAAGACTGTCCCGGCTTAACCAAAACGAATGGCAAGCCTAATCATAAGTGATTTCTCAACATTTTATCTCCAGTATAATTTATCATTTTTCAAATTCACCGTTATAATTAGGAAACAAATTTTATATTTTTACTTCCTATACCAAGTTGCAATAAATTCTTATCCTCTGGTAAAATATAAATAATTTTATATTTACAGATATTTTTGAAATTAAGAAATTATATTATTGAATCCTAATTGGATATTGTTATTTTAATTTTAAATGTATTTTATGTTCTAAATTTATAATTTAAGGCCGGGCGCTCACTGAACAAGCAAAATTGTTCCGAGCTACTTAAATCACTTCAGAGCTGTTTGGAAGCAATTATAACATATGTACAATAACTGACGCGCACATACTTATTAGTCAACATCAAAACACAAGACAAAACATAATCGGTCTGATTCTAATTTTACTCCAAACAAAATCTGAAAAACAAAAGTCAATGAAGTCAATTTTCATAAACAGTATAATAACTGAATACACATTATTTTCGTGTCAAAAGCAGAAATTTTAATTTTTTTTTTTTCATTATTTTCTATTCGTTATTTATCGCGTGTATCTTTAACGTGTTCTATTGAAATTTAATTTAATGTAAAAAAAAAAAAAACCAAATACAGATTGGCTAAATAATTTGGTTCAGGTAATAACTGTGTGGCAGACCCATTCAATATATTATAATAACTACATTCGGCATTTGAAAAATATCAGTTTATAACTTTAAAACAACAAAATACGACGATCAACTCTTCGGGACTTTCCTGGTATCCCGGTGAGCCAATCAGTCGCTGTTTGTTTTGCCTTGTTCTGTTTTGTTTTGTTAGTGTGAATGAAATTTGTTTGAAGTAAAATTTTCCGAATTACTTCGAACAGTTTCCAAGGCCGTCCCGAGAGACAAATCATGGGGGGGACTTGATTCATAAATTTGCCAACTCCAAAAAAATTTTATCGCTCCGCTCGAATTAATAATAAAGTAATAACTTAAATCTCATTAACATAGGTATACATATAAATATTTAGGATTTATAGCCATTCATCATAAATATACAGTGGATAATTTTTGGTATTGGGACGGAACCTACAACCTACTCAAGTACATAGCAGGAGGTACATGAGGTTAAATAAAAAGCTTATAACATATGAGTATGAGTATTATTAATAATAAATATGTTTGTATTAAAATAATATACAATTTTTAAAATCAAATTCGTCTTTGTTTGATATTAGACCACTGTGTATCTATTTTGTTAACATCAACTTCATCCAAAATGTTTTTTTCAATACCCAACAGCATTAACGAATCTAACCTATTGTCTGTCATTATTGACCTTAAGTGGTTTTTGATAAATTTGAGTTTGAGTTTATTCAAATTTCGTGTAACTGCACTTTCAAATAGGCGGGACCCGTTTCGCCCAAATTTTGTTTCTATATGATTCGCGTTTCGCCCAGAGTAGTTTAAACCAATTTAAAATTAAGTTGGCAATGATTATAATATTTTAATATTTGAGGATCATTTAGCGTTATCCAGAAAACACCACGAAGAGGCGATACTCTTAGTTATCCAAAAAAATTTTTTTTAACATTTAACAAATTTAAAATGTAGTCCACAATATTTATTAAAAAATCAAATTTATCTAACAACACAAATTTAAAATGTAGTCCACAAAATTTATTAAAAAATCAAATTTATCTCACAATACAAATTTAAAATTAAGTCCACAATATTTATTAAAAAATAATCAAATTAATCTAACATTATAAATTTAAATTTTAGTCCACAATATTTATTAAAAAATCAAATTTATCTCACAATACAAATTTAAAATGTAGTCCACAATATTTATTAAAAAATCAAAATCGTTTAAAATATATTTATTAATAGCTACACTTTATTTTTAAAATTACTGCACATACTTTTAATGAATTCATAGCGAGAAATTTCATTTGATCGATACCTCGTTATTCGTTTCTGATTGTGTACTTGCCTTTTAATTATATTTGCATCTTTTGATGTTTTTGGTATTTCAACGCTATTGATTTTTCTATATGTATCTGTTTGGACAAAATTTCTTACAACATTTAACCAACTTAATATAGATGGAGAATAAGAATAAAAATTATCATTAAAGAACGTATGAAACGACTCGCACGCATTCGTCGTAAGTAGAATACTCGCTGAATTACATGCCCATAGACAAGGAGTAAATGTACTACCCTCAGAAATATAATTGTTTACTAAATAATCACAATATTTAAGAACTCTATTGTCAGTTGGGCATTGTGGCATCAAATCTTCAACAAAACAATCAGACACTTCTTCATGGTTCAAATATAATAAAGTGTAATATAATATTAGTTATAATATAATAAGTGTATTTAATCCATTTGCCAATGTTTATTACTAAAGGTTTTATAACAGTCGTATTTTAGGGATCAGAAACTTTAGCAACATTTCTTCTTGACGTTCGCTATTATTTGACTGAACTATAGCCAACTTAATTAACTTAATTTTAAATTGGTTTAAACTACTCTGGGCGAAACGGGAATCATATAGAAACACAATTTTGGCGAAACGGGCTACGCCTTTTCAAATGGATTCTTGGGTGCTCCAACATGTTTACCCGTTTTCCGCCATGTAATTTTTCCTCGTGCTTTTTTTTGAAATCGTCATTAAATTGACTACCACATTTCAATCACTCCACTTTCTCACGTTTTCTTTTTCTTTTATTCACGTCACTCATTCTTATTTTTTGTGTAATGTAACGAAAACGTCGAAAAAAATAAATTACGTAAATAACAATAGTCTAAATGTTTTTGACGTTTTTGTGCAGAGTGCGTCAAGTGCGTTTATACATTATTAATATGATTGTGATTATTGGTTACTGATTAGAGAAACAACTAAAAATACGCTGGAAACATAATACACGTAGTTATAAATATTACTAATACCACGTAATACCGTGTACACCGATGACCGTCGTCTGAAACCCGCATAATAAGTCTAAACACAGACAACAGACCCCTGATCTATTTTTATCGCGTTATCGCGATAGAAGGACATAATCATTGGTCAATACTTTAACTTATATTTTATGATGTAAGGCTGCCATAAAAATAAAATATATTAAATTAAATCAAGTGATTTTTTTTTTTTGTCTAGATAAATAATAATACTTTAATATATTATAAATTGCCGTCTCGACAGCTTAATATCAAATAAGACAACTGACCAACTCGTGGGGGGGGTGTTACACCCCCCACCCCACCCCCACCCCTAGGGACGGCCATGACAGTTTTTCTCCTTCAGTGTGCGTCCGGCCTAAATGCATGAAGTTAGTTTTTTTTTTTTTTTCGTAATACCTATTTTTATTTTTCAGAGCAAAGAGTTAGTTCTCTGTTAGTATCTTTAATGGTTGGCTGTTCAGTAGTAATGTCCCCTTTATTGAGGTTAGTACCAATGGCTGTTCTTTTCGGCGTATTTCTCTACATGGGAATATCATCTATTGATGGCATACAATTTTTCGAACGCCTGAAGTTAATTTTTATGCCTACAAAACATCACTCGGAAGCTCCATACGTTCGTCATGTAAGTGTATAATATACATATATATATGTATGTATGTATTAATATAATAATCGTAATATTTAATTACGACATATTTGACGAAATGTTTGAAATATTTATTACGCAAAAAAACCATAATGAAATTTAATATTAATTTTATTTAAAAATAATTAATTGTGTTTTAATTAATATAATATTTTTTTTAGGTTCAAACTTATAAAATGCATCTATTTACTGGAATTCAACTCATATGCTTGTGTGGTTTATGGAGTATTAAGTCGTCATCAATTTCATTGCTGTTTCCATTTTTCTTAATCATGATGATTCCTGTGCGATCTCAATTATGTGATAAAATATTTACCGCAAAAGAGTTACGAGCTGTAAGTGTCATCTTATTCAATTGTAATTTTTGCATTTGACTCTTATATTGTTTTCCTTTAACTATAGCTGGACAGCAATGAACCATCGACCACGATTAATGATGAAGACGAACCTGATTTCTATGCTGAATCTCGACTACCAGGCTAATAACTTATTGACTTTTCAATACAATTTTGTAATATTCAATAACATTTTGATTCTTTCAGTTGGATAGCAACTAATGAATATTTGACTTGGTTTGGAAAATAAGAACCTAATATATATTTAATTTTTGTTCAGTTAATATTAAAGTACATGTGCATTAGGTGTACATTATGATAAATCATATCTAACTATTTTAATTTTTTGTATGACGAAATTGAGTAGACCTAAGCATATAAGTCCAGTTGACTATTCATTGGGTTTTGAGTAATCATTCTTTGGATTCTACCTGAAATTGTGATTCACTGAAAAAAATTCAGATAGTGACCCATCCTAAAACTTGCAATCATGGAAAATGTTTAACTTAAGTGCCAAGTTGACAATATTGGTGAGACCTCTTCTGGTGCTATACAGCATATTTATCTTTGATTTTTCGATTTTAATATTGTTAATATTTTATTACTACCATTGTGTAATTTATACATGCTAAATAGTTATAAATTGACTATATATCAATCTTTACTTTGCCAAATAGCTATAAAATAATGTTACCAATTTCATTGATATCAGTATATTATACTTTTTATAGTAACTTTTATTGAAAATGTAATGACTTGTTTCCAGAAAATATAATTTATTTTAACCTAATATAAAATTAGGCTAATTATAAATATTCTTATACTTAAACCTGCTGTAATAAAATTAATTGATATTTGCTTCGTATCTCCCCAACCTGTTGCTCAAATCAATAGATTTGCTCATTATATTGCCAACATTTTATTTTTCTTACATTCCAGTTACTAATGATTAATTTTATGATTATATTTATCAACAAATCTATTTTTTGATATCCTATTATACTTTGCTACCTTATAATTATTATTTACTATAATAACAAAAGAATAGGCAGATAGCACATGGATCTGAAATGTTGTGTTATCATATTGTTGCTAGAGTCCTGTTATTTTGTATTTCTGGTGCATAATTAATAAGTTTTTTATCACATTTATAACATTATGTAGTTAAAATAATTTTTTGTTTGATTTATAAGTATATGTAATAATTTTAGGAAGTGTACTGTTTTAAATGTGTTATAAAATTGTTGCATTGTTTTATTATTAATTTTATTGCATATAAAATAGTGTATACATATATGAATGTTCAAGATGTTCGTTCTAAAAAAGTTTACTTTTTTAAATCAGGTTAGAGAAAATTTGATCAGACTTCTACTTTGAACTGTTAATTCCTCATGAGACACTGTATTTTATAATTTGACAGGCATCTCTTACATATTGAGATTTATAAATTATCTGTGTTTTATTTTATTTATAATATTTTTAGACTGAAGTAAAACATTTGCAGGTCAAATTATTGAGATATATGTTATATTTTATGTATAGCTGGATTGTTGATGGTTTCTTGGAAATATTTTTATTTTAAAATTATAGTTTTGTAAATGTAAATGGGGAAATGGATACTATTATTTCGTCATAAATATCCAATATTTTTCTAGTAGTTTTATCTTATAGAAAATATGTAAAATTAATATTATGTGTAATATTTTATCTGTTGTGTTGGAATTAATATACGACGTATATTGCATAATATTAATTATATTTCGTGTCCACTGTTACTTTTAAAATGTTAAATTTGAATAATTATAAATTATAATATTATTGTATGTTGTATTCAAAATTTCACTTGTTTAACCTCACAGTATTATTATTTTTGTATGTACCGTTAATGTTTAAGTATGTTGAAATTGACGTCTATAAAGTAGATTATTATTAACTATTTTATCACACATATTTTGTCATTATAATTTAATATTACTGTATACTAATCAATGTGCAAGTCAAATTAAGTTATATTGTTATAAATCAGGGGTTGGCAACCTTTTCATAGAAAAGATAAATTTTTTTAAAAAGTTATAAAACCATTATTACTTAGTTAATTATATTATTACATTATTTATGTAGGATTTAATGATTTTATAAGCGATTCAAAATTGACAATTGTAAAAAAAAATACAAAATATCCATTCAATATTTAGAAATAATAAAAATCTATACATTACTAGAACAATGTAATACTATTTAACATAAATTATGTTATGTAAATAAGATTTAATTTATAAAAAAAATGTGATAACACTTATAATTGGTTTATTTTTTTCACTGTTTTTTCTCTTATTTTTAGATTTATAAAATGGCTTTAAAATATAATAGATAGTCACATTGTTATAAAGTCACTTTTCATATAATAATATAATTCTTATTTGTGTCCAAAATGATAAATATCTATTTTTAGAACTTCATCATTCATTATACAAATTTTTATAAATGTAATTTATTAAATCTATTGCTAACTGATTCATTTTTGACGAAAAAGGTTATTATCAACGCTGTATTCTTAAATGATTATTCATTGGACTTATTATAGTTTCTTATATTTTCAATATACAAGAAAACCTGCACCCTTCTTAAGACAATTTATTATTTTATTATTTTTTATTCAAAATTTTTTTTTTGGAGAAAATTATTATAATTAAAATACTAATTTTAAAAAGTGTTAATAATAAAAATATATAAATTTTGTTTAGAAACTATTTAAATTGAATATTTGACATGTTATTTATTGATAAACTTTGTAAACATTTGATGATCAAATTAAATACATTTTTTCATTATCGAATAAAAGTATTGTACAAATAAAATACATCTAAGGTACCTACTATCCTACTATTACATTTTTTCTCATTCTACACAATGTACTAACTAAATTTATTATACTGTTGATTATTAAATTCATTACAAATTATGATTTTTTGATAAATTTATTTTATTCATATTTTTAAAAATTAATCAACTGAAATTTACTAATAAGTGAGAATAAAAAATACGTACAACGATTTAAAATAATTTTCTTTTCTACATTATCTTGATGAATTTAATGCATGGTTATGGTTTAACTATTAACACAAATTATTCCCAAAATTAGTTAACTTTATTTTTTAATTATCGTCCTTTCTCTTTATTTTAACCTTTATTGTACAACCCTAACTCAACGTTTTTTATACAACAAATTTATTATTTTAGCATATAAAAAGCAGCTTATACCTAAAACAATTACATTAAAAACACATTTGATAAATAAAAACATTTATCTGACCTTAAAACATTGGGAAAAAAAGTATGCAACTGGATTCAAAAATTATTATTTGTACCATAAAACCAGTAAAAATATCTTAAATTTGTACTGATTATTACATTATTTTTTATTACGATAAAAAGGTAAAATCTGCATTAAATTAACCTTTAGACCTAGTTAGTAGACATTCCAGCGTTGCATTGCTTACCCTTTTAATAATTACAAAACAAATAATTCATTTATAACTACTTATATATTAAATTTATAGGGATTTTAAGAACAGTTTTCAGATATTTCCTTTTTGTATAGGTCAGACCCATGCGCAAAGGAGAAGTTTTATCCCTTTCCCCATTGAAAATATTTTTACCGACATTTTTATTAAGAATACACCTAATCCTCATTTAATAGAAATTAAACAGACTTGAAAATGCATGTATAGTAATTTATTTTTGCTTTAACATTGTCAATTTTCTCGATTTGGCACCTTTTTCTATTTAATTTTCAATCATTTTTCACCAACCGTCTATTACTACTATAAATTCACCCATCAATAGAACGTATTTTCATTGACAAATCAACTGTTTAAGCTGTTTAGACATTTATTGATATTTATTGATTTTCGATCAAGGTGTTTTTGATCATGGATATGCCAACGTGAATTTTTTTTTAATGACTTTAGGTACCTATCTAACATAAGGTATATAACTTTGAACCCCTCTCTTTCCTGCGATTCCTGTTCACATTTTGGTACATTACCGAAGTTATCTTTGCAAAATAAAAACATATCCTGGATCCACCTCGCAATACCGTTATTGTAACTATACATTCTACGGGTACTGCAGTATTTAGCATGCTAAATCACATTTTACCTGCACGAATAACAATTTTTTTGATAAAATTAAAAGTTGGTCGAATAAAATATTAATCAAATGACTAATTATACCACGTAGAGCAACTAAATTAGTTATTCAGTACTACTAACTAAGTCAGTAGAAATTAGTCACTTCTGCTCATCACTAGTGCAAGGCCGCCCGCAGAAATTTTTCTCGGGGGGGGCCAGCGAAACAATAATACACTTACCATAAATTCTGTTTTTTGTATCACATAGTAAAAAAAAAATTATTATAATATAGTAAGTATATATATAAATGTATAATATTATGTTGTTATTATAAATAAGCCTGTATAAAAAAAAAAAAATTAATAATAAATAATTTATGACTCATTGATCATAGATCATTATCGTCAAATAAAAATTGAACACGCCGTGGTTCCATGCAGAAAAGCTTAATTGTATCTTCAACAATGTCAGATTGTTGACTTTTTAAAATATCACTATGAATGTACATAAGTGCTAAGCCATTCAAGCGGAGTTGTGTCATACTACTGCGAAGCCAAGTTTTCAATTTTTTAAGTGAGCTATAATATAAAGCAAAAACAAAAATGTCTATGAAGAAGCACTATAAAAGCAGATTAATAAATTATACATACCTAAATGACCTTTCAACACTACAAGTAGTTGATGGAAGGGTTATTGCAATTAAAATACAATTTTTTATTGATGGAAAAAATGTTGTTTCATCTAAAAGTTCAAGAAAATCTGTATTATCTTTAATTTCTTTTTCACTCCAGTTACTGTACCAAATAAGACCTTCTTCTAATATATTATCTACCAAATCTCCATAAAATGACTTAATATTTTTCAATTTAGTGATAAGTTCTTCTTTTTTTATACTTTTCATATATTTTGGATGGATTGAGAAAACTTCAAATTTTTCAAAATCTTCAGCAAATCTGTCGTTTAATGAAGTAATTAATGAATTCAAGTATGGAATGAAAATTGATTTTCTGTAGTAATCTACCGGATCAGATGAAGGGGTATTAGTTCTCAGTGTTTGTTTTGACGCCATTCTTGGTATTTTTAATTCAATGCCAAGTTCAATTAAGTATTTATTTACATCATCCATTAAGCTCAGAAAAATTTCATCACTCTTAAATCTATCATTAGTAATATGTTTTATGAGTTTTTTAATATGTTCATTAGCATTTAGTACATCACAATCAACTCCCTGTAAAATGTTTGCAACAGGTTCTATGATTGCAGAATATTTTGCAATTATTTTAAGGCAAATAATAAATTGTGAAGTAGTAACATAGTTTAAAAGATACATAGCCTTTAAAGATGTGTCTTTATTTCCATTTATTTTAAGGTATTCTAATGCTTCAACGATCAAAAGAAAATTTTCACAAAATTTTCTTAGCGCTTTATGTGATTCAGACCACCTGGTGACACATAATTTAGTAAGACTAGGAGCAGCTGATTGGCGTAAAGAACTTTCTTTAAAAAAATTAATTGTTTCTTTTATCACACCAATGGTATTGCGGATACTTGGAATGGAATTCAATTCATTTAAAACTAAATTTATACGATGACTTGCACAATGGACGAAGACTGCTTTTTTATGTAAATCTTTTATTCTTTTTTGAACACCACTTATATGACCAGCCATAGTACTCGCACCATCGTATCCTTGCCCAACTAACTTATTCAAATCTAATCCCCAACTTTCCAAACTTGATAATATTTTATAAGCTATACTTTCAGCATCTAATTTATCTAAAGCAATAAATCCAACAAAATCTTCTTTCAAAACCGGTTGACTATTTTCATAAAATACATATCTTAAACAAATTGACAGCTGCTCTACACCTTGTACATCCATAGTTTCGTCAGCTAATACTGAGTAACATTCAGCATTCTTAACTCGTTTCAAAATTATATTGGACATAACAGAACCTAAATTAGAAATTATAGTGTTTTGCATTCTATGAGATATGTATGTTGCATTTTTGGGGCCTTTTTTAAGATGATTTTCCAATTTTACATCACCACTTTCAACTCTAAAGTTTAATAAATTGTTAAATACAGCTGTATCATCATTTGTCCCTCTAAAAGGTAACCCGTGTTTTCCAAGAAATATAACTGATGAAACAATTGATTTTAATTTATCTTTATTCGATTCAATTGTTTTCCTTACTGAAGAGTTTACCATTTGATATACATCAGTTTTCTTACCATTCATAATAGAAATGAAATCATTGGCTCTCTGAACTGAATGATTATGCCAAGCACTTTTGACATGACATTTAGACTGTTCATGGAAATTTTTGTATTTACTAAATGCCGTTTTTATAAATGCACCATGCACACCACCTTTATCAAGGGGGGGTTCAAAAAGCACACAAAATTTACATAAAGCACCTTTTAAAACTGTTGAATAACAAAGCCAATCATATTGCTTAAGCCATGCTAGTAAGAAAGGTCTTTTACCAGAAGGAACATCTGCTTTATAATCATAAGAACTACTAGGCATGCACAGAGATGTAAGCATTTTATATTTTTGCTCATTGTCAACCTTCTTGCTTACAAATAATCCAACATCAGCATCGTTCGAATAATTATCTTGAACATCCTGCGATAATTGATTCTATAAATAATATATTTAAATTATGCTAAATTTTAAAATATAATCATACCTGTGGTTTGTTAGCTGTAGTTTCATAATTTACATTTAATTCTACTGAATGAGAAGTAGACGCAATTTGAGTATCGACATTTTTCTTCTTAATAAAAAAACTATCCATAATAGTAGACATACGTTTTCTTGAATCCATTTTTTATTTTAAATAAATGAATCACTAATACATCACGTCTTGTTAGGTAATCGTTAACAATATAACAACAATATTATCATAAAAGTATAAAACAGTTATCACCACGAACTAAGATAATATATTATATTATAATATCTTGTTTCTTGGTTATCACTATGACGTTATCAATTAAAACCACAATTGTATATGGACCATAGAGTTGATACGATAACACCACCTCAAGTTGGTCACATGGTACCCATCGTATAACCACTCATATCACAACTGCCCTTATCACAACTGCCTTATCATATGGGGACCCAACACCCAACTGCCCGATGCCCTATAAAATGCAAATAAATACAATAAAAATTAGGTATTATCTAAATTGGCGGGGGGGGCCGTGGCCCTCCCCGGCCCCCCCCTGCGGGCGGCCTTGCACTAGTGTACAGTTAGGAAGTATAGGCACCGCTAGGAATTTCATGGGGTAGGTGCATCATGCAGGTGTATTATGTATGCTGATTTCTAAATAATGCTTAAATTATTTAAATTAAATAGATACTTGTATTTTTTACAAATCGTATGACAATACAAAATTATTTTAGTTTTTTTACTACAAAGTAATGCAGGCCACTAAAAAATCCGATAATAATTAATAATAATAATAATAATGGCCTCTATTCTACAATTTTTAATTTTTTTAATTTTTTTTTTTAAATGCAGGGAGGTGCAAGTGCACCCCTTGCATATCTCTCGGTACCAATGGTATAATGTGTTGTACTACGATTATGTGACTTATATTATTGTGAACATTTTACATCGACTTTTTTTTCACAAATGAATAAACAATTAATATGCTCAATTAGTTGCCTACATAATATTCCTATTATGTCGAATAAATTAATATGAGTTTGTTTTTAACCAACGGCAACACCGTAATGGCTTAGGTTTGCGCTTATACACAATCCGATGTGTCAATACATTGCATACCCGAATACAGGACATTTGCAATTTATTTAAAATTTAAAAATGTCTTAATGCTATAATTGTTATTTTCGAGTCTCCTTGAAAGAGTACACTAAATATTTTTATAACAGAAATATCAAAATAATTTAAATATTAAGTTTACATCAAACGTTTAGGATAATGTAAGATTCAAATAATGCTTTTCAAAATCTTAAAATAATTAACTTTTATGATTATTACATTTGAACAATATTATTTTCCTATGAAAATATTTAACTGTCGTTATAATAGCCTATATAAATAATTATTACTAATCAATACGAATAGTTATTTATTATGAAGATTGTTTAAAATAAATGGAATTTGAGGACTTTCAAATAAATATATAAATAAAATAAGATCGTAAAAATGCAAGGACAATGGATTGTAAAAAAAAACGATGATCATTTATTATTGTTTATCGAATTCATAATATTTGATAAATAGTTATAGCTTAAACCTTGATATCATAGTCGGTAGAGAATTCCTTTTAAATATTTATAGAAGAACAATTGTATTAGAAATCAAGATAAAAAAAATACGTTATGGGATTTCAATATCTCATAAAAAGTTTGATCTCGACAATAAGTTAAATAAAAAAATGTTTTAACAATAAGAACACCCGGTATTAGAAACATATATAATAAATTAAGTATATACACAAATAAAAAACAACATGCACATTTATGCATTTATTTGAACACTTGTGGCTGTAATCAAAAATTGTACAATATTTAAATTTATGTGCATTGTATTTAATTCAAATAAAAATAAAAAAATGTAGTAATTGCTTTTCGGCAAATATTTGTTATCTGTTATTTATTGTATTCTTGTAAATATTTTAACAAATGTATCTAAATCAACCAATTAAATAAAATAAAAAAATTACCATTTGTAAATTATATTGAAATATGATGTTTGTTGTTTAACATGTGTGTCGTGTTTGATATTTCTAACACATGTATTCTAACAATGCAACTGTGATTTTTTTTACATAAAAAAGTAAAAACAAGTCGACTAAAATATTAAAAATCTAATTATTTTTTAATTCCAACGAGAACGTTTTTTAAAATTATACTGCATTCTTTATCAAACAATTGTATGCCTAATTGTTTTCATTCAAATGGTGAAACTACAAAATATGTCATAAAAATACATATTATAATAATTATATGTAATACTGACTCGTTGAATTTCATTTCAATTTTGCGTTTAAATAACTGTGTAACAACACATTTTCCTATCTTTTAATAACTATTGCTCACTTAATTTTTTAAAATATTCATAGAAACTCATGACCGAATACTATATTCTCTAATGTTTCAAACTTATATGAAGTTATATAAAATACGATTTTATTTTATAAGACGTTAAACATTATTTTCTTAATATAAATCAAAATAGGTTGACCGCCAAAAGGGTTTAAAATTTTAAATGTTAACACGATAAAAAAATCCTTCTTAATGCTTTTGTGTAACCTATCGTCATTTGTAAAAATATTTATATACATAGTATCACGAATAAACTAAAACAAAACATACTAGCCTAAAAATAAATGAACACAATTATTCTTGTTTGTTGTAAGATATTTAACATTTATTCAATTAATATATTTATCGAAATAAGCAAAAGGAAGAACAATTTAAAAAAATATATCACAAGGTGGCATACCTCCATATCTAGGTACCAAGCTTTGGCTTGTCAAGTGAATTTTTGTGTTTACTTAGGTTTATTTTATTCAAAATCTGTGATATCTATGATCCATTTTGTTCGTTACCCCCTCGCAGACATTATTCATGAGTTAAGAACCTGAATATGATTAGATAATATTTACGAATATCTGATGAAATTCAATAATTTAATTGGATGATAATTATTACTGAAAACTTTACACCGTACAATGTAAAACAAATATTGAAATTTTTCTAAAATTTTTCTAGATTCAAAAACACAAAAATAAACAACATAAACTTGAAGACACTACTTAACACAACTTAAAGACTTTAATTTTAAAATTGATTTATAACAACAAGGCTGCCCAAACCCAGAACCATCAACACATTTGAATTTGCCTTCCGACAGACTATTTTGTTTTTAATTATTATTATTTCTTTAAATGTTGTTATCATGGGGGTGGTATGCACTTAGTGTCATGGAGATTATAGTCCCCAGAGAAAATTTTGTAGCCCTCTCGTGGTGTTCACTTTCATTTAAAACACTTTATCTGAAATTATGGTTTTAAATTTTTTTATAATATTTATAATATGAATGCAGAAAAATACAGACATCTAAGTTTGATTCAATAATTTGATTTTGATTTTTTTTTTTATCTTTTTTTGTTTTGTAAAATAAAATGCAAATTAAGGTCGAGTCGAATATAAATTGTTTTTTCTAGAAAATGTTCTGATTTGCTTTAATTCAAGTTAAACAAAAAGGGTTTTTGGAATATTTTTTCTAATCCTATATAATTCCCACAGATAATTATGATACCAAACTACGCCCATGGTTGTTATATGTTTTATTTTATATAGACGTGTGCATTTAGTTAACATACTACAATACGTTTTAACCTGAATCAAACAGTCCCGATAAAATCCTTTAGTGTGACATTTATAATTAGAATCAATGTAATGAGGCTAACTCGAACTTTTCAAAACGCATAATGTGACGTGTGACATGTACACGTATATTTGTCGCAAACTTATCGGTACTATTTTCATGATTATAAATTATCGTGACTCTCCGTTGACGTAGTCATTATTGGCTTAGTAAGATTAGAAAGTAAATTGTTATTTGAAGATTGTAAAAATAGAGACCAAATTCAGTTGCTCCGCACCCGCCTTTTGTTAACCTGTATAATAAATAAATATCGCAGTTCATCATTTGCGTCTCATATTTCAGATTTTATGTCATGAACATCAGATTTATCACCGAGTATTGAAAAATTATTCGCTAATAAATCCCATCATAGTCAACTTTTACGAAGAGACTAAGAGGAAGACAAGTAATATGAGAGAGTGGTAAATTGCTATAAACCAATAATATTTTTAGCACTAAATGAAAACTATTCTAATTTGATTTTGCTTTTGCTGCGGCTACACGGCTGAGAGATGCATATGAATAGTTCAGCTTCCAAAATTTTTCTCAACAAATTATCTATTAATGCACCTCCAGTGCCCTGAGGTTATCCAGTGAACTACAGATTTTTACTTAAGCTTATTTACATTTATTTAATAATTATATATGATTTTTTTCTTCTTATAAAGTAAGTTTTTTGAACTGTGCAATTGTAAAATTGTAATTTGTTTATTATAATTTGGTACAATAATGAATTTTAATTTAATTTAATTAAATAAAATGTATTTTACAATTAACAAATGATATGATTTTTTTTCAATGCATCTGCTAATGCCTAGTAAATGAATGAACTACTTTAATATTAAAATAAAACTATAATTTATAGCTGAAATATTATATGAGAGAGAAAAAAAAAAAGAAACTGGAAGAAGAAGAAAATGAAATGTGAGAATATGAGACTCATCTTGAAATGGTCCAGTCCATCACATTCATTATCTTACAGTGATGACGTGTGTACATATGTCAGTGAGTTTAATTAAAGTTAAGCATGACTAACGTTGTATTTCGACATCCGTGTTCTCTGTTTAATAAAGATTATTTAATTAATTATTTTATAAGGTTTAGGATTTATGCTGCTGTTAAATTTTTAAATAGGAATTTAATATCAGAAGAAAAAAAGAAAAAAAAGAAAAAGTAGAAAATTATGTATTTTAAATCATTTATAAATTAATTAGAATGATAATCATGTTTATAATTTATAATATGTATTTATTTTTAATTGTTTATATTAAAAAAATTATGTTATTTGTAATTTGCCTGTATTGTAATATGTTTTAAATGTAAATATATTGTTTTATATGGTTTTTTTTTTTATGTTTTATGGGGCCATTCAGGCCTTTTGCAAATTCTAATCCTCTCTACACGTCACGTTCAATAACGGTCTCAATGTCTGTTGTTCCATGATGGAACTTCCATCTATTATCCTTATATCTGCATTGACATTGCTTTCGGCATTTATGTACAGTGTTGCCAATGCTACGGTCCCGGTCATTGTTTTACGGTATTTTAGAGCAGTATACGGTCCAAAAACAGTTCGGCAAAGAACAGTTCATTTATTTTATATGTTATTTTATTATAATGAAAAGTTCTCATTAATCGTATAAGTATGATTGCATTTTTTCCTTTAGAAATTACATTTAAATTGTAATAGGGCTTGAAATCCAATTGTAATTATAAAAAATACCTGTAGTTTAACACTATTCATTTTTACCAGAACAAGGCAAATTATTATCTAAGGTAATTAGTGTATCTATGAACATGAGAGATATCTCTAAGCTTCGTGGATATATCAAAGAATAGATTGCAATTAGTTTTTTTTTAGTCGTTTCTCTAAAAATTAATAAAATACGGTTTTTTACGGCAATTTTAAATACTTTTCCCCGACTTTAAAGTTTTAAATACTGGCAACACTGTTTATGTATGATAAGAAATTTATTCGTCGAATAACTTGCTATTTGATAAAAAAAAGTACCTAATAACTTATTCGTGGCTTATTCATCGAATAAGACTTATTCTGACATTGAAAAACCGGTAATTATCTATTTTTTTCTTATCAACATGAGTTATTCGATGAATAAATATGATTGAAAAACCGGGCCTAAGAAAAATTAATTAATTAATTAACTAATTATTCTATGAATTTATGTTATACAACTAATAATGTCTCATAATAATTGTAACTTAGTGTTTTCAAAAGCAGTGAATAAATGTAATGAAGTGTGTTTAGGTTTGTCAATTGTTAAATAAAAAAAATTACACTATTATAGCCACTTTGGTAACATAACACAGCCTATATATAATGTGATTAATCATTTTAACTGTTCAACAATAATTTGGCCAATTGTTAAAAATCGGTTGTTTAATTTTATATGCTGCATCTGCAATTAAAGTCTGCGCACGCCTATGACTCGCTCCAAATTTCTACACATTTATCCCATCTTGCTTTAATCACTACAATATCAATATCCTCTGTGTTAATCTTAGTAGAATTTATCGTTCTAGTTAGTTTACCATTTAAAACACTTCGACGGATTTTGAGTATCGCGTTATCTGGCATTTTTACAATATACTTGATATACGAGTATATTAAGCACGGTTATCTACACAGGTTGGAGCTCATGCCTATGCTACCCATGTATTGGCTATGTCGTGGTGGCGACCAAAAGCAACTAATAGCGCTAGGTGTACTTGGCCCTATTTTAACATATAGAAGATAGTATTTATAGTTGTTTTTAACTTATATTTCGGAATTAAACATTTTTACGAACAAATTGCACATAACTAAAATTATAAATCAAAATAATTTTTATTAGATTACATTATTATCAATTTATTATCTCTATTCAGTGTTGCGTGCCGTCGAATCAATAGGGATGGTAGAGGATTTAATAAATAAGATTGACTTCAAATTAAAGTTACTACTTTTTATTAAAATAATGTGCGATAAAACATTTACAATGTAGAGTGGCGTGAAGGTGCTTGCTGTGTCCGGACTTAAACACATCTGACTTTTGGTCTGTTGAGGACCCCCTTATATACTAGGATCCCGTGTAAAACAACTTTTCCCGGATATGATTTCTAACCATAATCATGCTTAGTTAATATTTCCACCTATGGGCATTAGATAGTTAAACCTTAGTGGTTGGCCTTGTTAGTTTGGCAATTTTCACGTATCTTCGCTAAAATCATTGATACGCAATTTTGTTGAATGCCCAACCTTATTTGTTAATTGGCTGGTTTACTATTTTTATATTCTTCTACCTTTCACATGTCACTGATATTAATGATACTTTTGAAAATGTGCTCATGTAACATTTAAGTTTTACTTATTGTTTATAATCCCCTGTTGACCTCAATGCTTTAATGCCTTGGGCCCTAAGTCATACATGTCCGTAACATCAGTATCCAAGTAATTCAACTCATGAGTTGTAAACTTGTAAACATCGAACAATAAAAAACCGCGAACGGCCATGTAGATGATAACTGCTGTTGTCTGTACGTCATGAACATTGTATTTGTTTTCGTGATTAATTTTCGTATTTAATATTAATGTTATTTAATTTTAATTTTTAATATTTCATTTGACAATAGTTAAATTTATAATCGTTGGTTGTACATCTGGGTACAAAAGTAACATTGAAAAAGTGCACCAATTTGGTGCTCCTAAAGATTTTCATAGATTGACTCAACTAGGTACTGTGACTTTCAATTACACAATTGCTGAGACTTTATAAGTAATAGGTACTTGTGGTTTCAACTGAGATTTTGAGTATAATTTTTAATATTACATGTATTAGGTGGATATATTGTTATGAATGTATGAAAAGTAAAAAAAAATATATATAATTTATTATACATTATAATATATTATAGGTGATATTATTATATTTATATATTATTAGTTAAGTATAGTTAATGTGGACTAAAGACAAGTCTTTCTATACCTACTTTATTATATTATTTAATATTTATTGTGAAACAAAAGATGTTTCTCATTCATCTCATTAGTAATTTGTATAACATGTTAATATATATGGTTCTAAATTATAATTTTAATTATTATTATTTTTAATATCTTATTTATTTATTTATGTATATACAATATTATATAATATTGTTAATGCAGTTAATGTTTAAAATGTGAGTTATTTCAATTTGCTATACCTACCTCGTTTATTTATATGGTTCATGCAATATATAAAATGCCTTGTTAAACACAAAAAATAAATTAATATATTATGTTTTGTTCAAATAAAATAAAACATTTTTTTACATGAATGTGGTTAAGAATGCATTCTTTTCTTAAAAGAATGCAAATTTGAATGCATTCTTTTTGAAAAATTTAATGTTGATACATTCAATTTTAAGCTCTATGAATGTGAATGTGAATGCATTTATTTTTTGAATAAATGTTCCAAACCTTCTTAATAATAAGTATTATAATATACCGCCATACCGGGCCAAGTACAGCTAGCGCTAATAGTTCCTATAGTCGCCACTTCGACAAGTGATAAGGCCGCGAGCTCCAACCTGTGTAGATAACCGTGATATTAAGCCAGGCATACGAGTACACTATGCATTTTGAATGACAGTCTTCTTGATTGGCATTCAAGACTGATGGTGTATTGCTAAGAATGTTGTAGATTGACACGTTGACATGCGAGTGTGCGACGCACGACGTGCGATTTTTAATTTTTATTTATTTTTATTTTTCCAAAATGTCGATTGGTAAAAACGATCAAGACTTTTGGCGCGATTTCATGTAATTATATAGAAATTTACATGCTAGATACATTGAAATAGTGACAAGAGCATCTTCTTCTATTAAAATATAAAAAGTGAAAAGTATAAAAAATAATTAAATTTAAAATTGGTGAAATTAGTTAATAAAATAATTAGAATAACTAAACATTGTAGAGAGAATATACACAAAGACTGCTTTGAAATAAAATGAGAACTGTAAATCTTGATTGACCATGAGTTGTATGTGTATGGCCGAACTGTCATTCAAGGCGATTATCATTCTTTGATTAGTAGTATACGCCCGGCTTTAAACTAAGGTTAATCTGACGAGTTCTGACGAATTTATCTAAACAAACATAAGACTGTTTTCCAATGAGGATATTTACTCTGGCAGCAGTGGCGCAACTTGATAATAAGGGGCCCATGTGAAAATTTCTGGACCGAGGCCCTTACCTTCTAGTAAAAATGAAAAACAGTCATACGTTGTTACCTTTTAATATATTTTTAGAAAATATCGTTTTCTTTTATGTCATGGTTAATATAATTGATTGTAATTAATGTATTTAATATTATAGGAATAATATTGTAGGACTATCGTATATAAGATTTTTAATCTAGGGGCCCCTCAAGACCGGGGGCCCCTGTGAATAATTGCGCCACTGTCTGGCAGCGATGAGTACGTCAGAATATGCATGACGTCGTCAGAAACAGTTGAACGTGCAAATAAGTTTGATTTTTTCGTCCGAACTGCGTCTGTGTTGACGAGATTTAATTAATTAATTCAGATTTGTTTTGATTATTAATTTTATAATCATTCAAATTATTTGAACCATGGGTTCTGAGGACATTTTGATGCTTTCTTCTATTCTCTCCAGTATGTATTGAAATGTTGCTGGTTTCATCCTGAAATATTCCAAAAACTTTTCTGGTTGGTCCCATAATCCTTGAAATAATATTTTAAACACTCCTTTGTCGTCTCTTCTAGAAAAATAACTTATTGATATGTTTCGATTTTCCACCATTTAACAATAATAACTTTATTGACGGACTTTCAAGGACTAAAATTCATTGAGTTTGTCCATATTTTTGCTGGGTGGCAGAAACGTACTATCAGAGTATCAGAAAACGCGCACAGTGTAACCGCTATGTTCCGCCCACGATTTGAAAAACCGAACTTGTCAGAACTCGCATACATAGTAACCGTAACCTTATATACCTTAACGCAACTCGCTTAACTCTAATCTTAATTTAATATTGGAAAATACGCTATTTAAGGCATATTTTCGCAACACTGTACGTATTCAAGAATGGAATTTACCAAGGATTTTTAATACTGGTCAATAATATGAAAGCTCTTACATTTGTACTTTCGATGAATTGACAATAATTGTTATTCTGCTTGATTTTGCTATAGGTACTGGTTGGTAGCTCTCTGTAATGTCTTTTCAACTGCACACTACAAATGGGCAAAAAATTTTGAACATCGATGTTCGATGTATCGATATATTTTCATTTGAAAAGTCGATGTTTTAAAAATCGATATAAATAGGTAAAATATTGATGTTCACCAATGTTTTCATAAACAATTTTTAACAATTTTTTTAGGTTAAAAGCTAGGTTCTTTTTTAGTTTGCAATAGAATTGTGGAAATTACAAAAATCAATATTAGTTGTTTTTTCATTTCATACCTACTATTAAATAGTAATTAATTGGATATATCTAAAATAAAAAATTTAATTTAAAATTAAAATTTTTTAATTAAAAACTAAAATTTATATTTCTTTTTTTAAACGATTAACATATTAATACATATAATAATATGCGTGTAACTTACCAAATACAATCGATTTTAGAATATATTCTAAAATCAATGCTAATACCTACAAATTAATTGAACTATGTTACAAATGAAAAAGTTTACCTTACTCTCAATTGGACGGTAACCTCTAAAATATAAAAATTTAAAAAGAATACGTTTTATTTTAAAAAACATCGGACTTGGGAGTGAAAAAACGATATTTTTCTCGATACATCAAATTAAAAACATCGTTGTTGGGTATCGATGTATCGGACAAAAACATCGATGTTTCTTTTTCCGCCTCTACTGCACACCAATTAGACATAGCTTTATACTAACGCGAATGCTCATACCGCTCTAATTTTCACTATTCTGGTCTTTGAGCGACTGCATCTCGAATGATTACTATTGCAAATAAGTACTCTAAAATCCGGACGAACGGACTCTTCTTCTTCTTCTTCTGCCTCGCCTTCCTCCCAACTATTTGGGGTCGGCCACCCTTGTCCTACACCTCCACTTCACTCGGTCAATCACATCTCCTATGCACACACCGACAGCCCTCATGTTATTCTCCAAAGTCTCCAACCATCTCTTTTTTGGTCTTCCTCTTCTTCTTTTCCCTTCAACGTCCATCTTCATAACCACTCATATTGCATTCGTTTCCTCTCGCCTCATCACATGCCCAAACCATCTCAGCCTATTTTCTCTCATCTTGTCCACAATTGGCGCTGCACCAACACTACCTCTCACATATTCGTTACTTATTCTATCTTCCTTTGTCACTCCACTCAACCATCTAAGCATTCTCATTTCCGCGACACTCATACTTTGTTCTATTCTCCTGTTAACCACCCAATACTCTGAACCATACAGCATAGTTGGTCTCACTACACTTTTATAAAATTTACCTTTCAGCCTCATTGGGATTCTCTTATTGCATAACACGCGATCCATCCGGACGAATGGACTAAAATGTTTAATAACATTTTTATATACACTTTAAAGTTGTTTATTTTATTTTAAATTTTTATCAAGTAAGCGATAGTACAGCATTTGGCTGAGTACGATGAAGGACAAACCGGAGAACAAAAACATTATCATCTAGATCGATAACCGTATAAATGTTATCACAGGTCACGACCAGTGTTGGGAATAGATAACTAATAATTTATCTAGATAAAGATAAAGATGACTATACTAATTCTTATCTAGATACAGATAAAGATAGTTATACTAAATTTCATCTAGATAAAGATAAAATTAATTACATTTTTATCTAGATAAATACGAGATAATTTCATGTTTGATTTTGAAAATATTCAGGATACTACAGCCATTGATTAATCAATGCTACAGCCTACAGATATTAGGTAAAAAATTCATAATTAAAAACATTTTAAAATAAATATCATTTTTTAAACTCATTTCAAACATTAATAAACATAAAATATAAAATAATTTTTTTTTGAAATAAACTTCATAAGAAGATTGTCATCTTGTCAGTTATTATCTGTGTCATAGGAATATGATGTACAGAAAAATGTAAAAATGAAAATATAGAAACATTTTAAATTTTCAAATTTTATTTTTATTCTATTTAAATAAATTATCTAGATTGGTACTGATAGATAACAAGATTTTTATCTAGATGAAGATAAAGATAACTGAGTATAAATTTATCTAGATAAGATAAAATATAAATAATTTTTATCTAGATAACTTATCTAGATATATTTATCTAGATGTTTCCCAACACTGGTCACGACTATCGAGATAAATATTTATTACAAAGCGATATACATATACATATATATATTATATTATATTATATTATATTATATTATATATATGTGTGTGTGTGTGTATTACCATTGATTATATATACTATAGATTGCTCACTGCTGATTTTTCGGCGGCGCGGTAAATGGCGGATGCCACTATGAAATAGTAGTAGTATATATAATCAATGGTATTACTTACCTAACACTAATCATTTTTTTGAACTTCACATAAGAAAAATAATATTACGATTGATTAGGTAATAGAAATACGTCGACTAATAACGGTAACACGCAAGAAAGTTATATCGTTATAACGTTACGTTGAAATTTAAACGTTTGAAACATTTGAAAACATATCATCGATGGATATTAAATATTCATTAATGATTAATAATTAAAATGAAATGTTGAGTATATGTTAACTAAATACTTCAATGCTAAGTGGGATCTATCGTGTTTCAAAGTAAACATTTTCCGTTTTCGAATATCATGATACGTGACTATAAGTTGTCATAAGTAGTACAATATTGTTAGCAGTATACAGTTGGTATTAGTTATTGCAAAATAAGTTATGGAAAACCAAATTTAAGGAAAAAAGTATCATGTAAAAAATTGACCTAATATTTTTTAAACATAAGAAAATTACTCCTAGTTCAAAAATCGTGAATTTGGTTTCAATATGGGTAGTTTTAAGGACAGCAGTATATTTTTTGAAAACAGTCTACATGCATAATTGTGTCCAATGTCATGCACATGCACGATCTGCAAAATTAAACTTGGATTATTATCAACTAATGTTAGTTTATAGTTATGATTCCAACAAAACGACGTTTAGAATCATAGTAAGAATTAAGAAAATGTATTATTGTATTCGTAATATACCTAAGATAATGATTTTTTATAATTTAAAATTTATATATTTTTTTCTTTAGGTAATCCATTATCGCTTTTTTATATAAAGGGGGCTAGGTAAATCGGGTCTGCGATAACACGACGTCCTACGTGAGCGATTCCAATTAGGGATGGGAAATATGAATCAGTTGTTTGAATTAATTCTCTTGATTCAATTAATTTAAATGAATCGATTCAGTGTATACTAAGTATAAGGTCTATGGATAACACGGATAAGACCAACACCGTCGTTATCATTTTGTTGTTATCAAAAATACAATTTTTATCATAAATTTAATCAATTATAAATTAATTATAAATTAATTACATTATTTTATTTGTTAAAATATTCAAAAATAAATTCAAAATTGTATTGTTAAATATTGTAGGCAGTCAAGTTGTTCTCAATATTTATTGTTGTCCCTGTATTTTTTTTATTTATAATTTAGACGTGCTGAATCCTATAAGAATAGGTAGAATAGGTAAGTATAGGAACATTGATGCGGCCTGCAATTAACATTAATAGTTGAGTAACTTTTTGTGAGAATTATCACTATTTAGAGACATTGTATTGTTGAGGGAATATTTATTTCTGGGAAAAAGTCGGTATTCGGTACAAGCGTATAATGCATGAATGTTGCTATGGTTAATAATTCCGATTTGTTGTTATTGTTGTATTTGACACTATTGACTTGGTAGATGAAAAGTTACAAGCAAATAAAGTATGTATTATAATAATATCCGGGTCAGCGTTACGTACTGGTACTTGAAAACACACTTAAAAGTTATTTTATGTCTGAAGTTACGAATAAATGAGAGAATTACATAACAATTATAATTATATATCCAACAACTAACGTATTAATAGTATAAATTCTTATGCTTTAATCGTTTTATGAATACCATCTACATTTACTAATTATTGTTATATAACTAATACGATAATTAATAAATACTGTTGACTTAGAATTATTTACGTTGTAATGTTATAAATGTCACAGGACGTATATTGCTTGTACATAGTTTGCGTTATAAAAATTACATCAGAATTATCGAGTTTTTATAAAAACAAAGCTTGACAATATACGAAGTATATGTATATTTATAAATAACAATTAGTTATTACAACGGTTCTTATTTATTATATTATTATATTTCATATTATATGAACAAGAGTTACGGATTGCAATATGTATTATTTAAGAAAAAAGTATTAACTTTTTTTTCGGAATTACTTTCTCGTTTTTTTTTTTCATATTGTTTCGGTATTAATAAATCGTTGACACAAACAACCAATTAATTTTTTTTCACGCGATTATTATTGAGTGCTCCAACCCAACAGTATTGATTTAATATTTGAATAAGACAGTTAAGGTACAATATCCAAACATGTGGTACGATGTACCTTTTAAAAATACCTCGGTGTTTATCAATGATTTGATATACGCACACAAGCGTATATTTCTTGTCAGATTAAATGTTTACATTTTTATTTTTATTTTGGTTCCATCATATTAATTTTTTCGTTATAATGTAGTTGAATGACTATGTACGATTCAATAACGACTACCGAATGTGACATTTTTGAACGGTTAGAAACGTAATGTAGATATCATTCAACACGTATCATGTTATTACAATATAATACAACATGTAATTTCTATTAAACTTTCTTTATATACTATATTAATATTTACTATATTTACTTATACTATATTAAATCAATATTTAAAAAACATTATACAAAACGTGTATTGGAAATACAAATAATTGAATACCATTTAATATCGTTTAAAACTGATACCGATACATTGTTATTTTATGGTTTTAATAAGTTTGCCAAAATTATTATTTAAACACGAAAAATGAAGTACTAGGTATATCTTATCAATAATCATTCTAACTCGTTATGTGTACTTGAAATTTAAATGGACTGTGTTACCTAGATTTGATTGAATTATTTATTGTTAACGCATAAAAAACAATTTTTACATAGCGTTAAGAAAAATACAGGTGGAATGAATACTTATAAGTGTAACTATATTTTTCTTATTTTTATTTTAATGTGAGTTTTATGCATTTTAAAATGTATTAGCAATTAAGATTTTTAAGTAAGACGGAGACACCGCATGTGAGACAGGACTTTAAAATTATTACACAGAAAATTCAATGTAAAAGTTACCTACTGTTGGAATAATGATATACTATTGTTTATTAATTTTTATTACGTACCTATTTAGTAGGTAGCTCCATTGGGAGCCCTCCTATATCGAGCCATATCTCATGTTATGCAAATAATACCTTTATCTTTAATACTTGATGTGCAAAACTTGTATAGTTGTATATTTCTTATCAAATAAAAAAAAAAAAAAACGTACCTATTCTTTGTAGTGTTTCATAGGTAACATATTATAAATTTTATTTATGTTAAATCTATAAACATTTTAATAAAAACTATTGCTGTTAATGCCAATTATATTAGCATTGATCATGATAATATAATAAGACGCTAGTCGTCGACTAGATAATATGCGTAATATTTGGCGTTTATGCAGTTATGTTTAATATTTATTAATTAATTTATTAAGCAATTACAATCAGAGCCGAGATAAGGTTCAATGCCGCCATGGAGCAAACAAATGTTGCCGCCTACTCCCCCCTCTTTTCCTATGACCAAAAATAATTGTTTTACGTTGTACAACTTACCTATGTCTTATTTATGAATCCATTAATATACTTTTACAGTTTATTTATAAAGAGATATAACTCAAATTGAAAATAATACAAGTGACCATAATAATAATATATAGATTGATATGGATTGTATATTTTCTTCTAAAGATAAAAGGTATTGAATAAAAATGTTTTTTATAAAAAGATATTGTAACATTTTATTTTTCAGACAGTTAGCTTAACTTTGCCGTCCCTCAAAATCTGTCACCTGGAGCAAAATTTAATGCTCCTTTTGTACCTATGTGGCCCTGATTACAATGTCTAGTGATATACCCATATTAGGTTAACAATCTGCTCAATTTTACTTTTAAATAGATCCATATCAAATTTTATTTTCATATAAAATTCTCAGAAATAACTACATTTTCCTTTATTTTAATTATTTCATTCATCAGATCGAAGTATCATAGTATCACCAGTGAACTAGAATATGGTTACACAAAGTATTCTATTCTATTATTTTATTTTTTTATTTTTTACTAAACATTTAATACATTTTTATATCTTTTTAAATTCTTATATATATTTTGTATTTTATAATGGACAAAATAATTAAAAAAAAAAAAATAATAAAATAAAAATGTGGCTCCATTAAACAAAAAGTGTACGAGAAAAAATATCTCGATGATATTGCTTCTAAATCCAAAAAATTGAAAATTTTTTTTTCACAAACTGTTGTAAGTCAAAAATCACAGAAATACAAAAAAATCAGAATCTAGAGTCAAATGAAATTAAATATATTTCTGAAAACAAAGTTGTACCCGATTCGCCGCTAAAATTACAAGTTCATATATATATTATAACATCCAATATTGATTCAACACATTGTTATTTTCGGCGGAAGACATAAGCGCCAAAATACGATAAGAAAAAAAAAAAGTCGTATCGTACAAAAGCGCCAAAATCGTATCGTTCATAAGCGCCAAAATGGGATAAGAAAAATAAGTCGTATCGTACAAAAGCGCTAAAATCCAAGGTACCTGTGAGCCACGGTTAATAAAAATTAAATAACAGATATTAAATTATTAAATTAAACTTTATATTATATAGTTCATTTCATTCATTCATTTCGAAGACCCAACCTTTCAATTTTCTGAAACCACGATTGCATTAAATGAAATTTACAACATTTTATTTTTGAGTTTGGAAAAACTGCTAAAAATCCATCATGTGCTGCTTTTTTGAAATCAACTAAGAGTGCTTTTGGAGAAAATTCTAAATTATAGTTTTCACACAATTTTTTTATGTATTTCCACATAGATTCGTAGCAATTTGATGTTTTGGTAGTAGACAGTAAATTAAATGTAAATATCTTCCACAGCTATACATTAAACTTTATATTATATTATAATTTATTATCAACATAATAATATTAATATAATATAATTTTTATAAGATATAGACATTTTTAAATAACTACCTACTTAATACTTAAATAAAATATTAATTTTGGCGTATATGATATGTAATTTTTGCACCTTTAGCGTTTATGTCATATGTTGGGTATAGCAGGTATACAATATTAGATTGGCGCTTATATCCTACAGATTTTGGCGCAAATGATAGGTCATTTTTGTACCTTTGGCGCTTATGTCATCAGCAGTTATTTTTCCCTTCTATATCTATTTCAAGTGATTTATAAATTTCAACAGACTCTGAGAATTATAAACAAACAGGTACGCCTATTATCAATAACGACTTTATCCCAGAATAGTGAACCTCCAAAGACTTAAACATTCTGATTTGTCTCACACATATATTGTCGATCAAATTAATTTAAACTATGTATTTTAAAAAGCCTCGTGGAAAACAAAATATTCAAAGATTTTTTTTATTTCATCCACACCATCCAGAAAAAAAGAAATGATGGGTATTTATTCAATTACTATGAATTCAACTATGGATATATTTACACATGATCAATATGTATTTGTTTTACGGTATATTAGTGACAGAATTGATAGCAACCGGTTAGTTGAGGTTGTAGAACAAGTTGTAGCTTTAAACTAAGTAATTTCATCTTCAGGGCAGGATCTATTAATTTATTAAAATTAACTTTAGATTTTATGAATATTAGTTTAGATAATTGTGTAGCAGATGCTTTTGATGGTGCGGTCAATATGAATGGCCTGTATTAAGAAGTTCAAGCAAAACTCAAGGAAGTGCTCCCAATACATTCATGCATGGTGCTTCGTTCGTGTGTTAAATTTAGTCTTACAACAAACTTCTTCTTGTTCAGTTATAGCTATATATATATTTTTAGACTTCTTCAAGAATTATTTGTTTTTTTTTTTTTTTAAAAATCTTATAAAAGACTTAATATTTATGAAAATCAGAATAATCCCAGTCGTCCGTCACATTTGATGAATATTGGTCAAACTCCTCGATGGTGTTCTAAAAATGATAGTTATTAAGATATTTGATCGTATCGGCTTATTAGTAGACCAATTTCTATTAGTGTAAGTGTACCCTATTTATATCTAGTTTCCCGGTAGGGAAAATGGCCCCAGTACTCGCTTGGCCACCACGACGGGGTGAACGGGGTTTAGTAAGTTCCCACACGAAACATAGCAGATAAGCTGGAACATATGTAAGTTCCCTCACGAAAAAATATACACCCTTATGTAAGTCACCACACGAAAAGAACTTATACCGAAAACAAGCTTCCTTTTAATTTAATCTAGTCCATATAGTCCATATAGTATAAAATAAATAATAATAATAGAAAAAATCAAATTTTATTTAATTAAACACTTCACAATTTAATCATACTGTGTTATTATTTTAATGTTTGTTAAGAAACAAAATCGAAGGTAAATTATCCGTCAATTAATAATTTATTTGAAGCTTAACAAAAAATTTACCAATATGTAGCTATTATTATTATTTTATACCTATAAAAATAATATGTGGACTATACGAGGATTATACTATTATTAATTTTTTTTATATACCATATGGAAACAAAACAAATTTTAAACACACCAACTACATTTAAGTTGTCAGTCCTAAGTCTGATTAAAGTGGGAAGGAAGTTTGTGTTCGGTATAATTTTTTTTCTTGTGGGAACTTACGTACCGGTGTAATTTATTTCGTGTGGGAACTTACGTATGCCCGGGTGAACAGCTGGTTCATTTTCGTCGACTTCCGCTTCAGTAACTCGAATCTTACGCGGAACAGTACGTAGACCGATTAGATGCGATGACCAGAAGAGGAAGTGGAAATGTATTTTACAATGTATATACTCTTTTGCATACTCTAAGTATGAATATCGATGTACCCCTGTTTTGCGTGGAACGGGAAATTTAACGTGTCATCGCCGTTCTCCTGAAAACTTGTAGTGGTCAGCGTGTAATCCGTCAATACATATATAAATATATACATACAAAATAAACGTTTTAGACAGCATATTATACGTGTTTACCAGTGACGTAACGAACTTTATTTGAGGCACGTGTCTCAATTTAAAAATGTTGTGGGTGTCCCGGCGCTTGTAAAATTTAGTTGTTTTTGAGCTATGAAAAGGATTTCAAAATTGATTTTGAAGAAATAACACAACTTCGAAGACCATCCGACGTGTTATGGAAAGCATTGTTGTTCATAACACCTAAGATTTTTGTGAAATCTAGGAATTCGTAAAACTCCTGTACGCACTAAAGTCCCGAGTACTAAACGCCGCTGGACGATGATGCACCTTCCCCACGAAACACTCCATTATAATCCGTTGGCGAAGATCGCGGTTAAATTCGTCAATTGACTACCACTTAAGTGGTACGGGCGCACGCGATAAAGCAACGTTTATAGATAACTTATTATTATTATCTATAAAACTCGGCGACAAAGTAATTTTGTTTTTTTGTGATAATTCGATCACGGTCTACTGGTTATCACGGCTACGATTCCTATAATAGTGACCGGGACGGGTAAGCGATTACGAAATACTACCGCGGAATAGATTAAATTACCATTGGACGTCGTGGGAAACGGCCCCCCCCATCTATCCCGTCCGAAATGTCTCTCAGATAACGTTACGTAGAATGATAACATAGTCGTTGTTGTTGTTGCGGAAGTTCGTACAACGATCGGATCTCGAACCGAACCGTCGGCGTTGCGCCGTTGACCACCGGGGTTATTATTCGTTACACCGGCGGTCACAGCGGTCCGTCGCGACGCCGTCACACTGTTCGTGTCTGTCTGCACTTTCAGTCGTTTTCCGCTCGTCCCGTGACGTTGAACCCCGTTGGGTCGTGGAGACCGTGAACCGGGTGCGACCGAGTTGAGGGGCGCCGTTGACGCAGCAGGTTCGGACGGCCTTGTCGGCGCGCGCGTCATTTTCGGCCGATAAATCACGCTACGAGACAATATTAACAGCCGGGTGACTGGTGATTGCGTGCTACTACTACTACTACTACTACTACTACTACTACTTCTACTAATTCTACTACTACTACAGGTACGTGCACGGTTGGTGTGTGCTTGTATATGTATTTTTTTTATTTTTATTTATTCTCTACTTTGATTTAGTTTCAAGTCATCCCCTTGCACGGCCGTGGCGATTCTGTTTGGTCGTGTAAAGATTACGTTAAATGAGCTCCTGGTTTCATAGGTCCCCCCGACAACGGTGATCTCCTTGTTGGTCGTAGGGATTTGTGTATGTATGTGTGTGTGTATGTGTATACGTATTTACACTTCTTTATATTGATGTTAAAACTTTTATTCATATAAAGGTAGATCAGCACTTAAGTTTTTCAACAACACTCCCCGTTACAATGATGTCGTCCATAAGTCGATTGGCTATGATTTTATTGGCTGTGATATTCAGTGTTTTGCCGGCTCGCGGATCTCTCATTGGCTTGTATGATGACACTGATCTGATGGAAATATTAGATAGCTCTAATTTCAATGAAAAAGTCTTGCAAGGAAATACATCTTACGTGATCGAGTTTTACAATGCTTATTGTGGGCATTGTATAAGATTCACGGCCCCATGGAAAGAATTTGGTCTCCAAGTATATGGTAACATTCAATTTATCTTTTAAGTGTATGGATTATTTGACCTCCATTTATAGAATTCAAACACCAAGTCTTTATGTAAAATTAATGAAAACAATTTTTACCATACTAACAGTTATTATTCTAAGTAAATTTAATTCCTTGTATATAGATTAAACTAACAAAGTATAATATATATACCTCCTACCAGGTTAAATATAATTTTAGTAAATAATATTGATTTATTTCTCTATTATTTTTTAAAGGGTTATGCCTATAAAATACTTATAAACATAGTAATTATTGAGTCATAAATGATTGAAAATATTTGAATGATTTAACATCAAAGATAAACTAAATAAAATAAATATTAACAATTTCATTTAAATGTTAAAAGTATATTGTTGTATTTGTCGTACACTTTAAATCGAACTGTTATATTTGGTTTTGATCAAATTTTTTTTAGAAGCTGCAAATTTTCTTGTATACTAATTGTTGATAGGAGTGGTATTTAAGTTCCTTTAAAAAAGTAATTTCAAATATATTATCACATCAAATGTTCTATAATTGTCTTTTTGTATCTTTATGCTATTGACCACTATAATTCTATCAAACTTTAAACCAAACAATGGATGTATAATACAAAGGGTTGTTCACAATTTAAAATTAGGTTTTTTTTTGAAATCGAGTTGTTTTTTTTTTGTTGATTTCAAGATAATGTAAGTAGTATTTAAAGAAATTTACACTCAAAATATAGAGCTGTTAAAAAGTAAAATAATAATATTAATTTCTTCCTTTAAAATTTTGAAAGATCTATAGAGAGAGGAGAGGAGAGGAGAATTTAATAAAATTTTACTTTAAAGAGGCACATATTAGTGTAAATTAAAAATAATAATGAAAAAAAATGTAGTTATAAAATATGATTTATTTTTAACTTTATTTTTTATTTACAACAATAATAAGTAGGTTATTAATATACTTGTAAATTAAACAATACATTGTTATTATTCATAGTGATTTTTAATAATTACATTAATTTTATGTAACAACTAATTGACAATGCATATTTATTTTTAAATATATCATTTATTAAAGAAACATAATTTTACTAAAAAAATAGTAAATTCATGTTTGTTGTTAGATATAAATCCTACATAATTTTTTTGCACTTATAAAAATATACATTACATGAATATTAATAATAAAATTTACAATTTTCAGGGTGGAACAATTATGTAAAAGTTGGTGTAATTGATTGTGCAAATCAGTTAAACAGTCAAACTTGTCGAGACTATGAAATAATGGCCTATCCTACTGTACGATACTTTGAACCTCATCCAGAACCAACTAATATTGGAGTAGATTTTACTAGATCTAACGATCCACAAGTAATGAAAAATGCTCTCATTGAAAAGCTTAGTGAAACTCAAAGAAATGGGAATCTATCGTCTTTGTGTGATTTACAACCATATGATAAGACCAATATAGTTCTAGATTCAAATAATTTGTTGACATTTGTAGTAATTGAAAATACAACAACCAATATGTTAGCTCAGGAGCTTATAATTGATTTTTGTCATGTCAAGGAAGTTAAAATAATATATGCATTAAACTCTAACACAAAATTAGCTGACCTATTGGATTCAAAAATGTATCCAAGCCTTTATAAAGTAGATAGTAATAATCACTTTCAACTTTTAGTGAGTAATAGTAACAAATCTTATTATATTGAATCCATCAATAAAAATCTAGAGGCTGAGCATATAACTTCATTTAATATAATTGATATTACAACTAAATTGTATAATATGCTATTCCAAAATGGAAAAGTTCAATTAGATACTAATACAGTATATTTGTCAGATTTAGAAGCTACATTGAAGTATTCTTTGGATCATGAAATAACATCTCGTAGTATTATTTCTGGTGAGGCGTTAGAATCATTAATTGGCTATTTAGAGCTTCTTAACGAATGCTTTCCTACAAATATAAGAGGTAAAAAATTCCTAAGTTTACTGTTGGATAAAATGCGCTTTAATAATACAGTATCTGGAGAGAAACTTGGAGATTTTGTTAATAAATATGAATTTATGATAAATCCGTATGTAACTAAACATAAATGGATTGGATGTCAAGGTAGCAACTCAATGTTTAGACAATATCCATGTGGTTTGTGGACTCTGTTTCATACATTAACTGTACAAGCATCTATGAAGGACTTGGATACATTTAACGGTGTCCAGGTTTTGGAAACCATTGCTGGTTATGTTAAACATTTCTTTGGATGTACTGAATGTTCTGAACATTTTATGGGTATGGCTACTACTATAAAAAAGAATGTTTCGTCATTTGACGATGCAGTTTTATGGCTTTGGTCAGCTCATAATCAAGTAAATCAAAGGCTTGCTGGTGATATCACTGAAGATCCAAAGTTTCCAAAAGTGTTATTTCCTATTAAAGCACATTGTAAAACTTGTCGCAATAATGTTACTAATGAATGGAATAAAACTGAAGTACTTGTGTTTTTGAAAAAAATGTATTCTACTGTAAATAATAAACAAGCCCCTGATGATCATAAACCTCAAAATATACTATCAGCTCAACAAATTGTTGAAGAAAATAACTTTAATGATATATTTGATGAAGAAGAATGGAAAATTGATGTTAGTACTTGTATGATTTCATACATTTTGTCATGTAGTGTTTTAATGATCTTGTTTTATGTATTGGTAGTTAAGAAACGATGTAAAAAAAATAAGTACTTCTACTTTGTATTAAGTAAAGTTTGAATGTAGTTTTTACTTAAATATTTATTTTATAATGTTTTGATTGAGAAAAAGTATTTTTATAATGTATAACGAGTTAAGAATAATTTTATTGAAATACTATTGTACTATTACAGAATATATGAAATATGTTTTATATTATTATATATGGTATTATATTATTATGTTTGTTTGAATCCTTGTATTAGGAATAATTTGTTTATTTATAAAAATTTTATGCTATACATATACTGACAAACTTAAAACTGTTAAATAATCATTTATTTATGAATAAAACAACATGTAATAAGAGAGTTTGTATTATTTTTAAAAAATTTATCTAGATAATGTATTTAAAATGTTGAAAAAATTGATTTTTTCAATTTATAAAAAAAATAAAAGTTATAGCTTTTGTAATATATTAGATATTAATGAGCATTTATATAATAATTGATGTTTTAAATATTTTAAAAGTGTAAGAATGTTGGCTTGGATGTCACTATAATCTAATTTTTTTTACAATATTATGTAAAATGGTACTTTTGGCAATTATTTTAAATACTTATTCTGGTAATAAAAGTAGATATAATATTAAAAAATTACAGAAATTAGTAAATAATTTTCTATATGAATATATATTTTCAAATTCTGATCACAACATTAGAAATATAATTCTTTGGTTTTTATTTTTCTGCAATCAAATTCTTGTGCCTAAGAAGTTGAATGCAACAATTCTTCGATAATAAATTTGATACATTTGACACATTGAAAAAAATATTGTTTTTAATTTTTCCCATAAAAAAAAAAAAGAAAAAAAATAATAAATTATATTCATCATGTTTTCAAGTGTATGCATTGTATGTTTAAAATCTATCCATCAAACTTACATATTTTATTACATAGGAGTTATGTAGAATATATTGTATTAAAGGTGTAAGGTTATAAGTACAAATGGCAACATTTATGGTGTTTTTCTGAAAACAATGTTAAAAATATGAGTGCAATTCAATAATAAAACCGTATAATGGTTTTGTCTTGATAGAGAAAACAGAATTGCGATTTAGTTGATTTTTTTTAATTAAGATTTCAGATTATGAAATTAGGTATTTCAATGAACGCTACATCGTTACTTGGTAAATGTTCATTAATTGCTTTTAATCATATATTAACATTTTTGATGAACATCTACTGTGGTCCAGGAAGTTAGACTCTCGGGATTAATGAAAATGCAGCGTCTTAGGTGGGACATACGGGGTGTGTTCATGCCTTTTTATTTTTTATAGGCTTAGAGAGCCCTTATACCAACCTAGCTTGGGGCAAGCATACCCATACCCCCTCTTCCTTATATCCGGTACTGATCATCTAAGTATTTATCTAAAGCACGTATTATTTAGAATGTTAAGAAATTATTTTTAAGTTTCCAATAATATCCTCGGCACGTTGATAACTGATTTAATAATGATGATAAAGTAAATAGTGACGTTTGAATATTTGTATTATATATATTTATATTTATTTATTTATTAATATACGGCCTTTTAATTTTGGCAACTGGCATTTGGTCGTTTAATGCTACTATTTATGTATGTATAATTTTATATTTACTTAATTTTTTTAAAAACCATAATGTTTTAGCTTGTTTCGTGTTTAATTAGGTGAAATATGGTTCATGTTAAGGTAGTACAATAGTTTGCGAAAAATAATTATTTTTAATTACTATAAAAGTATAAAATTAAATTTATTGCTAAACTAATAATATATCATATGAACATTAAGTAGTATTGTAAAATGTTTTATTTTTTCATTTGATTGAGTTTTTTTGACGAAAAATATTCTGCAAGATGCGGATATTCTGGCTGATATTTATAGGAGCTATTCAAGTGAGAAATTTAATATTTATATCTTTATTGTACAAATAATTTTTATTCTAATTTAATGAAAATAATTTATTGAGTCTAATATATCTACTTACGGTATCGAGTAGTACCATTGCGATGAAATTCGATATACGAGATCAATTTAATATTTAAATCTCAATTCTTAGATATTATATTATTTTATTGACTTATTAGTAATAAGTTTCTACATTATAAATTATTATATGTAAGTAGCAATATTATTAGTTATAGAAACATTTTTATTAATTTATCAATTCCGTAAAACAGAAATTACGTTTCCAATAATTATAATTGGCAATTTAAATCTTAAATGTTTATTATTTGTAAGATCGTTTGAAAAAATCGCACGCCTAAATATTTTTTAAAAGAAGTTCATTCCTGATTCGTACAATTTGGATTTTTTGAGCGTTCATAAACATCACGGGGTACAGAAATACTTAATACATTCGTCTAAATTATTTGAAACCGATAAGTAGTACTTACCTGACGAACATGCGCTGACATTTTTATTTTACATTTATGCACGAGCATTAATGAATAAAACGAAAGAAAAACAAATGGGAATATTTAACCTACACTTATTTAATAGAATACGATGTTAACTTATTGTTAGACGCTGCACTTATGGTTTATGAATATAATGTTATAGATTAAGATATATTTCGTATTTTTTAATTTAATCAGGGCATTTTAAAAGTTTGGTTAATCACACATATGCACCAGAGCGGCATTTATTGTTTTCATATTACATGAATCTTTTAAAATACGAATAGTATACTCAAATCAATATATCACTTCCTTTTGAACATTAATTTTCTTTTGAAGCTTGACTCATCATCATCTGTCCTGTTTGTGTATGCATGGTACGATGCAGATAATTTATGATTTTTAAATACATTTTCTTTGTTTCTTTCTAGACCGTTTATGCTTATAATTAGTATATACAATTACGTTAGTCATTTATGAGTTGTGATGTGTCAATAAAAGTGCAATAGAAATTATAATCGCATCATCACTATACAGTGATTGTAAAGGTTAAATTTAATTGTTTATATAAACACATCTGATACTATACATATATACGTATTAGCATAAATAAATAATGTATAATAATAATCTATTTAAATAATAAAAAGTCGGGTTATTTACATAATTTATAACTCAAGAACGGCTGGACTAATTGTAATGAAATTGAGTAGGTACAGAGATAGATTAGACCTTGGAGAAAATTTAGCCTATTTTTTGTCGTGTAAAAAAGGAAAGGGAAGTATCAGTATACTTGATAAGGCTCGAACGAGCAGTTGTAGTTTTGTTGTTGCTATAAAAGTAGAGAAAACGCAAATGGACCACACTTCAGTTGCAACTAGAAAATGGTGAAAGTGTCTATTTCACACAAAATAATTTCCAAGAACGACTATTTTTTTCTCCAAAAACGATACTCGTTGCTTTTATTGTACAAGAGATGAATTTGCAATAATTGTAAACGCAGAATTATACTCCGTACGTTGTAATCAAGGTATTTCACTGAGTAGAATCAACCCAAGGGAAACTTATGCAGCAAAATACATAGCTTTATTAACGGAAATGTCTTGTGAACTCGCTATTGAAATACTTGTTTTTTGTAGTTTTATTAAATCTTTATTTTCTTCATATATATTATCTTGATGAACTATAGAACTTAAAACATTTTTTTGTATTCATTTTATTATGTTAATTAAAATTATAAATGAAGTTTAAAGGTGCCATACATTTATTGACTGTTAGGCGGTACGAAGTTTGCCGGATCAGCTAAAATGAATAATGTATAATAAAGTAAATAATAGTTATTAATAATAATATACATACTAATATATATATAACTAGCTGATTAGCCTAGTTTGGCTCGTGAGCATTTTTTTGTGTTTCACATAATTTTGACCCTGGGTTGCCCATGTATTGTAACTACCAACAATTATAACTGTATACACTTTTTATTAGAAAAAAATGTTTTTGAATTGTTTTACGTATTACTATAATTTTGATTATTATTTATTAGATTGTCTTGTTTTATTAAAAATAGCTGTTTCTGGGAACTCTTTTAAAATTATTAAGACTTACAATGTCGGTATAACATTCATTTTATTATTATATATATTATCTCAATACCTCTTTATAAACTGTATTTTTGGTACTGCCTTTTGGTGCTAAAATAATAAGACTACTGACAGAATATGGGACAAAGAACTGTTTATGTAAAAAACATTTTTTTCTCAAGCCATACTTGATAATTGTCCTTGTTTATTGTCAAAGCAAAACAAATTTTACGAGGGAACTGTATATTTTTAAACTCAAAGAATTAATCAGTTGGGATAAACGTTTTTCAAGGAAATTATATTTCCTCGAGTATACCTAATGATAAGAATGGCTTAAATTATATTTTTTTACAGAGCTTTAATTTGTTATCTAATTTCATTACACAATTTAGGCGAATCAAGATGTTTTAGTAATATTACAGATGCTCCAATTTTAAGAATATGTTTATGCTGCCAACAACACAGTTACTCCACCCATCATACTATTATATCATCTAATAATTTTTAATATTCTGTGGAGAGCTTCGAAGTCACTCTTGTGGGCCATTATGCATTCATCCCAATCTATTAGCTTACAGTCTTTAGAACTTGTGCTATATTACTCTGTTGGAAATACTGCATTTAGGTATCTCTACTCTTATTATGTTTAATGGTGTTTAAATACAGAGTGAGCTATTTTACCTCCTTCTAATAATGTAGCAGCGATGCCTGAAGAATCTACAGCCAAAGCTATTTATATTTTATTTATCACACTCTGGCCAATAAAATATTTATGAGAAATGTCTTACCAATGTCCCTAGATGCGTATAAGAAAAATGTTAGGTTAGTGCTCTTTTATATGCTTTTTAATATTTTTTCATAAAATAAGACTGTTCATTATTTAATAAATGTTTATTAGAATTTTTATACTGCGCCAAAATATTTGAATCATAATTCATTTCTCGAAGTGAATTCTTGTTTTGTAAGACATTGTATCACATTATAAGGAGTCATAAGAGTTTAAATAAATATGCTGGCCATTTTATACATGCACTAAAGATGGAAATCTGACGGTTAAAAATGTCTCCATTTTTTCGAAGTCAGAATTCACATTACAGTCTCAGAGCTTTGATATATCGATCACTTTGATAAAGTTTGACTTTATCATTATCATTTTCAAACCCAAATGCTAGTTGATCACTTCCCTTTATAATATATTACATAAGTATTTTGTAGATCCTACAGAATAACATTACTCCACGTTAATATGAGCACAGAATGTACGTGAAAGCACTGGGTATGCGGTACTTCCCAAGAGCCTTATCATTAATTTCAATAGTAAAAATACCATATTCTGGATTTCGCTGTCTGTAATTTGGATAATCGTCGTTTCTTGTCCGTGTTTCTTCAATGAAAGATCTAGAATACGTCTTATTACAGATATTTAACTCCATACAGGGTGATCTGCTGTTTGAATTACCGCAAGGCCCATGGATTATATTGGCCTTGATAATATCGTGAAGGAGAGGACTTTTTTTATGATTTGGTATTTTTGAACTTATGACACATTCTAATTCATCTGGAAAATTGCACTTTTTTAGCCATAAACAATATGTATGTGAGATAAACTACGATTTCGTCATTCGACAGAATACATAAAATATCGCATCTCCCCAAATAAATTTCCTTTTTTCAACAGTTTCATTTCTGTCTTAACTTTTAAATGAAATATCTTAGCTATTATATCATGACGGCCATAGGACTTTAGATCAGATAGTAATGGATTTGAATTTTTTTTTCCATTGAAAATTGCACTTAAGCGTTATGAATAGATTAGAATGGTCATAATGATGAACGTATGTCATAGCGTCCTGAATTTTTTCATTCATATACCGTAGTGATCAAGTTAAATATGATGGCAGCACTTCCACTTGACTAAGTTGAGGGAGATTGGAATTTTGTCTACTAATAGCATCTCTGAGATGTATGTAATTATCAGATTTGAATTAAACTTGAATGTTCTGAACACAATTCAACCACTCCGTTTCAATTTTAGTTTACATTAGGGTGACCATATTAAGAAAATAAAAAAACGGGACAGCTGTTACTTCCTCCCTACCAAAAATAAAAAAAAAACCTTCATTCATATACATTCGCACATATAACACAAATTTCGAGAATTGAAGTCCAAATCTCTGTCATATTATAAACAATTATTTCTTTTTTACTTTACCTTTTTCCAAAATACAACGACTTCACGGATCGACTTTCAACAGCGTCTACAAAAAACTATTACCGATTAACCACTAGAATATAATATCTAATAACATTAATTATAAATTTATAAATAATATAATATATAATTTTAGTTAATAGAATTATGCTATACAACATGCCTCATGCTTACCACTAATTTTATAGTTCCTCGGCATCAGGACTTGACGCTCGTTCCACGAAAACTGTTATCTATTTTATAACTTTGGATTCACATTTTAAATATATGAGTAAAACTATTTTATATTTTTTCTATAAATATGTACAATAGAGTCCCGTTAATCCGGACTAGATGGGACCGGACTCTCCGGATTATCGAAAATCCGGATTAAACGAAATGACGTTTTTTTTTAACTTACTCATTAATAAACACTATAAATAATAACACAATAAATATACTGTCAAAAAACACCTCATGTATTTATACGAATTCAGAATTTATTGATTTACAATTTTACATTAGGTAACATTATTATGTTTATTATTAAGACTTGAAAAACTCCGTTATATTTTTTTGTTTTAATGAAGATTGACGTAATTTCGCTGTGCGATGTCTTAGACGCCTTAAGGTCAGTAGCTCAGCAGAAGATGTTTCACTTTGTTTCTCGAAGTAAGTCATCAACTGCTCCAGCATTGCAGTTGCTTCACCATGTGTTGGGCCCGTTGATTGATCTGTACCATCATCTTCATCTTCTGAACTGTCAACTTCTATTTCTATGTTTTCAATACATGCATTTACAATTTCATCATCACTAAGAACCTGATGACCAACATCAGTATCACCGTTTATCCATTCAGAAATATCATTTGCTTCCACCTCGGCACAACCTTCCAACTCTTGAAAAACTTGAATGAAATCAGTGTCTTCATTTGAAGTTGTTTCATCTCGTCTATAGTTTTCTTGGGGAATATTAGGCCACAATTTTTTCCAACTTTTTGAAGTGTTTCTGGCTTAACTCCTTCCCACGCTTCTGCGGCTAAATAAAGAACAGTTTTTTATGTTACTTTTTTTAAAAGATTCATAAAGTTAACTAACGGGTTCGCTTCTTGTTGTTCTAAAAGAAACATGATCAACTTTTTTCTGTAAAGCCGTTTGTCGTTTCAATAACACCTTGATCCATTGGTTGTATCAATGCGTCACGTTAGGTGGCAAAAATTTCACATAAATTTCACCATCTCGTAATTCATTTTCACTAGGGTGACATGGAGCATTATCTATAAACAATACAGCTTTTTCTGGAAGTTTTTTCTGTTTCAAAAATGTCTTTGTTGTAGGCACAAATGTTTCAAAAAACCAATTTTTAAAAATGTTTCCGTTCATCCAAGCAGATTTTTGTGAAGTGTATTGAGCTGGAAGTGCACTCATATTAACGTTTTTGAAAGCTCTAGGCTTAGCTGATTTTCGATCACCAAAAGTGGAAATTTTAAATCACCAGAAGCGTTACTGCAAGGAAGTAAAGTTACTCGTTCTTTTTTCACTTTATGTCCTTTGGGCTACAGAATCTAGTTTCGAGGCTAATGTTTTTTTTGGAAGCATTTTGTAATTCAACCCAGTTTCGTCAGCATTAAATATTTGGCAAGGCATTAAGTCTTCATCACTAAATAAACTTTTCAAATTTCGTTTTAAAGTCTTCACTTGCAACATTGTCACCTGATAAAATTTCACCACTTACACCAAGTTCACGAATGCCATGTCGATTTTTCCACCGAGACAACCATCCTACACTAGCAGCAAAAGTAGGATCTCCTTTTAATTTTTCATTAAATTTTATCGCGATTGCTTGTAACGTAACACCCGACAACGGAACTCCTTGTTCACGTTGTTGACAAAACCAAATATACAAAGCCTCGTCTAAAGCTTCGTTGTTTGGTTTTCTTAATGTGCGTCTGTTACCTAAGCTGTCCGCGCTCACCATTTTCGCACAAAAATTTTCAATTTCTATTCGTTTTTTTTTCCAATCTGAAACGGTTTGCTTACCCACTCCTAACTCTTGCGCGATTTTTGTTAATGATTCACCAGCATCAATACGAAATAAAGCTTGGAGTTTTTGTTCCATTGTTACAGTCACTTTCTTACGTTTAACCGAAGTTGTCATTTTATGTTGTTTTTATAATAAGCAGAGGAAAAAATAAACGGAACGGTCTACACTGGTACACAATCACTACTAAACGAAATAATATCACAAATACATATTATGTACCTAATCGAAACGATAATACATATCTTAATTATGGGTAATCCCGAATATTAGCAAAAAATATCACAATATATAATAGAAACGATAATATCTTAATTATGGGTATTCCGAATATATATATTATACATGAGTACTATATACGTATAAATACGAAACATAAATTGTCCGGATTATCCGGATGTCCGGATTAGCGATGACCGGATTAGCGGGACTCTACTGTATTTTATTTACAAGCATTAATACATTATATAATAAATAATATAGAAATATCGGAATTAAAACGGGACAACCTTCTAAAAATGGAATAAAAAGCCACCTATTCGAAGTTTGTCGGGACAACGGGACGTGATGATCAAAAAAAGGACAATCCCGTTTTAAACGGGATGTCTAGTCACCCTGATTTACATAGGTACCAATTAAATATTGTTAATTAAAAAAGTGATATACAGTACAGTAAATAGTTGGTTTCCATTTGTCAAATTACGATGTGGTAAGAATAAAATTACACTGCAGAAACCGGTTTTTAAAGGAGTATTTTAGTTTTTGGATCAGTCTGAGTGATATTAATGTAATAACCACCTTAATCATGACAGAAAAGTACTGTAATGTATCGTATGAACGGTGCAATTCACTAATCCGTTGCAATTTGTTATTATGGATTTGTAATACAATATCACATTTTTTAGAACTGTTTTTCAATTATGACTAATAATACTTCACTTGCTGGTGGTGTATTATTATGTCCTCTACGAGCATTACAAAGTTTTGTATCAGCGTGTTATATAATTTCATAGGTTTTACAATTTTGAGGTACTTTTTCATGAGTGGTTTTCAAGTCCTTTATTTATAGAATATTATGATGTAACATGGCTTGTAATTGTTTTATTAGGCTTTGTTATACATTGGCAAAGTTACTATATCTTAAATGTGTTTTTCTTTCATCGTCTCCAGCAAAATAAATCTGCAGAAATTGAGAATCTTGTTGTACTTGCAAACTACCAATTAAATGATATATCTGACCTTTCACTTTGAATATGAGCATAAATCCATCTTTGATAATTTCTAATAGGGCTCATGAAATTTTTGTGATCAAGATTGAACCCCTTACTCAAGTTATAAACAGGCACAGGAAAAGGAAAAAAGGCGGAAGTTGTACTTTATCTGCACTACAGCACATTCCATCCTCCTTTTTTTTTAATTTAAGAGTATAGCAGTAAACGTATTTATGTCTTATAGAGCCCAGATATGGTTGTATCTATCTCATAAGCTATTTCCGGTTCATATTTCATGAAATAAAAGTTTTAATTTTCCAAAGAAGGATTCGTCTTTCTGATAGTTTTCCTGGATTATTTTATTCATATCTATGAACAACTACTCAATATATCTCTAGATTTTTTTTGATAATTAATTTGCTTCTACTTTATGAACTTCTCGGTTTTTTGCTGTAAGTAACTTTAAATTTTAATTAATTAATTCAATTTTTATATTTATAAAACTTTTTGTGACTCATAAAAAATACATTTTTTTCTGACTACAAAGAAAATCCTATAAAAAACATGTGTTCAATTGTTCTTTTTTTTTGAAATGGAGCTCAATTTTTATTTCAATTATCAGTAATAGATATATTTGAGGAACTTTTCATTTCATTTTTAAAACTTTTTGTTAAAACAAAATTATTTTATCAACATTTTATCAACACAAAAAAAAAAGAAAATATTTTCTTAGTATTTTAAGTAGGTATAAAAAATTATTATTTTTAAAGTTACGATTTAGTAGCAGATTGTTAAAGCTTTTTTTTCTGATAATATTTGTAAGTATCTTTAACGTTTTTTAGTACGCTTTTGTGAGCTGGGCGTCATCTCAAATCTGTCACATATAGAAATAGATGTAGTCAATTCATTTTCATAAGGCAAATTAATATCAAAATGTCCATTAGATGGGTTTTTCATAGAACTTAAACGTAGTCACTTTTCGGGATTCCCTTTTCTAACCAAATTTTTTATAAAACTCTCCATTTAGATGGATCTCAATAAATATTAAAAATAATTATCCGGTTGCTTCCAGCTCATAAAAACCTTCATACGTATTAAATTGTAACATATTAGTGAAGTGGTCAGCAGAACTATGATAATGTGTGTGTTAATAAATATTGAACCAACGTTAGTACATATAAAATTGTTCGGAAGCCGTGAGTGTAGTCGTATAAATGAATCATAAAAGCTACGCACGCGGTGTGAGCTTATGACAGATTATCTACCCATACCACTGCACCTGTTAGAAATGCCTATGTGCGTTGTCGATTATGGCAAGCACGATACTTAATCTTAATTAGTAATTGTTATCTTTTTTTCAATTTATTAAGGTACGAATGTCAATGGTGGTGTGCAAAGTATACATAATGTTGAATGTAAGCTTTGAAAATAATGTGCATTTGCAATATAGTATACTGGCGTACACACTATAAACAGAATCATGTGCTGCAGTGGTTATTTTAAAATTGAAAAAATATAGTTAGTTAGAGTTGTTGATATAGACATAATATATATCTGAGACATATCAATTACCAGTGATTATTATCATCATATTAACTTTTACATAAAATAAACAACATATTTGTAATAGTTTTATGAAACAGTTTTAACAGTTTTTAATATTTTTAACTTCTTTTAACACTATTAGGGGTTGAATTTTGGAAAATAATTCTTAGGGAGTCAGTATACTATAAAACAAAACTACTAACCAAATTTGAAACACATAAATTCATCGATTCCGGTTAGTTGATTTTTTTCCATTTTCATCCTTCTTAACCCCCTTACCGGTAAAATGTTGAAAAATATTTTCTTAGAGGTTTTTAGCATCATAAAACGAAATTACTGACTATATTTCATACTAATAGCTTCAGCGGTTCAGGCTAGGTGATGATAAATCAGTCAGTCAGGACAAATTTTTTTATGTACCAATACGAGTATACTAATAGGCAGTGCGGAAATTAAGAATTTCTGGGCTCCAAGGCATCTACTAAAGAAGGGGTCTTTAAAAAATATACTAGTAAAATATGCTTTTAATTTTTATATATTCATGCTCGAACACCTGTTTTTACATAATACGCGTAAAGAAAAATAATTTGAATAAATGCCTTTTTCGAATGTTGTATATAAAAATAAAATAAAGAAATATTGAGTACCTAGGAATAAAGAATAGAAATGTATAGATTGATTTAAAAATAATTATTACCGTATTCATTACATTCAAAACTTAAGGTATTAAGGTATTGTGTTTTTGACGAAACAATTTGAATGTTTCTAGATTATAGATACTAATTCGTATTATATTATTGTTTATTACAATTTTTAAATAAAAATATATATTTTTTTTTAGTGTCATGATGTAGCCGATGATAAATTATTACCAGCTCAGTACAATAATTTGGTTATACCAAATGCTACCCAGTACATTTCGGTTTTCGCGCTATCAGTCCAAGCAGCATATATAACATCTGTAGAATGTATGCTATCTTCAGGTTATTATATCGAAAGTGGGTTCAATGAAATCGATAGCACGTCAAATGACTTTTTAACTGATATAGTACAAAAAGCTACAAGTGGTATTCAAGAATTATCCTCGTGGTATTATGGCTTAAATAATGACGAAGCAATGGAGATGCAAGACAAATTAAACGCTATGTTGTACATGACGATTAATTATTATAAAAAAAAAGTGACTGTAACACAGACATATACAACATTTGGCGATGTTGGCGATATAAAGATGGCTCAACAAATTCTTATCGCACAGAGATGTCAATCGTCTTACATCGATTTCATGAAAAAAGTCGAAAAACTAAAGGCCAAGTATAATAGTGTCCCAGGCTATAAAAATGCTGTCCAAATGACCCAACAGGAATGGAAAAATATTGTAAAACAATATCACGATGCACAAAAAGAATTGATCAAAGAAATGGATGTATATGCATCGATTAAGTATGCATTCCTATATGGCGAGGGAATAAATTTGTGTACCGGATCTGCAAGCTTTAATAAAATATTGATGGTACGTACATTATTTGCCATAAATTAATTAATTATTGTCTCGTTTGTTTAAGTTATATGACTATTATGATTATTGTTTTTCGTTTTTTAGGAAATTTACAAAACTTCTGACCTGTCGATATTTTTTGGTCTTGATAACAACGATTCATTACTATTATTGAGAAAAACTGTTCTTCATATGTATGAAATATATAAAAAATCATTGACTGTGATTTATATAAATTCCATGGGTTATTCTTTGCAAAACATATCTATGAGAATTTTGATATGGGAGCAAGTGAATGTAGTTCGAGCAAACTTTGATTATATGTGTAAAAATATTGCATTAACCATAGAAGAAGCAAAGAAACAAGCTGAATCTACGTTTGGTAAAGATAACAATGACTACAATGAAGCTATGAAAACATTATATAAGAGTGTTAATAAAATGCTTTTAACGGCCGTTAAATCTACCGAAGTACATTATCAACGAGCAGCAAAGTTTAATATAGATGGTAGTATGATAACAATTAATTTTAATTCGTACGGAAAAAAAATAATAGAAAAATATTATGATGATGTTCTATGGTATAATTCCAATGTAGCTGATTATGATATTCGAGTTGTCGAAAAAGAAAAAAGTGGAATGCCATCGGCAGATATTGTTTTACCAAAAGATTTTTACCCATTCATATTAAATAAATTAATCTTACAAACGTTTATATGTCAGATGAATTATATAATGATGAAGTCACAAATGATATCAAATGAGAAAAATGATTTAAAAGCCTGGATATATAAACATATAACAATGAAGGAACTGAAATACTCAATTTTATATGCGAAATGTACAGCAATATCAAATAAAATTTATATTATAAATATTGGCACACATATATTTATTTCAATTACTTCAAGTTCAAACGCACAAAATTCTCAAAATACTGGAATCACCCAAATAACGGAACAAATTACGACTGATGTTATTGGATCAATGGGAACACATACTGTCGAAATAACTGAAATCTCTCATCAAATTGAAATATATATTACCCAAAATAGTAATCAAACAGAAGCAAAACCTTTTAAACCAAAAGTCACACAAAATACAGAAGGTGATAATGGTGGTATTGTAAATGGTGGTGGTAGTGTAAATGGTGGTGGTGGTAGCGGTCATGGTGGCGGCAGTGGTGGTGGTGGTTATGGTGGTAACAATGGAAGAGGTGCTGGTAGTGGTAGTGGTGGTTATGGTGGTAACAATGGAAGAGGTGGTGGTAGTGGTAGTGGTGGTTATGGTGGTGGTGGTGGTGGTGGTGGTGGTGGTGGTTATGGTGGTAACAATGGAAGAGGTGGTGGTAGTGGTAGCGGTGGTTATGGTGGTGGTGGTGGTGGTGGTGGTGGTTATGGTGGTGGTAGATATGGTGGTGGTGGTTATGGTGGTGGTAGTTATGGTGGTAGTGGTTATGGTGTTGGTGGTCATAGTGGTAGTCAAAATGGTAGTGGTCATGGTGGTGGCAGTGGTAGTGGTAACGGTGGTGGTGATACTCGATCTAGTACAAGAAATATAGATGTTCATATTAAATCTGGTTCACAAATAACGGAATCCATACAATTTTTCCAAACCTCCGTTACTTCCAAGTTCTCATCAAGTATTAACAAAGTGCAATCGTCAAAGCAGAATAGTTACACGAATATTGTCATTAAATTATTAAATTTGAATCAACAACAATTTAAAATGAATGTAAATTATTTGGACTGTATTGCTTTGGAAACAGTGAAATTCATAAATAAAACTACAACATACGAATCTGACGAATATTTTACGGCATTAAAATCAGTGTACATGGACACTGAGGAAAAGATGGCAATTTTGTCGACGTTTATTGAAACAACGTTGAAAAGAGCCAATGATTTTCCATTGGACAATTCGGAATATATACTTATCCAGCAAACCATTTCGTATAAAGATTACGTTATTAAAATGTACAATGTATTTGAAATAGATTACAACAAAGTTTATAACACAGAGAACGATGCTTATTCATTCATTAAAAACAGCATATTAATATTCAGCGAAGTGTGCAAAAAATTAGTTGCATCGGTTAAAATGAAAGAGAATTGTCCTTATAGAGAATTACTTTTATTTAAATTACAACAGACTCAAATAGTGTTTAAACAAACATGCGATTGTTTAGAATCTGAAATTACACAATTGCAACAGTTTATTAATCAGAGTGTAAGTAGCAAAAAAGCATTTTATCAAGACGTAACGGAATGGGTTGAAAGTATAACTACAATTTATTCTGGTGTTCTTTTAAAAGCCAATGAATTTTTAAAGAACATAAATTCCGTGAATGTTTTTCAGTCTGAATTTAAAATTATTGATTATCAGACCATAGTTATAAGAAGGTACGATATGAATTGAAAATTAAACGATCAGTGTACAAGAATAACAAGTGGTTGAATTTATGAAAATATATAAGAGAACATAGTTTCTAAATAATAGTTAAGTTCCCAAATAATACCTTTATTTTTTTTGGATTGCATTCCATTAGTTTTAAATTCAGTTATATTGTCTTTTATTTTGAATTATCTAATTACACAATAAATTATGATTATCTCTATAGCAAGTTTATATAGTTTACTATCTTTAATTAAAATTACTATTAAGTGCAATTATATTGAATAATAAAAATAAATATAAATCTGTTTGATGCACTTAAATATAATTTTTCATTCAGTGGTTGAAATGTCAAGAAAGATCTTTTAAAATATAAACAAATTTTGATTGGATATTTTATTGAATGTATAGCTTATACCTACTTATTGGAGTTCAAATAACTATTTAGTATTTACTTAAGATACTTGTGTTTCTAAATATGAATTAACTGATATTAATTATTATATGTTATTTTATATATATATATATATATATATATATAAAATATAAGATATATTATGTATTTACCACTATTTAAAGTAGTGTGCTAAAACAATGACTCATAGACCTTAGTCTATCAAATTAATTTCAATATTATGTTAAAAAAAAAATAAAAATAAAAATAAAAATACGACTTAGACTCTTTTCTTATACAAATTATATTACACAATTATTAATGTATAGGTAAGTATGATTTATTTGTTTGACCTTATAGCCATTGTTGTTTATTTTCAAGAGGTCAGACCAAAATATACTTGATGCTTGAAATGTAATGACTAATATGATTATTAGTAATATAATATAGTTTTTCTCTAGGAAAATAATTTATTCAACTTGCACATTTTATATTTTCTAATATTTTGTGTTTTTAAATCCAATAAACAAAATCTTTAACATTTTATACTTATGATAAGTTGGAAAATTGAATGTTAAAAATATTTGTGTATTTTTTATTTTTTTTTGAAGAAAAAAAAAAGGTTTCGACATTAAAGGTCATTAACCTTGTGTAAAAATTACATTTTTGCATAATTTAAGTTTACAAAGTATAGGGTACATTTATATACATCATAGGTTATTTCCAATACTATACATCAGAGTTTATTTACAATATTTGTTTCGTTAAGGAAATTTAGAATTTTTATGGTGTTTTCTTCATTAAGAGCTTCTTATAGATGTTCTGAAATTCTTTGATGATGTGTTGCATGGTTACATCCACTTGGCATTTATTGCATATGGGAGTTAGGTCTTAAGAATGTATGTCTAATTCTTATTCTGGTTATAGTGGCTTCTTGTTGTATATTTATGTTTTGGGGAATTTGCCTATTTTAATGGTCTTTTTTATTTTTTTTAATTTATTAGATAACGGTAAAGAATCCTAAAAATTTTGCCATACCATATTTATTTTTTGTTTTATAGGTGCTTTAATGCCATTTATTGGTATGTCAGTGATAGTTTGGTGAAAAATGGTTTTGGTCGCTATATCTGCTGTCTTGTCAGATTTGTGTATTTATAATGAAATTTCCAGTTACAATTTACTGAAATATCTGTGTTTAGATCAGGGACAGGAATAGAACCGAAAAGGACCGGTCATGGAACCGAAATCGAAACCTTTATATTGATAAATATAAAACAAGTATAAAAAAGTATATAATATAAAAAAGCCCAGAATCAAAGTGGAATTTTTAAATTCCAAAAAAAATTAAAGTTCTTTTAGGTTCCAAAACAAAATAGTTTTATTTAGTATCACTTATTAGTAATTACTACTTACTTTATAAGTAATCAGGGATTCATTCTCATGATATTTATTCCCAATATAATTGAACTATACATACATGCATATACGTACATGCTGGATAAGTATCTATTTAAAATTACACTTTTGAAGTGTTTATTATACGTATATTTATCATGAAATAGTATTATTCGGTAATACCCTTCACAGTAAAAAATACAATTGGAATCAATAATATATTATCTTCTAAATAAAGCGATGATAATAATAAAATAGACTCACTGTTTGCCAGTATATTATTATGGCAAACGATTTGTAAGCGAAGCGTTCCGTCAATCAAAAATAATACATTGGCGACTGTTATTTCCGATTTTATAATAACACCACGTTTTTATATTTCATAAGGGGTTACGTTGATTGTTAGCAATATATTGTAAAATAATTTTTTGTTAACTATAATAATATTATTATAATGCACTTAACCGACGTGGAAGATATTTTATTTTAGTGTATACACTAGATAAGATAGTATTATATTTTACTGAGGTCAGGAGCAAAATTATTTGGAACCGGTATCTTTATTTTTTTTTTACAAAGAATCGGAATTGAACCGAAAATGTTATTTTATTTTCTGAGAACCGGTACCGTAACCGGTAACTATAAATTCAAACGATTCCAATCCTTGGTTTAGACAACTATGTATGGATCTAGTACAAAATAAATAAAGCTGATCGAAAATCTATCCAAATAAGATTAAATATAATATAAATATAGATATTTTCAAAAAGTGCTCGTAAAATAAATTATTAATTTGCACTTCGCCAAACACTAGCAGGTACCTAGTAATACAATTAGCGATTGTTAATTGTCGGATAATTTTTGCTGAAAATGATATTATTATTGAGTTAGGTACTAAATTAACAAATTATTTAGTTGATTTGTACGTACATGGTTGTAAAAGCTGTAACATTTGTAGTTTTTGGGTACGTGCATGAATGGATTTGATCAATGCTTGCGTATATATATATATATATATATATATATATATATGTTCATGATCAGTGTCGCAACAGCCGGAATGGATGGCATCGAGACCCCAATACTCAGAGGAGGCTTCATAACAGAAGTAAATTTGAGGGGTATTTTCATCACGAAAGAGTTGAATAGCGCGCTTAAAAAAAGTACATAGTAACAAGTCTTTGTTGAAAAAAAATTAATTTACCAACACTTCAATAGTTATATGGTCTCAGACTTACCTTATACTTTATACTCAATATCCTAGTTGCGCTACTGTTCATAGTAAACTTTAATCCACTACCCAAAAATCAATTGAAGTAAAAAAATCGAAAGGTTTACCAAGTTAAACAGTTTTAGTAAATCGATATTGTCTTAAAAAAATAAAAGAATATATTGGATGTGAACTGAAAAAATAACATAATATTAATTAATAAATGCCGTTACACAAGAAGTAAGTCAATTAAATAAAATAAATGTGGAATCTTGAATAAAATCTATTCTCCGATACACATTGCAGACAGTTAATAAGTGAATAAATATCGTCAGATGGAATCCAACTATGAGCACCACGCGTAGAGAAACCGTAATCCTGATCAGTACGAGAATCGTTTTTCTCTCTCCACCAATTCAATATTAATAAATCAAGAACTAATACCATCTTGCGTAGACCGTAATAAGCACATTACAACTAAGGGCAAATTGTTTAAATATTTCACATTTAAAGAGTAGAAGATAAAAATTAAAAAAAACCCTTTTACAATTTGTGGCAAAAATTTAGAGAGTAAAAAGATTATTAAATTGTATTATTATTTTAATAATATGGGAAACAATTGTTTCAATCACTAAGAGTGAAAAAAATAAAAATAAGATAAAAGTTATTGTTATAAATGTTATAAGTTAGTTATGCTATTATAGTAAATAATTAAATTATAAAATTAACTTCAAAATAAATATATTTATATATATAAAAATGGAGACAAAAAATTCGAAATTGGATCAGTTGAGAACGGCTGGGCCGATTATCTTGATTTTTTTTTTTAAATGATAGAGAATGTCGTGGAGCGGGTTTATAGGGTTTATATATGGACCTAATTCCACCCCCGGGAGGTGGTCAAACAGGAATTTTGAGATTTACGATAGAAATTTTTGTTTTTGTTTATAAATGGTTGCTATGGGGGTTATAAGATTTGAGAATAATATTTATTTATTAGTGGTTAATATAATGAATTACCCGACGTTGCAAGGTAACCAAAAAAAAAACATAAATAAGTACTTTGAATATTTTCTATTTGTTTGTGTCATTAAAAATGCCAAGAAGACGCCAGAATTCCAATTTTTGTCGTAGAACAAATGCAGCTACAAACATGAGAAATAGAAGAGCGCAAATAACAGACGAACAATGCCAATCCGATAGTGCGAATGATTCGTAGTTGACTCACGCAGAGCAAATGACCAACTACGCCAACAGGTACATCGAACATTTATATCTGATTCATTCCTGCGTCTAGCATTCCAGTATGAGCCCGATATTATGCTCATTCAAAAGTAGTAATTTGTGCTATGGACAAGGAATGCCTGCACTGCTATGCTCTCAAATTCAAAAATTAGCCAGTCTGGATGTGTTGTGCGTCAGGAAAGATGCAACTACCTGAAATTGAAACACCACCTGAACCATTGAACGGTTTACTTATTGGTACAGATCCAGATTCTAACGTATTCTTGAAGTCAATTAGAACATTCAATTCATGTTTTCAAATGACATCGTTCGGAGCAACAGAAATAGTTCGTAATACTAATGCAAATGGTCAACAATACAATTCTATACTACGGATTTTAGTACGTTAAGGTTAGGTTAGGATTATGTATTAATTGATTATATTAATCCACCGTATTATGTCAAACTTGGTATAACTTTGATACTTTATTAGATTTAAATCATACATTAAGGTACGTACAAACAGCACTAGGTCCGCGATCTACCGCAGGTAGATTGCCTACCTGATAATATACTGCTGTGAATCAGAATTTTTATTCCGGAGAGAAAACTTAAGATAAATCTAGAACATCATCCACCGAATATTAAATAACGAGTTGAACAAAGTTAGAGTCATATAGAGTTGGTATATTTAACGAGCGACAAAGTGAACGGGATCAGCTAATTTTGCGCATGCAAATTGGCATGACCTATTTTTGACTACAAATTATTTTTCTTTGTATTTTTTAATGAATTTTGATAGTTAAATTTCTTTTCTAAGTTGAAAAATGGCCGAGTTATAGAAATTATACCCCTGTAAATAACATAAATTCAAATTGCTATAACTCGGCCATTTTTCAACATAGAAAAGAAATTTAACTACCAAAATTCATTAAAAAATACAAAGAAAAATAATTTGTAGTCAAAAATAGGTCATGCCATTTAAAAAAAAAAGTTATTGTAGGCATGCGTGAAATTAACTGTCACAAAAATAGTCTAATTACATACAAATGTGTATAAATATGTTAATTAATTAGCCAAAAAATCAGAATTAAAATATATGAAGCCTTTACATAGTTATTGAGTGTTTCCACTTATCGTGATCACACTGTATATATATATATATATATATAAACAATATAGAACGTTTTTATACATTATGTATCTGAGGGATTCACAAAGAATAATTATATAAAATAATGACAATAATAGCTTTTTAGGTAATGGGTAACAATTAGCAACCATTGTTTTCATTATCTACTGTTTCTTGGTAAAAACTTTAAACATTTTCTTGAAAAAATATCGTTTGATTACGTACACCCAGGTTTAATGAACTAAATAACTCTGCTCCACGTAGAACAATTATTATTTTCTTAATTTTATGATTAATATTTTTATTAATTTTAATTTGTAAAACATATTGAAGTGTTAAACGGCCCACCACCAATAACAGTTCGTCACTTCGTCACGATACTGCTGTTCGTAGGGTTTACTAAACGAATTACAATAGTAAAATATGAAATTATTTTTAGTGGCTTCATCTTCTACAGATAAAAGTAATTCAACATATATAACTATATTCTAAAGTGATACAAAGATAGTTTAATTTAATTTAATTTTATTAATAAATATTATCTTTCAGTTATTAGAAAAACATACGAGAATAAATTCATTGTATATGAAAGAAAAGTGTTTAGGAAAATATACAATCCAGTAAAGGATGACATTACTAGGGAATGGAAGAAAGAATATGAAGCTGAAAGCATTAAATAGAAGTACAGATATATTAATATTTCACATATAATAAATTAAATATATCTTTATGTATATAATTCTACTGTACGTGTAAGTTTAATCCAAAAACATATCCATATTTAAATTTTACAGAAAAAGATATGTGACCATTGTTTTATAAAATTTGATCCAATTTTTTTTAAAAAAAAAACAGCAGAGAGTAAATAATACACAAAGAGTAAATAAGAATATAAGGGTAAAAGTAGAAGAAAAGTTTTGTTACACAGAAACAGTATAACCTATTAGTATTTTCCCGCTTAAAAATCTGGGGATATTATTTAATTTTTATCAATATAAATTAAATAATTTGATTTGGTAATTTTTGATTTAGTCTGTTGGTATTGCTTTTCCAAATTTTGGATGTTTTCATTTCTTAGGTCTTTATCATTTTTCGGACAAGTGCTTATCACTTCAAAATACATACCCATATAATGTATAAATTGTTATCATGGGCTAATATCTATAAACATTCGTATAATGCTATAGAAGTATTCGATAGTTGTTATTCGAAAGTTCGTGAAAACTGAGAAATACGATGGGTAGATTACCAGAGTCAATAATTTATTCATATTTTTCATATGGTACAAGTAGTAAAACATCTGTATGCAAATACTGCAATGGTCAAGTAAAAGTAAGTTTATTTATTTGTGCTTTTATTAGTAATACACTAATAATAAGAATCCGTACCTTTTTCATTATATGTCATAACCTAATCTTTCATCTTTTAACTACTTACCTATCGTAAATAATAATATGTAATAGTAAGAACATATAATTCGATTTGTCATAATATATTAGTAATAATACTCCACACAACACTAGTCAACCCTATTTTTTAAAATTTGTATTGGATGTTTTTAAAACAAAAATTTAAACTTATTAGGTAAGCCCTTTAACCTAATAAGACTGCTATAATTTGATTTTATAATTTTAGATAATATGTATGATGTTTATAATAGATATAATAGATTTTTTATGATTTTTGAAAAAAAATAACCCTTTAAATACCGGTATTAACCGGTACCACAACCAGAACCTTATTTATGTAATTTTTAAGAACCAGAACCGAAACCCGTACCGATTTTTTATTTTTTTTGAAGAACCTAATTGAAATCCAAACCGAAAAAATCATAAAGGTTCCAAGCCCTGGTTTAAATTCACAAATCAGTTTAAATTTAAGAACAATATATACAATCATATGTTAATATATTTATTTATATCTATAGATTATAATTTGAGTTGTCATGTTGTTTCCTTTATTGCGATCAATTTATATTTTTATCATTATCTTTATTTCTATTTTAACATTGATTTCAAGTTCAATCAATACATTTTTTTAGAAAAAAATGCGTTTTAAGCATTAAAAATAATATGTTTTTTTTTACGAATGTGCACAGACGAATGTAATTTTACTATTTTTGTTAGTTTATGTTTTTCCAGCTCGATCGGTTTTAACTCAAAAAGAATCAACACCTAAATGAGATTGAGAAAAAAGTATATATTAGGAAATATTTAATTATATTTTTTATTCTAGTAAATAAAAAACTTTAAAATCAAGGCACTTTTCAAACGTCTAAAACAAATACAAAATGTTTTATTCTTGATAGGTGTCATAATTTTTTTTGTTATTTCCATAAATTTAATATAACATTTTTGTTTTTTAAATTTGAATTAGATTTTTATTTAGATAAATTATGATTATATTTTTTATTTTACAAAGATAATTTTAATTTAGTTTATTTTTATCTTTATCTAGTTAAAAAAGTATTTATACTGGCTCAACACTGGTTAGTTGATATGTGATACACCACAAACTACTGAAATATTATAAGTATCCGTAAAATATGCACAATATAGAATAACGTTATGATTATATTATACTAATTAAAATTAGATTAAGAATTAAAGTGGATTTTTTTCATTTAATTGGTGCGCAAAACACGTATAATATTATTGTTTAACCATAATGAAACGAATTTGGCTATTCATAAACGATTGGTAATGGAGCAGGAATAATATAATGATGCAGATGTCATTTTGATTAACCCTCCAAAGTCCATATAAAAATCAGTTTTTACATTTAATAAATTTCCATCCTGTGTATTACAATCCATCGAGCGATAGCAGTCTCCATTGGTTATAATGATTTTAATTTGCGTAGGTAATGCAATTACGTTAATCACAGATTTATTTAGTATTTGACACATCGTACACATCGTTTGTTTGCATGGCTGAAAATTATCTATAAAAAATTGTTGTATGAAAATACATGTCTATATTTATACATTTACAATTTATGAGTTGTTAGTAATAGTTCAATCATAGTTGTTTTTTATATAACACGTATTTGTTAATCTTACACAGCGTTTTTTTTTTTTTAACTTTTAAACAATTAAAAAAATATAATATACTTTTATCGTACTATTGATGTGAAACATTTGGTTATTTTGTTTTGTATTTCTATTTTATATACCTACAATGAAACAATTTTCAATTATTTTTGTTTTAATTTATTATTGTGTGGGTATATCCTTTAAAAATTGTTCTTAATTGTGTACTTATTATCATATCCCATTTATTTGGTACGGCTAAACGATTGTTATATTTTTAGATGCCCGGCCGATATTGTATTTCACCGAATTACATCGATCAATTGGATAGTATCGACGTAATATCGCCGTATGACTTATTATGGACAACAACCATGTCATACTGTAATGTATACCATTTAACGTATAAAATGTTAATTGATGCCGGATTACAAATATCGGGTTCGACCTATTCTAATTATGATATAGCGTCTATGCTCGTACCTTCAGTCGAGGTCTCTGACAAAGCTTCTGGTCCACAGTTACAATTTTTAAAATTCAGGGAAGCCTCTCAAAAGATTGAGGATTTTGTTTCTAAAGTAGACATGTTTCAAAACATAATAGAAGATGAAGATATAAACAGGGCATATATGCTGTGGAATACAATCCAAGACAAAATGTTTGATTTTATCAACAAAATCTTATCACTAACAAATCAAGTAGACGATGAATTTATTAAATTGGGTATTAAATTACAAAACCAATCCAACGTAGATTCCTCGGAGATGAAAAAATTGTACATGGATATTTTTGATGAAATTATTAATGCAGTGTCTTTTAGTACTGCATCGTATACCGAGGTATTTAATTTTCTTCAAAAGTTCAATTTTGAAATTGAAAAGAAAAACAAACAAGTAAGTGAATTATAAATTTAAATCTTATGATTTTTTAATATTTTATTGATAAATAAGTCAGCACTTAATAAAAACATTATGAAATTCCTTCTTACATTAAATTCTGTTACAAAATTAAAGAATTGACACATTTATAAATAAGAAACATATTTTTTATTTAGCATATGGTTGCGTATGGTATTCAAAAACTACTTTAAATATTGATATTTTTATAAATCATAGTAATGAGAACAAAATACAACCTAAACATTTAACTTATCATTAAAATTATTTTTAGATTCTGAACGGAGTGAAGAATGTATTGATTTTACAATGATGTGTGTTTTTTTTTTTTTTTTTTTTTTTTGTGTCTGTCGACACGTTTTGGGGCAGTAAAAATGCTTCGATTGCCTTATGTAGCAACTTTTCTGAAAGGAAAGTGAATCTATTTGGTACTTTGGGGGGTCAAAAGTTAAAAATTTCCAATATTTTTTAAATGCGACGGGAAAAACCATAAAAAAATTTGGGAAAAACGGTAGTTTTTACGCAAAACCAGTTTTTGACATAATCAAATTTTTTATTTTGCTATAACTCAAAAACTAATCGATGTAAATACTTGAAATTTTCACCAAATGTTTAGATTAGCGTTCTCTATACACCATTAAATTTTCAAAGTATTTTGACTTTTATGAAGCTATTTATAGACAATTGAAATTTTCAATATTTTTAAGTATTTTTTTTTAAAATAACGATAAAATTTTTTTGGCTGCCTAGAAAATCTTGAAAATTTAATACAAGGTTTCTTATAAGTTGTTCCTTAACTGATAAAAAAAAATCTAAAATCGTAAGTCACAATTTTTTTTTATAAGTGCTCAAAGTTCCAATTTATACGAAATATGTAAAAATCACGATAATTTGCAAGTTATTTTGTAGATAAAAATTCATAAAATTTTTTCTGTTCATACTTAAGGTTCAAAATTTTAACACGAGGTTATGTATAAGCTACTCTTCAAAAATCTTTAAAAAAATTTCTACCGGAATTAGAGGAAAAAATTTTATGACTGAAATTTAAATATTTACGAAATTGCATAAAATAGCGATTTATTCTCAAACGATTTTAAATATTTTTTATAATTCAAAAAGTATAAGTCGCAGATTTTTGAAATTTCTACCAGCTGTTAAGATTGGTATTTCCTTTATGTCATATTTTTTTCAAAATATTATATTGATTTTTAAGCCACTTATAGGCATTTAAAATATTCGATTTTTTTACATTTTTTTTTTTATAATCAGTGATAAAAAAAATTTGGCTCGTACAAAATACTTGAAAATTTAATAGAAGATTCCACAGAAGTAGTTCTTAAAGTCATTCAAAAATCATTAAAATCCATAGGCACAATTTTTTTTTATAAGCGTTTGAACATCGAATATTGACATAAAATTACATGTAAAATATAATATAATGTAGAATGTTCTAGACTGACAAATGATATCGGTTTTTTTAAAATGCCCTAACTCAAAAACGAAAAACCGCAACAACTTGAAATTATCATTAAATCTTTATATTGACGTTTTCTATACATGGTTAAAATTTCAAAGTATTTTGACATATTTTGACTTATTTATAGACAATTTAAATTTTCGGTTTTTCTAAATTTTTCGTTTAAAAATAAAATATACTTATATAATATTTATAAATAACATTGTATTATATTCTAGACTAACATATGAACTCCGTTCAGAATCGTTATTCGTATACAATGATATCTATCATTGCATTCAAATTTAACAAATCCATTATAATAATGACCTATCCTATAAGCGAGGTGCACTCCACCCCTAACTGTACAGCAGAGCGAGGCCCATCCGGTTCTTTTTAGTTTTAATGGTGAATATAGATCTCTGTTAGTATTTTATTTAAAAAAAAATTTAGAAAATATTCATATTTGTATAATTGATTATAGTTTTGAGATAACATTACTAAATGTTTTTAATTTTGATTTATACAGACAAACATAAATGATGAATTAATGGATGAGAATAATCTTGATTTACGTAAGTATACGCGAAAGCAAATAGCCGAGATCTATAAATTGTATTTCGAAGCAATAACAACTTTTTATAACTCAAAATCGAGTGACACGAATTGGGTAAAAACTGATTTTATTTTGTGGTTTGACTTAAACTCGTCCAAAAGTATGTTTGATTATATGGAATCTAATCTTCTTACATACATAATTACAATAACAGAATATATAAACGATATGTATAAATATGATAAAACAAATGTTTCAAAATTAACATTATCCTTACAAGAATATGTATCAATAAGCATGAATTACATTATCGACTTCATGAATATTCCTCTTAACAAACTTGTTGGTGATGTAAATGAAAAATTAAGTAAAAGTGGTTTATTTGATCGCAGTAGTGATAATGATGATGAATCATTAGATGCAATTCCAGTTGATCGAATTAATAGGATTCTGTCGGGTTGGTATGATAATGATATTAAAGTTGAATCTCGTGACATTGTAAATAAATACTTGTTTTCAATGGAGGATACATCAATAAATAACAATGATAAACTAATGCACTGGGTTGAATTAATGACTAACGATGAACACAAGAGAAATGTAATTCAATCATACATATACGCGATCATAAATCAAGTAAAGAATTTAAACAATATCGTAATATGTATAGTGAATAAAAATAGTATGGATAATATGGACGGAGAAAAACTTATTCAAAACCATTTAAGAGACGTAAACAAAAAACTAAATACGTTGTACCAATATAGCACATTTTCAATTGTTTTTCAAGGATCGAATATCATTCCAAAACTATGGGCCGATGTAACTAACAATAAAAATAACATATTTAATATTTTAGATTGGTTACAAAATAATCCAATAAATAAAAATTTACCATACTGGCCTGATGATGAAAAGTGTGACAAAATGTACTTAATGAAAATTTTACAGCTTACATACGTGGCTTCGAACATGATATACGATGCCTCATTAACAAGTATGCATATAGCTATAAGAGAATATCATGTAAGTGACAAAATGGTTCAAAATAAAGCATTAAATATATTAGACGATTTAGAAGAATCTAAACAAATGAATAATGAAGTCACGGAATGTATTAAAAATTATATGGAATACAATATAGAATATATAGAATCACAATTTGAACCATATTCTGATTTAAAATATAGAGCTATTCAAGAATTATCCAAATCGATAAAGATGAAAATATTTTTGAATACTGAACTACTCATTCCTTCCCTTAAAAAATGTGAGTATTTTAATATGACGGAGCCAATAAATAAGAACGATTTTTCAAAATTTTTCAAAGACATGAATAATTACTTCTTTCTGTATTTTAAAACAAACACAATATCAAATACATACATAAATTCAAGTATACAATTGATACAGTTTTATGAAAAGCACATAAAGAGTATATACAAACAATTATTAATAAAAGATGAAATTAAAGTAAACAAAAATAAGTATATTAGAGTATTAGCAATAAATGCTGAAAATGCAAGACGGATATGCAAAATAATAATGAGTCATTTGAAAAAAATTTCGTATATGAATAAAAATGGAAACATCCAAAAAAAATATGAAGATATAAAAAAAAGGTTGCATATCGCGGTGACATTAATCATGGAAGAATTCATAAGATATGATAAATACAAAAATCAAAAGAACGAAATGTCAACATTATACGACGCAAAATATTTATACTCAATAACGCCAATCGATATAACGAACGAGCACACAAACATCTTAAATATTCAAGTCTCTACATTTATGAACACAGAAGTCAACAAGAAAGAGCAATATAAAGCGGAAATATTCTCATCAAACAAAAAAAAAGAAACAAATACATTAGAAAAAAGCACGAATGACCTTGGAAACCCTATAGACTCAAATGGGAAAGAAATAATAACAAATGCAAAATCATCAAAAAGAATAAATGGAGATAAAAAATCAAGTCAACTAAATAAGTTACAAGATTTTATACAGCCGGCAGTGTCGGATACTTCTAATTCATTACCAACACGATTACCCTATACACCAATCGATGAAAGCACATCGGAAAAAAACGGTGATATCTTCGATGAAGGTAAAACTGAAGCATACGGGTTTGTTAAAAAAACGGTCAATTCTCAAAGTGGTTCAGTAACATCAGGAAACGGAGATGATGATTCTAAGACAAAAGAAAAATCACTCGAACTCTTAATGTTAGAAGGAGCAGCTGCCACTGATTTATCACCACACTCAAAAACAGATATCTCTAGCTATGAAAGCATATTGAAAACAAAGAGTGGTAGTTCCGAAGAAGATTCAGAAAAATCGATTGAGTATCGTCATAGTTCGGTAAGATCTATAGATAATATAACACCATCAGTTACTGGAGTTGATGATTCGAAGAAAAAGGGAGAATCACTTGATTTCAAGATGTTAACAGGAACAGAAAACTCTAATTTATTAGAGACACCGTTAACCAGTATGCAAACTGAGGGAAGCACGTCGGAAAAAAAAGCTGATATCTTCGATGAAGGTAAAACTGAAGCATACGGGTTTGTTAAAAAAACGGTCAATTCTCAAAGTGGTTCAGTAACATCAGGAAACGGAGATGATGATTCTAAGACAAAAGAAAAATCACTCGAACTCTTAATGTTAGAAGGAGCAGCTGCCACTGATTTATCACCACACTCAAAAACAGATATCTCTAGCTATGAAAGCATATTGAAAACAAAGAGTGGTAGTTCCGAAGAAGATTCAGAAAAATCGATTGAGTATCGTCATAGTTCGGTAAGATCTATAGATAATATAACACCATCAGTTACTGGAGTTGATGATTCGAAGAAAAAGGGAGAATCACTTGATTTCAAGATGTTAACAGGAACAGAAAAATCTAATTTATTAGAGACACCGTTAACCAGTATGCAAACTGAGGGAAGCACGTCGGAAAAAAAAGCTGATATCTTCGATGAAGGTAAAACTGAAGCATACGGGTTTGTTAAAAAAACGGTCAATTCTCAAAGTGGTTCAGTAACATCAGGAAACGGAGATGATGATTCTAAGACAAAAGAAAAATCACTCGAACTCTTAATGTTAGAAGGAGCAAATGCCACTGATTTATCACCACACTCAAAAACAGATAACTCTAGCTATGAAAGTATATTGAAAACAAAGAGTGGTAGTTCCGAAGAAGATTCAGAAAAATCGATTGAGTATCGTCATAGTTCGGTAAGATCTATAAATAATATAACACCATCAGTTACTGGAGTTGATGATTCGAAGAAAAAGGGAGAATCACTTGATTTCAAGATGTTAACAGGAACAGAAAACTCTAATTTATTAGAGACACCGTTAACCAGTATGCAAACTGAGGGAAGCACGTCGGAAAAAAAAGGTGATAACTTCGATGAAGGTAAAACTGAAGCATACGGGTTTGTTAAAAAAACGGTCAATTCTCAAAGTGGTTCAGTAACATCAGGAAATGGAGATGATGATTCTAAGACAAAAGAAAAATCACTCGAACTCTTAATGTTAGAAGGAGCAGATGCCACTGATTTATCGCCACACTCAAAAACAGATATCTCTAGCTATGAAAGCATATTGAAAACAAAGAGTGGTAGTTCCGAAGAAGATTCAGAAAAATCGATTGAGTATCATCATAGTTCGGTAAGATCTATAGATAATATAACACCATCAGTTACTGGAGTTGATGATTCGAAGAAAAAGGGAGAATCACTTGATTTCAAGATGTTAACAGGAACAAAAAACTCTAATTTATTAGAGACACCGTTAACCAGTATGCAAACTGATGGAAGCACGTCGGAAAAAAAAGCTGATATCTTCGATGAAGGTAAAACTGAAGCATACGGGTTTGTTAAAAAAACGGTCAATTCTCAAAGTGGTTCAGTAAGATCAGGAAACGGAGATGATGATTCTAAGACAAAAGAAAAATCACTCGAACTCTTAATGTTAGAAGGAGCAGATGCCACTGATTTATCGCCACACTCAAAAACAGATATCTCTAGCTATGAAAGCATATTGAAAACAAAGAGTGGTAGTTCCGAAGAAGATTCAGAAAAATCGATTGAGTATCGTCATAGTTCGGTAAGATCTATAGATAATATAACACCATCAGTTACTGGAGTTGATGATTCGAAGAAAAAAGGAGAATCACTTGATTTCAAGATGTTAACAGGAACAGAAAACTCTAATTTATTAGAGACACCGTTAACCAGTATGCAAACTGAGGGAAGCCCGTCGGAAAAAAAAGCTGATAACTTCGATGAAGGTAAAACTGAAGCATACGGGTTTGTTAAAAAAACGGTCAATTCTCAAATTGGTTCAGTAACATCAGGAAATGGAGATGATGATTCTATGACAAAAGAAAAATCACTCGAACTCTTAATGTTAGAAGGAGGAGATGCCACTGATTTATCACCACACTCAAAAACAGATATCTCTAGCTATGAAAGCATATTGAAAACAAAGAGTGGTAGTTCCGAAGAAGATTCAGAAAAATCGATTGAGTATCGTCATAGTTCGGTAAGATCTATAGATAATATAACACCATCAGTTACTGGAGTTGATGATTCGAAGAAAAAGGGAGAATCACTTGATTTCAAGATGTTAACAGGAACAGAAAACTCTAATTTATTAGAGACACCGTTAACCAGTATGCAAACTGAGGGAAGCACGTCGGAAAAAAAAGCTGATAACTTCGATGAAGGTAAAACTGAAGCATACGGGTTTGTTAAAAAAACGGTCAATTCTCAAAGTGGTTCAGTAACATCAGGAAATGGAGATGATGATTCTAAGACAAAAGAAAAATCACTCGAACTCTTAATGTTAGAAGGAGCAGATGCCACTGATTTATCACCACACTCAAAAACAGATATCTCTAGCTATGAAAGCATATTGAAAACAAAGAGTGGTAGTTCCGAAGAAGATTCAGAAAAATCGATTGAGTATCGTCATAGTTCGGTAAGATCTATAGATAATATAACACCATCAGGTACTGGAGTTGATGATTCGAAGAAAAAGGGAGAATCACTTGATTTCAAGATGTTAACAGGAACAGAAAACTCTAATTTATTAGAGACACCGTTAACCAGTATGCAAACTGATGGAAGCACGTCGGAAAAAAAAGGTGATACCTTCGATGAAGGTAAAACTGAAGCATACGGGTTTGTTAAAAAAACGGTCAATTCTCAAAGTGGTTCAGTAACATCAGGAAACGGAGATGATGATTCTAAGACAAAAGAAAAATCACTCGAACTCTTAATGTTAGAAGAAGCAGATGCCACTGATTTATCGCCACACTCAAAAACAGATATCTCTAGCTATGAAAGCATATTGAAAACAAAGAGTGGTAGTTCCGAAGAAGATTCAGAAAAATCGATTGAGTATCGTCATAGTTCGGTAAGATCTATAGATAATATAACACCATCAGTTACTGGAGTTGATGATTCGAAGAAAAAGGGAGAATCACTTGATTTCAAGATGTTAACAGGAACAAAAAACTCTAATTTATTAGAGACACCGTTAACCAGTATGCAAACTGATGGAAGCACGTCGGAAAAAAAAGGTGATACCTTCGATGAAGGTAAAACTGAAACACATGGGTTTGTTAAAAAAACGGTCAATTCTCAAATTGGTTCAGTAACATCAGGAAATGGAGATGATGATTCTAAGACAAAAGAAAAATCACTCGAACTCTTAATGTTAGAAGGAGCAGATGCCACTGATTTATCACCACACTCAAAAACAGATATCTCTAGCTATGAAAGCATATTGAAAACAAAGAGTGGTAGTTCCGAAGAAGATTCAGAAAAATCGATTGAGTATCGTCATAGTTCGGTAAGATCTATAGATAATATAACACCATCAGTTCCTGGAGTTGATGATTCGAAGAAAAAGGGAGAATCACTTGATTTCAAGATGTTAACAGGAACAGAAAACTCTAATTTATTAGAGACACCGTTAACCAGTATGCAAACTGAGGGAAGCCCGTCGGAAAAAAAAGCTGATAACTTCGATGAAGGTAAAACTGAAGCATACGGGTTTGTTAAAAAAACGGTCAATTCTCAAATTGGTTCAGTAACATCAGGAAATGGAGATGATGATTCTATGACAAAAGAAAAATCACTCGAACTCTTAATGTTAGAAGGAGGAGATGCCACTGATTTATCACCACACTCAAAAACAGATATCTCTAGCTATGAAAGCATATTGAAAACAAAGAGTGGTAGTTCCGAAGAAGATTCAGAAAAATCGATTGAGTATCGTCATAGTTCGGTAAGATCTATAGATAATATAACACCATCAGTTACTGGAGTTGATGATTCGAAGAAAAAGGGAGAATCACTTGATTTCAAGATGTTAACAGGAACAGAAAACTCTAATTTATTAGAGACACCGTTAACCAGTATGCAAACTGAGGGAAGCACGTCGGAAAAAAAAGCTGATAACTTCGATGAAGGTAAAACTGAAGCATACGGGTTTGTTAAAAAAACGGTCAATTCTCAAAGTGGTTCAGTAACATCAGGAAATGGAGATGATGATTCTAAGACAAAAGAAAAATCACTCGAACTCTTAATGTTAGAAGGAGCAGATGCCACTGATTTATCACCACACTCAAAAACAGATATCTCTAGCTATGAAAGCATATTGAAAACAAAGAGTGGTAGTTCCGAAGAAGATTCAGAAAAATCGATTGAGTATCGTCATAGTTCGGTAAGATCTATAGATAATATAACACCATCAGGTACTGGAGTTGATGATTCGAAGAAAAAGGGAGAATCACTTGATTTCAAGATGTTAACAGGAACAGAAAACTCTAATTTATTAGAGACACCGTTAACCAGTATGCAAACTGATGGAAGCACGTCGGAAAAAAAAGGTGATACCTTCGATGAAGGTAAAACTGAAGCATACGGGTTTGTTAAAAAAACGGTCAATTCTCAAAGTGGTTCAGTAACATCAGGAAACGGAGATGATGATTCTAAGACAAAAGAAAAATCACTCGAACTCTTAATGTTAGAAGAAGCAGATGCCACTGATTTATCGCCACACTCAAAAACAGATATCTCTAGCTATGAAAGCATATTGAAAACAAAGAGTGGTAGTTCCGAAGAAGATTCAGAAAAATCGATTGAGTATCGTCATAGTTCGGTAAGATCTATAGATAATATAACACCATCAGTTACTGGAGTTGATGATTCGAAGAAAAAGGGAGAATCACTTGATTTCAAGATGTTAACAGGAACAAAAAACTCTAATTTATTAGAGACACCGTTAACCAGTATGCAAACTGATGGAAGCACGTCGGAAAAAAAAGCTGATATCTTCGATGAAGGTAAAACTGAAGCATACGGGTTTGTTAAAAAAACGGTCAATTCTCAAAGTGGTTCAGTAAGATCAGGAAACGGAGATGATGATTCTAAGACAAAAGAAAAATCACTCGAACTCTTAATGTTAGAAGGAGCAGATGCCACTGATTTATCGCCACACTCAAAAACAGATATCTCTAGCTATGAAAGCATATTGAAAACAATGAGTGGTAGTTCCGAAGAAGATTCAGAAAAATCGATTGAGTATCGTCATAGTTCGGTAAGATCTATAGATAATATAACACCATCAGTTACTGGAGTTGATGATTCGAAGAAAAAGGGAGAATCACTTGATTTCAAGATGTTAACAGGAACAGAAAACTCTAATTTATTAGAGACACCGTTAACCAGTATGCAAACTGAGGGAAGCACGTCGGAAAAAAAAGCTGATATCTTCGATGAAGATAAAACTGAAGCATACGGGTTTGTTAAAAAAACGGTCAATTCTCAAAGTGGTTCAGTAACATCAGGAAACGGAGATGATGATTCTAAGACAAAAGAAAAATCACTCGAACTCTTAATGTTAGAAGGAGCAGATGCCACTGATTTATCGCCACACTCAAAAACAGATATCTCTAGCTATGAAAGCATATTGGAAACAAAGAGTGGTAGTTCCGAAGAAGATTCAGAAAAATCGATTGAGTATCGTCATAGTTCGGTAAGACCTATAGATAATATAACACCATCAGTTACTGGAGTTGATGATTCGAAGAAAAAGGGAGAATCACTTGATTTCAAGATGTTAACAGGAACAGAAAACTCTAATTTATTAGGGACACCGTTAACCAGTATGCAAACTGATGGAAGCACGTCGGAAAAAAAAGGTGATACCTTCGATGAAGGTAAAACTGAAGCATACGGGTTTGTTAAAAAAACGGTCAATTCTCAAAGTGGTTCAGTAACATCAGGAAACGGAGATGATGATTCTAAGACAAAAGAAAAATCACTCGAACTCTTAATGTTAGAAGGAGCAGATGCCACTGATTTATCACCACACTCAAAAACAGATATCTCTAGCTATGAAAGCATATTGAAAACAAAGAGTGGTAGTTCCGAAGAAGATTCAGAAAAATCGATTGAGTATCGTCATAGTTCGGTAAGATCTATAGATAATATAACACCATCAGTTCCTGGAGTTGATGATTCGAAGAAAAAGGGAGAATCACTTGATTTCAAGATGTTAACAGGAACAGAAAACTCTAATTTATTAGAGACACCGTTAACCAGTATGCAAACTGAGGGAAGCACGTCGGAAAAAAAAGCTGATAACTTCGATGAAGCTAAAACTGAAGCATACGGGTTTGTTAAAAAAACGGTCAATTCTCAAAGTGGTTCAGTAACATCAGGAAACGGAGATTATGATTCTAAGACAAAAGAAAAATCACTCGAACTCTTAATGTTAGAAGGAGCAGCTGCCACTGATTTATCACAACACTCAAAAACAGATATCTCTAGCTATGAAAGCATATTGAAAACAAAGAGTGGTAGTTCCGAAGAAGATTCAGAAAAATCGATTGAGTATCGTCATAGTTCGGTAAGATCTATAGATAATATAACACCATCAGTTACTGGAGTTGATGATTCGAAGAAAAAGGGAGAATCACTTGATTTCAAGATGTTAACAGGAACAGAAAACTCTAATTTATTAGAGACACCGTTAACCAGTATGCAAACTGAGGGAAGCACGTCGGAAAAAAAAGCTGATAACTTCGATGAAGGTAAAACTGAAGCATACGGGTTTGTTAAAAAAACGGTCAATTCTCAAAGTGGTTCAGTAACATCAGGAAACGGAGATGATGATTCTAAGACAAAAGAAAAATCACTCGAACTCTTAATGTTAGAAGGAGCAGATGCCACTGATTTATCGCCACACTCAAAAACAGATATCTCTAGCTATGAAAGCATATTGAAAACAAAGAGTGGTAGTTCCGAAGAAGATTCAGAAAAATCGATTGAGTATCGTCATAGTTCGGTAAGATCTATAGATAATATAACACCATCAGTTACTGGAGTTGATGATTCGAAGAAAAAGGGAGAATCACTTGATTTCAAGATGTTAACAGGAACAGAAAACTCTAATTTATTAGAGACACCGTTAACCAGTATGCAAACTGAGGGAAGCACGTCGGAAAAAAAAGCTGATAACTTCGATGAAGGTAAAACTGAAGCATACGGGTTTGTTAAAAAAACGGTCAATTCTCAAAGTGGTTCAGTAACATCAGGAAACGGAGATGATGATTCTAAGACAAAAGAAAAATCACTCGAACTCTTAATGTTAGAAGGAGCAGCTGCCACTGATTTATCACGACACTCAAAAACAGATATCTCTAGCTATGAAAGCATATTGAAAACAAAGAGTGGTAGTTCCGAAGAAGATTCAGAAAAATCGATTGAGTATCGTCATAGTTCGGTAACATCTATAGATAATATAACACCATCAGTTACTGGAGTTGATGATTCGAAGAAAAACGGAGAATCACTTGATTTCAAGATGTTAACAGGAACAGAAAACTCTAATTTATTAGAGACACCGTTAACCAGTATGCAAACTGATGGAAGCACGTCGGAAAAAAAAGGTGATACCTTCGATGAAGGTAAAACTGAAACACATGGGTTTGTTAAAAAAACGGTCAATTCTCAAATTGGTTCAGTAACATCAGGAAATGGAGATGATGATTCTAAGACAAAAGAAAAATCACTCGAACTCTTAATGTTAGAAGGAGCAGATGCCACTGATTTATCACCACACTCAAAAACAGATATCTCTAGCTATGAAAGCATATTGAAAACAAAGAGTGGTAGTTCCGAAGAAGATTCAGAAAAATCGATTGAGTATCGTCATAGTTCGGTAAGATCTATAGATAATATAACACCATCAGTTACTGGAGTTGATGATTCGAAGAAAAAGGGAGAATCACTTGATTTCAAGATGTTAACAGGAACAAAAAACTCTAATTTATTAGAGACACCGTTAACCAGTATGCAAACTGATGGAAGCACGTCGGAAAAAAAAGCTGATATCTTCGATGAAGGTAAAACTGAAGCATACGGGTTTGTTAAAAAAACGGTCAATTCTCAAAGTGGTTCAGTAAGATCAGGAAACGGAGATGATGATTCTAAGACAAAAGAAAAATCACTCGAACTCTTAATGTTAGAAGGAGCAGATGCCACTGATTTATCGCCACACTCAAAAACAGATATCTCTAGCTATGAAAGCATATTGAAAACAATGAGTGGTAGTTCCGAAGAAGATTCAGAAAAATCGATTGAGTATCGTCATAGTTCGGTAAGATCTATAGATAATATAACACCATCAGTTACTGGAGTTGATGATTCGAAGAAAAAGGGAGAATCACTTGATTTCAAGATGTTAACAGGAACAGAAAACTCTAATTTATTAGAGACACCGTTAACCAGTATGCAAACTGAGGGAAGCACGTCGGAAAAAAAAGCTGATATCTTCGATGAAGATAAAACTGAAGCATACGGGTTTGTTAAAAAAACGGTCAATTCTCAAAGTGGTTCAGTAACATCAGGAAACGGAGATGATGATTCTAAGACAAAAGAAAAATCACTCGAACTCTTAATGTTAGAAGGAGCAGATGCCACTGATTTATCGCCACACTCAAAAACAGATATCTCTAGCTATGAAAGCATATTGGAAACAAAGAGTGGTAGTTCCGAAGAAGATTCAGAAAAATCGATTGAGTATCGTCATAGTTCGGTAAGACCTATAGATAATATAACACCATCAGTTACTGGAGTTGATGATTCGAAGAAAAAGGGAGAATCACTTGATTTCAAGATGTTAACAGGAACAGAAAACTCTAATTTATTAGAGACACCGTTAACCAGTATGCAAACTGATGGAAGCACGTCGGAAAAAAAAGGTGATACCTTCGATGAAGGTAAAACTGAAGCATACGGGTTTGTTAAAAAAACGGTCAATTCTCAAAGTGGTTCAGTAAGATCAGGAAACGGAGATGATGATTCTAAGACAAAAGAAAAATCACTCGAACTCTTAATGTTAGAAGGAGCAGATGCCACTGATTTATCGCCACACTCAAAAACAGATATCTCTAGCTATGAAAGCATATTGAAAACAAAGAGTGGTAGTTCCGAAGAAGATTCAGAAAAATCGATTGAGTATCGTCATAGTTCGGTAAGATCTATAGATAATATAACACCATCAGTTACTGGAGTTGATGATTCGAAGAAAAAGGGAGAATCACTTGATTTCAAGATGTTAACAGGAACAGAAAACTCTAATTTATTAGAGACACCGTTAACCAGTATGCAAACTGATGGAAGCACATCGGAAGAAAAAGGTGATATCTTCGATGAAGATGAAACTGAAACATATGGGTTTGTTAAATAACCTTTAATTCTCTAAGTAGTTCATCAACATCAGTAAATGTTGGTGAAGGTTCGGAGTAATATAATGACTCTCTAGATTTAATATAGTATATCAGATCAATCCTCGCTAATTTTTTTTTCGAATCCACTATTCAAAATTTTGTTTGATTCTTATTATCATTCTTTGAAATCATCTTTGCAAATAGAACTCTCTTACCGATTTAATTTAAACATTTGAAAATATTTTATAAGACTTAATGTCTTTATGATTTATTTTTGAATTTTTTTCTTTTGAATTCTATTCCGTATTCCTTTGTAGGATTATTTTTCAGTGATTCTTTCTGAATGTTTTTTTTTTATTTTCATTACGTTGTAATAATTGTTGTCTCATAATCTTTAAGTACTGAATATTGAAAGTCTTAATCAGTTATTTTCCTTGTATCATAATAGACACTATGACTGTTTCAAAAATTTAAGACAGTTATGAGGATTATAATAAAATCATTTTATCATTAGTTTTGTTACAGAATGCATCATCAGATTTCTTTGTTTTTATATATATTCCCTATGTCATTGAATTCTTGAATATTTTCGTTATTCCTACTGTTACAAGTTGGTGTTTATTTACATCACAGAGTTATATTTTTGGACTTAAATACCGACAGTGTTTGTAGATTCTTATAGATTTATTTTATATATTATATGAAATTTGTTATTTCATATATTACAGCAAGCAGCGTTAGGCGACTGTGATTTGGGACTAAAATCATTTACCTATAATATCTCTTCCGAAAACACATTGAATTTAATACTACCTCTGAATAATATACAACTTAAACAAATGACTTCTTTAATATATCAATAGATTTTTTTAACTTGTTCAAATAACACAATAACAAGTGTCGTTGATATAAGTAATAATATTTTTAACTGGGCGTTTTACATTATATGTATCAGATTTCACCGAATATTTAACTACTATTGATTTTTTTATCATTGAGATCATAATTAAATCAATGTTTACAATATCTGTTTTGAATGAAACTACAACTATGTTTTACTCAGAATCAAATATGAAAACTATAATTTTTTTAAAAACAATGAGAAGAGATGTTCCTAGTATTAGAAATTCTATATTTTACAGTTTCAAAAATAAATTATTTCGATTAAATACTTTATTCATCTTCCAATTTTTTTTATCAATATTATCATACATTTCTTCTATATTTATTAATTCTTTATTATGGAGCCGCCATAGTTGTGTAATCTATTTTAATCAAAAGTGAGTAGCTTAACATTTTCATTTTTGTATCCAGTAGCTGACTCTATAGATTCAAAATCAAGATTATCAAATATTTAAAGAATATATTTAAGGACTTAGGATACCTAGTTGAATTACTTTTTCGAACTCTGTTGATTTTGTATATTTGGTTTTCTATACGAGAATCATTTGTATTTTGAACCAAACTGTAAGATAAATAATAATAATAACATTATTTTGTATGTTTGATGTTATTCTACTATTTGTAACGATTTCAAATATAATATATACATTTAAAAATATATATAATTTTAATTATTTATAATTTTTACTTTTTTTATTATATTTATATTGGTTATAAAGCTTCATTTTTATGTTATAATTTTTTATTTGTATTAAAATTGAAGCAGTGCACAATAATTCACTTTTAATTTTCAATGATTGTAATTCATTTGGTGGATATTAAGGACGCATTTTTCTTGAAAATGTATTGATACTCGCGTTTGATGTTACGTTAATGTAACAAATTCGTTATTAACTTCCTATATTATTTTTTATAAATGTTATATAACTATACATATATTAACTATTATTTTTTATTTGAATTATATTTAATGTATTTTTTTTAATGTTGTATATAACATTTTGAAAATTAATTTTCCGTTGTTTTATATTAAATGTATTATTTTTAGTGATCTTGAAGTAAGGATTTTTATATTACATAATTTATATCAAATTTAATTTAAGGATCTTAGTATGGAGTTATTATAATTATTACAACGTTTATTATACATTTTACTCAAGTTTTTTATCATGTGTTTCCTTTTTTTTATTTGTTTGAAACATATATATATATATTAATTAATTATGTAATTGTTGTACCTGTATAAACATACGTATATATGTATTTGCATACCAATTTGGCTATATTATCGGGTTTCAAATGAGTGAATACAATTATGATTGAATAAATTACGTTTATTATGTTTATTTTAATTGTTTAAAACTTCTATGTATGCAATATTTGATGTAATGTTATTATTTGGTACCAAACAGTGGCGGTTTTGAGTGTGAGGCAAGTGAGGCGGCGCCTTACCTAACATTTTGTAGGAAATAATACTCTAAAAGTATGGTTCTTGGCTGACCGATAGCACACATTTCGCTAATATTTTTTAACTTATTTATGATTTTATTTGAAAAAAATTCTGCTTCGTAATGTTTAATAATATGAAATATCATTTTTTTTTTTATAATTGTATAATTTTATTCTATGTTTATTACTAAAAATAGCGATAAACCGATAAGAAATGCATGAAATAATTATTACGTACACAAACCATTATATTTCAGTCGGCGGCAATATTCCGATGACGTCGAGAGGCTCCGTTTAACGTCGCTTCTGAATTGTTACTTGTGTTCATTAATTACACACACAAGCGTATGTACGTGAATGCACGCGACTGTTTAAATAAGCAGAGTTACACATGCGCAATGATCATCGTGAGGCTCGTTTTTCATCGCCTCTGAGTGCTAAAAATAAATATGGTATACTATGGTCAGCTCGCAGCCGTGACTGCGGCACGATCAACAACAAAATATAGATATTAGATAATCACAAACGACATATACCCGTATTATTGACACAGCGCCTAATGAAACCGATTTCAATTTTAGTTTATATTTCTGTTTCTATTTTATTCGAATCGTCGTTTGTATTGTTTCGTTTAAATTTGCCTACGTGTGTCGTGCTTTTTATTTGAGTTTTAATATCATGAATCCAGTTACAGACGAAGTTGTCATGTTGTTGGAAATGCCATTTCAACGTTGGAAGTCGGATAATAAAAACGATTTACTGAGAGTAGGTAGGCCTAATCCGACTTTATCAGTTTTGACAGCTGACAAAAAATCAAGTAAGGTATTCTGTAGATCGTTCAATCCAAATTTATATCAACAACACTCTTGGCATTGGCGTAAATAGGAGGGGGGCTTGGGGGAACTTAGTCCCCCAAATTTCGATCAAGTCCCTCCAGTTCAAAATCTAGTAATTAGTACTAATTTTTATATTCTGTAGTACTAAATTTTTTAAAAAACAACCAAATTACAAAATACAATTATTGAAAAAAAAATTGTTATTATGATAGTTTTTTTTATAAATCTTTATAAAAATACAAATCTTAGTCCGTGCCTTGCATAGATATATAATATGCTATATGGTGCCTCGTGGTCAAACTGATAATTGATAATAGATAAATAATTTATATGTGATAAACCTATAGATATTATAAGAATGGATAGGACACGCCTATATTGGCTCCGTAAGAGGTTGCGGTCTTTTTTGGGGAAGAGAGAAAATTCAATATCTGCGAGGGAGATAGATTATAAAAGTGCTTTTTGAGGTTAGGTTACAAACGATTCTAATTGTCAGCTGGCCTAATCTTTTGTGTGCCCCGCCAAATTATCTTATAATATCTATGCTTATAACCTCAAAAATTGTATCACTTTATTCTCAGTTGATAAGCTCGATGTCCTATCCATTCTTATAATATCTATGGATAAACCACGGTCTTAGATTATTAATTGTGATAAACTATGAGGGTCTGACGTCAGCTGTGTCAAGGTTTATAGATAATACTATTATCTATATCTGTATTAACTTTTGCCGTGGTCTGTGTTGCTGTTGACCTCCACCACAGCTATAGATAGGTTAACCTCCACACTGTCGACGATTTACGCTCCAATTTTTGAACAAGCACTTTGTTATCATTAATAATTATTATTTGTTACCAGTTGGTAGTTACTACGGACTAAGACAGTATCTAACTAGTAAGATATATGTTTATTACCAACTTGTTAGGTTATATTTTAATATTTTTTGGTATAATAGAATCTCTATTATGTCTCTATGAAGTGTCATGGTCTAATTGGTCTATAAGTCTATGTCTTTTATTCTTTGATTTTATAAAAGTGTTTTCCCTTATTGGCGTATTGCAGTCGCCCGTGCCAGTCCGTATGCAGCGTTGCTGTATGTTTGCAATATTTATATTGGCCGTTGCACAATTCATGTTTCATGTATAACTTATTTCAGTTTTTAATTCACGTGATTTTTTTAAGTCAATGCTCAGTCGTTCAGTGTATCTTTTACTAAATAGCCATGAGTAAGTCAACTATGGATCAGACTAGGTTCTCAACTCTATCTATTCTACATATTGAGAGAGATTTATCTAATAATATATATATACAAAAGATATTTTAAATGTATTTGCCGAAAAAGAACGGAGAATTTTGTTAAAATAAATATATTCTAAAAAAGTAATACTTTGTATTTTTATTTAATATCCGTAACAATAGTTGCTCAGTGGGTGGGGGGATTTATGGAGAGCGTTTCCCTCCAAAATGTGTATTACTTATATTATGGCCTTTGGGGAGGGTGGCTTGAGTCCCACCAAAAAATTTAGTCAATTTGTGCCTATGACTCTTGGTTATGTGGAAGTCATTATTTACAGAAATTGTTTTGTTGGCTGTGTTTGTTATTGGGTAAAATTCTGTGTGTTTGGAATATTATTGGTTATTATGATTTAAAAAATTTATCTAGGAGTATTCAAATACATCAATCATCTAAAGAACATATTCATAATCATTTAGGATTAAAAAATTTAGAAAAAAATCGTTTTACTATAGTAGATATTGTTAATGAACATGGTAATTTATGTAAAAAAAATTATAATGAGAATGTGAGATTGAATCGTTTATTTATGGAACATTTAATTGATTTGGTTTTATTTTTGGGAAAACAAGAGTTAGCATTTCGTGGTCATGATGAGAGTGATTCATTAAATAAAGGGAATTTTAGAGAGTTATTTGATATGCATATTGTTAGGTGTTCTCAAGAAATTCAAAATCATTATAAAAGTATAAAAAACACATTTTCAGGTATGTCCAAGTCTATATAAAATGATTTAATATCATGTATTTGTGATTCCTTAATAAATCAAATAAAAAATGAAATTAAGCAATGTAAATTTTATTCTATTTAAATTGATGATACAACAGATATTAGTCAAAAAATACAGTGTTCAATTATTATTAGATATGTTGCAGATAAATCTGAATTAGTTGAACGTTTCTTGGGTTTTCATAATGTTAATGAAGACCGCACGGCACAAGGCTTATTTAATTTGGTTTGTTCTATTTTACATGAGTTTGATATGGAAAGTAAATTAGTTGGCCAATGTTATGATGGGGCTTGTATAATATCTGGGCATTTAACAGGTTTACAGGCTAGAGTTAAAGAATTTGCTCCTAATGCTTTATTTACACACTGTCTAGCTCATAGATTAAATTTGGTATTGCAACATGGTTGTAATATAAATGCTAAATGTCGTATATTTTTTGCTAATATAATTGGCTAATATAATTAGTATAATTGGTATCGCTGCTTATTTTCATAATTCCACCTCGCATACTAATGTTGTAGATAATATTGTAGGGAAACGAATTCCTCAATTCGTTCAAACTAGGTGGTCTTCACGTTCAACAATTTTAAATACAGTAGTTAATGAATGGTCAGGGTTTATAAATGTATGTTTTTGATTTTATTAGTAAAGATCCAACATCTTAGTCTGAATCTATTTGTGGTGCTATAGGTCATTTAAAAAATTTAAAAACTTTTGAATTTGTTTTTTTATCACTCATATTTAATAATATATTCATGTATACTGACAATTTATTTAACGTTCTTCAGAATAAATCATTTGATATGGAATTTTGATTAAGAAAAATAAATATAACATGTGATCTTATATATAAAAAAAGAAATGAGTCTGAATTTTTAAAATTATTGAATCAAGCGGTTACTCTTACGAAACCCCCAAAAGCTACAAGAAATGAATCGAACAATCAATCAAATTTTAAAATATTATTTTATGAAATAATTGATAATATTCTAATGCAAATACATACCAGATTTCAATTCCAGAAAATGCTTTAAATAATTTGAAATTAACTTATTCTAATATATTTTATGATATAAATAAATTAAAAGTTGAATTAGAGGTTATGTACAGTAATGTCTTCTTCTTCTTCTACTTCGCCTTCCTCCCAACTATTTGGGGTCGGCCACCCTTGTCCTACACCTCCACTTTACTCGGTCAATCACATCTCCTCTGCACACACCGACAACCCTCATGTCATTCTCCAAAGTCTCCAACCATCTCTTTTTTGGTCTTCCTCTTCCTCTTTTCCCTTCAACGTCCATCTTCATAACCACTCTTACTGCATTCGTTTCCTCTCGCCTCATCACATGCCCAAACCATCTCAGCCTATTTTCTCTCATCTTGTCCACAATTGGCGCTACACCAACACTACCTCTCACGTATTCATTCCTTATTCTATCTTCTCTTGTCACTCCACTCAACCATCTAAGCATTCTCATTTCCGCGACACTCATACTTTGTTCTATTCTCCTGTTAACCGCCCAACACTCTGAACCATACAGCATAGTTGGTCTCACTACACTTTTATAAAATTTACCTTTCAGCCTAATTGGAATTCTCTTATTGGAATTAATTAATTGGAATTCCCTTAGGTTATGTACAGTAATGTAAAATATCAAAATTTATTACATATTTATGACATGGTTAAAATTATTGAACAAGATACATTGAAAGACATTTTACTTGAAGTTTATAAATTATTTATTCTTATTTTGACCATACCAGCAACTAGTGTATCAAATGAAAGAAGTTTCTCTTGTCTCAAAAGAATAAAACCTATTCTCGAAATAATATTTCACAAATTCGTTTAAGATCTCTCGCTATACTATTCATTGAAAAGTCCTTGATTCATCAACTCAAAGAAACCGAATCATTTTATGATAATATTATAAACATATATGATAATCAAAAAGATAGGAGTATAAATTTAACATACAAAACATAAGAATTTAATTTGTTTTATTAAATTCATAGTTTCAGGACTAGGCATACTAAAAAAGTTTTTTTCAAGACTAGGCATGTTAAAAAAAAGAACCGGATGGGCCTCGCTCTGCTGTACACTTGGGGGTGAAGTGCGACTCTTCATAGGATAGGTCATTATAATGGATATGTTAAATTTGAATTCAATGATAGGTATCATTGTATACGAAAAACGATTCTGAACGGAGATGATATGTTTGTCTAGAATATAATACAATGTTATTTATAAATATTGTAATAAGTAGAGCGCGGATTTGTATGCAATTGCATATGTATTTTGGTTTATTGTATGATATGCTAAGTGAGGACGAAATTTGTTTCTTGGCATAACGATTTAAACAATGACATTTTTTTAGTGCATATTTTGCATATTTTGTCGTTTTTAATTTTTAAGAGCTTATTTAACAATTTTAATTGCATATTTTATCTTAGAGTGCATATTTTGGTGTTAGTTTGATTTTTAAATATTTTTGAAGTAATAGCCGTTACAAAAAAATATATAAATAAATATCTTTCACGAAGAAAATCTTATCGCTCTCAGATTTTGTGGAAAATTCTCATTAATTGGTCTGGTGTGTCATATTTCATTTTATTGTGTGTAGTCTCGGCTTAGATTAATTATCTTTATCGGTGAAATAATCAAATAATATTTACGAATACTCAGAAAATATCAGTTTCGGTATCAGACCAATAATATTATTTCATTCTGTAAAAATATTCAGTATCAACCGTGTGTTCGTGTCTGTCGTAGTGCGAGTCTTCGTGTATTATATTTTTTCAAGATGCCGAAAGAAAAATCGTCTTTATCGAGTCGTCTTCGTAGTTATGTGCGTGAATTTGGCGAGAATATTTTTTTCAACCGATGGTCAAGTAATACTGTACAAATTATGTGAAGTAAAAGTTGGCCACGATAAACGATATTCAATTACGAGTACACAACATATTAAAACTGAAAAGCATTTAAATCTGTAAGTTTGAGCCAGACTAATAAACAAAATGTTCAAAGTTTACTCACTAATACAGTATTGAATTAAGATCCATTTTGTGTAGATTTATGCAAAGCACTGGTTTCGGCAAATATTCCGTCTAAAAAGTCTAAAAAACTTAACGATACACATTTCAAATCATTTTTGGAAAAATATACTCTCAAAAAAATACCCGATGAATCAACAATTCGTAAAAATTATTTAAATGATTGCTATATTGAAACAATGAATAAAATTCGTAATAAAGTCGAAGGAAAAAAGGTGTGGTCGTCAATAGACGAAACTACAGATATTGAAGGGCGATATGTCGCCAATGTCATCATCGGAACATTAGCATCAGATTCTAATATTACAACGAGTCCAGGTACAACGATGTTATTAAATTTTGAAGTTTTGGACAAGGCAAATTACTCCACTATTTCAAAACTATTTGAAAAATCTCTAAATTTATTGTGGCCTGAAGGTATACAACATAACACTATTATTTTGAGTGATGCTGCGCCGTATATGGTAAAAGCAGCCGGTGTAATCAAGACATTTTACTCTAAAATACTTCATGTTACTTGCTTAGCTCATGGATTACATCTTATAGCTGAAGAAGTAAGGAAATATTTTCCGAATGTGGACAAACTTATATCAAATATTAAAAAAATTTTTTTAAAATCTTATCGCGTTTCTTTTTTAAAAAATGAAGCATCTGGTCTGCCTTTACCGCCAGAACCGATAATCACTCGTTGGGGCACATGGCTAAACGCTGCTGTATACTATTGTGAAACATAGAGCTAATTCGTAGTATTGTCAAGCAGTTAAACCCAGGTGATGCAATTTCAATACAAATGGCTCAAGATGTTTTAGCGGACAAATCATTGGATGCGAATTTAATATATATAAAATTTAATTTTGGATTTTTACCCGAAACAATTAAATGTCTAGAAAAATCGGGAGTTCTTTTGAATGATGCTATCACTTTGATTGAAAACACAAAAATATCTCTTCAAAAATGTAACGGACAAAAAGGTAAATCTGTTTATGAAAAATTTAAAAAAATTCTATCAAAAAACGATACACTAAGTAAAATATCAAAAATTTTAATTGGAGAAAATGTATATTATATATATATTTTGAAACGATAAATATATTTTTTAATTAGGATGGGTTGGCAGTTGCATACAGCGACATAGTTTGTCAGTCTAGAATATTATACATTATATTATATTTTACATGTAATTTTATGTCAATATTCGCTGTTCAAACGCTTATAAAAAAAAGTTGTGCCTATGGATTTTAATAATTTTTGAATGACATTAAGAACTACTTCTGTGGAATCTTCTATTACATTTTCAAGTATTTTGTAGAAGCCAAATTTTTTTTATCACCGATTATAAAAATAAAATGTAAAAAAATCGAATATTTTAAATGCCAATAAGTGGCTTAAAAATCAATATTTTGAAAAAAATATGACATAAAGGAAATACCAATCTAACAGCTAGTAGAAATTTAAAAAATCTGCGCCTTATACTTTTTGAATTATAACAAATATTTAAAATCGTTTGAGAATAAATGGCTATTTTATGCAATTTCGTAAATTTTTAAATTTCAAACAGTCATACAATTTTTTCCTCTAAGTCCGGTAGAAATTTTTTTAAAGATTTTTTTAGAGTAGCTTATATATAACCTAGTGTGAAAATTTTGAACCTTAAGTATGAACAGAAAAAATGTTATGAATTTTTATCTACAAAATAACTTGCAAATTTTCGCAATTTTTTCATATTTCGTATAAATTGGAATTTTGAGCACTTATAAAAAAAATTGTGACTTACGATTTTAGATTATTTTTTATCAGTTAAGGAACAACTTATAAGAAACCTTGTATTCAGTTTTCAAGATTTTCTGGTCGGCCAAAAAAAATTTATCGTTATTTTAAAAAAAAATACTTAAACAAATTGAAAATTTCAATTGTCTATAAATAGCTCAATAAAAGTCAAAATACTTTGATTTAACGGTGTATAGACAACGCTAATCTAAACATTTGGTGAAAATATCAAGTATTTACATCGATTAGTTTTTGAGTTATAGCAAAATAAAAAATTTGATTTTGTCGAAAACTGGTTTTGCGTAAAAACTCCCGTTTTCCCTTATTTTTTAGGGTTTTTCCCGTCGCATTTAAAAATATTGAAAATTTTTTACTTTTTACCCCCTAAAGTACCAACTACATTCACTTTCCTTTCAGAAAAGTTGCTACATAAGCAAATTGAAGCATTTTTACTGCCAAAAAAGGTGGACACAAAAATAAAAAAAAAAAATTAAAAAAAAAAACACACATCATTGTAAAACCAATAGATTCCATCACTCCGTTCAGAATCTAAAAACACACATATTTGTAAAACCAATAGATTCAATCATTCCGTTCAGAATCTAAAAATCTTTTTCAAAACTAGGCATACTATAAAAGTCCTTTTTAGGACTACCAAATATTTAAAAGCTTACTTTATTATTAAGAAATTAAATTTTTGTTATGAAGAAGGAAGGGATACATAAGTTGCCTTACTAAAAAATACAACCATAACCGCCACTGGTACCAAAATATATTGTCTCTTAAGAGTGCCAACCTTTAATAAGCTAAAATATATCTGCCCATGAGAAATACGCTACTTCATCAGTTCAATGTCGACTAAAGAGAATGTTTGATCCTGGTACTTATTAATAATGAGGGCAAAAAAGAACTTAATGGAATACTAAAGACTTAAATAGTATAGGGAAATCCGGATAACCAGGAACCGCATCGCCTGGCTTCCATCGTTAAAAATTCTTCGATAAAACATTCCAAGTGTAATAGACGTGGCATATCTCCGAGTAAAGCAAAGTTCGTAGCATAAGGATCGCTTTGGCAGATCGTGAACAACTGGTCAATGTTATCACTGAAGGTGTTTCAGCACATTGAATAACATTTAAAGTTGTGAAATAAACTCGTTAACCTCTGTCCAGATGCACCGCAACATATACAACAGCAGGATGACGTCCATGAATAGGAAATGCGAATAGACACCAAATCGCTGTATTGCAGTTCACATACCGACCTACATTAAAGCGGGCTATTTCATCGTTTAGATGCTTGGATGCTAAAAACCGCTATATCAATGCCTTTCATTTCATATTTTAAAATGTATTTTATGGAGTTTACTGAATTGCAATATTCAGCGTTACAATTTTTCGTGAATGTTATGAAAATAAGTGGCGAATATGGAACAATCTAACTGCTGTCGACCATGAAATCCATTATTTTCACTTTTGTTGTGATAGTTTGATCATTGCTAGTGACGATCTCCGCTATTATTTTTCGTGGATATCATTTTGAACACTTTCCGTCGACCATGCAGGGTAATTGGGGATTAATGACGCTACATGGTCCTAGAATCATATTTGTAATTACAACATCATGTACGAGGATTGGATGCATGGTTTAGAAAATGGTCTTATAAATATGTTAAAAAAAGTAAATGTTTCCTATATTTCTGATGTTATTAATGTTGTTATTAATGGATTGCCTCTCAGTAATTAATCACAAAGTCAAGTATATCCACTAATGTGTGCATTAACAAATGTTAATATTTTATTGTATTTAAATATATTTTGTATTGGTATGAATCATAAGTATGATAAACCATCAGATTCTAATTAATTGCTAGAATTGCTATAAGATTTTGTAAATGAAGCTGTTATTTAAAAATGAAATGGTGTAAACTTAAGTAATAAATATTCTAGCTTCAAAATAACAATGTTGCTATTTTATTTTTTGCCAAGTCTAGTGTACTTCAAATTAAAAGCTACATATATTCTTCTTGTTCAAAATGTCTGCAAGAAAGTGAATCTTTTCCCAGATTTAAAGTTTATCAAAAGGACTGATGCTGATTTTATTAAACAAACTGATCCAGAAGACCATATTGGTCCTACAATTTTAAAAATGGTTATTAATTTAGACCTAGTTACTGATGTCCCGTTGGATATGTCTGGGAATGGTTAAAAAGTTATTAGTTAACATATGGTGTTTTGGTTGGCCTCCTCATAAGTTACATTCATGATCTGTAAACATAATATCGGATGTATTAGTAGTTCTTATTGATTATACTGTCCATGCATTTGTAATAAAGCCCAGGCCTATTAAATAAGCTAAACAGTACAAAGCTACATAATTTACACAATTACTTTTATATTCTACAGTTATTGTCTTAGAAAAGAATTTGGAAAAAATAAATAATGAACGTTTTTTAACTCTTCATGTTGCTGTACATATTTTACTGTTAGATTTATTAATGAAAACAATGATGGATTATGCCGAAGAGCTTTTAAGACACTTCGTTTTATCATGTAAATTAATTTTATGGTTCTCAAACATTATCCCATTCACATTTTTTTACATATTACTGACAAGGCTAGAAAATTTAAATTTATTTAGTAATTTTTTTTCTGAAAATTATCTTTAAAAAATAAAAAATTAAGAACACATAATAATGTTTTATCCTTACAGTAGGTATACTAGATATCCTTATATCTACTTGGACTTAAAATAAAAAAATGTAGTTTTAAATTCGAAAAAGAACACAGTGACGGACTTAGAGGAAAAAATTTTATGACTGTATGAAATTTAAATATTTACGAAATTGCATAAAATAGCGATTTATTTTCAAACGATTTTAAATATTTGTTATAATTGAAATTTTTACCAGCTGTTAAGATTGGCATTTCCTTTGTCATATTTTTTTCAAAATATTATATTAATTTTTAAGCCACTTATAGGCATTTAAAATATTCGATTTTTTTACATTTTTTTTTTTACAATCGGTGATAATATATGTATAATATAATATAATGTATAATATTCTAGACTGACAAATGATATTGGTTTTTTTAAAATGCTCTAACTCAAAAACGAAAAACCGCAACAACTTGAAATATTCACTAAATCTTTATATTGAAATTTGCTATACATGGTTAAGTTTTCAAAGTATTTTGACATATTTTGACTTATTTATAGACAATTTAAATTTTCAATTTTTGTAAATCAATCAATCAAATCTTATCTATCAAATTTAATTGGCAGACCGAAAACTCTTGAAATTTTATACAAGCTTTATAATAAGTTAAACTTATCGTAATTAAAAAATATCGGTGATAGGTTTACTCAAATTTTTTTTATAAGCCCTTAATGCTCAAATTTGTATAAAATGTATAAATATCACGAAAATTTGCAAGTTATTTTGTATATAAAAATTCATAAAATGTTTTCTGTTCATACTTAAGATTCAAAATTTTAATACTATGTTGTCCATAAGCTAATCTTCAAAAATATTTAAAACAAATTCTACCAAACTTAAAAGAAAATATTGTATGACTGTATGAAATTTAAATTTTTACGAAATTGCATACTATTGCATTATATTTCAATTTTTTTTTTTTTTATAAATCACGGCTATAGAAACTATATCTATATCTTCAGCCGTGTTATCAATACAGCTATAGTGTATATACATATACATTGTATATATCCGTGTTGTTAACAGTGTTTCAAAAACCAAACATAACCTAAATTTTTTTTATATATACTATATGTTAATATAAGGTATTATTATAATAACTACATGCATTATTTTTAAATAATTTAACTATGTCGCTGTATGCAACTGCCAACCCATCCTAATTGAAAAATATATTTATAGTTTCAAAATAAAATATACTTTTTACAATATTTATAAATAAAAATGTATTATATCCTAGACAAACATATTAACTCCGTTCAGAATCGTTATTCGTATATAATGATATTTATCATTGCATTCAAATTTTACAAATCCATTGTAATAATGACCTAGGTATCCTATAAACGAGGTGCACTCCACCCCCAACTCTACAGCAGAGCGAGGCCCATCCGGTTCTTTTTTATCCATAGTTTGTTTTTCAAAATACATACCTATACCTATAATATGTCGTGAGTACAACAAAGTAATAAATAATTGTATTAAAATTATTGTTATTGTTTAAATTTTTAAAGCGAAATAATGCCACGTACAATGCTGTACGACTGTATTATATTGAGTAAAGGTTAGTAGTACTCATACTTAACTTGTATATAGAGAAACTTTGATATTAACATATTATAAAATATATATGATATAATAGTCATGATAATAAAATATGCTTTAAAGGTTGACTTGTAAATTAAATTATAAATTATTATGTTTATTAGAGGCTATTTATTTATCTGCCAACAATGCTGATACTTCTGTCAAAGAGATTGAGATAGTTGCAAATATTTGGCTTATTAAAGCAAGTGAAATGTTTAAACAATCATCTGAAAAAAATCCTTAATATTCAAAAATTTTAATTCATAAAATTCTTTGTGAAATACTTAAATTTTAAAAATACAATTTTTGTTATTTATGTAAGATGTTTTCTATATTATTGTATTAAAAAGTATAAGTTGATGCAATTTATTTGACCTTATGGACATTTGTGTATATAAATATATATATTTTATGGATATTATATACAAAGTGTGTGTTATTATAATACACATACATTTATAAAAGTATTTATATTTATTATATATGTATAACACATTTTTAGGTATAAAATGAATACTTTTAAAAAAGATTAATGGAAGATATTCTTAGAACATCAATAATCGACTCTTTTTTGAAATTTTTGGTTACTGTAAGCACATATAAAGAATAATCTATAAATACTACGTATATTTTTTATGAATATTTTAATAATATATCATGAACATCTAGATAGTCAATAAATATCTATAAGAGATTTAGGACCAATATTCTTCTATTATTAACTAAGCAATTTACAATAATTGTCTAATGATTATTATAATATAATAAATATAGCCCAAATATTCTTAAAAGATATTGATAGAAAGTAAAATACTCATGGAACACCTATATTCGGCTCATTTGGCAAGTTTTGATGATTGTAAGCAAATTTATATAGCTTATATAAAACAATCACAAATGACCCATGAATAATATGCGTCTTTTTTATGAATAATCTTAAAATATTTTATGAACATCTACGTGCTACTTGGGTACTTTTTTTGCGTTTCTGATCTTGATTAGAAATTTACAGATTTTTCAACGTGTAATAATTTTGATTCTCCGAAAATATGATAGCGGATATGTACGATAACGTGTCCGATTCATTGTTCAAACTGTAAGCTTGGTAGGTAGTCAAAGCATAGCAAATAGTCATATGTAAAAAATGTACTTTTCAGATTGTCTCATTAAATATTTTTTTACCAGGTGATGTAACATGATTGCTCGAATTGAAATAAAAGCGTGAGGGAAAATAGATCTACGGAGCGATCAATATTGTTATACGATTTAATTTCGTGCGCGTTGAGGGAATTTAAACGGATTTATTTACGATTAGAGCACGTCACGGGCACTTGTGTGTGTGCTTAGAGAACGATATCGTAATCATGAGGTGTTTGGAGGGAAAGAGAGATAGAGGCAAAAAATGTTTACCTAAAGATTCGCAAGATAAAGTATGTATTCGATGCAGACGAAGAGGCAGGATACGTCGGGGAAAATAATATAAAAAGTAATGATTGACTTCATTGTATCGTCGTGAATGGGCGGCAAATCGAGTTGCGAAGTTTCCGAAAATAACAGTCCGTCAGACTTCTTAACCGGATTAACGTCAACCACCACCACCGTCACCGGTCGGTGCGTGTGTGTGTGTGTGTGTGTGTGTAAGTGTGTGTAAGTATGTGTAAGTGTGTGTGTGTGTGTGTGTGTAAGTATGTGTAAGTGTGTGTGTGTGTGTGTGTGTGTGTGTGTGTGCGCGCGCGCGCGCGTGTGTATGAGTGGGCGCTTGTGGGTGATTGTGTGTTAGAGAGACGGAGAGATTTACGCTTGCGTGCGTGGTCCGCAACAGTGTGCGTGCGAGGGCGTGAGCGCAGACGCGCACATGTGCTTGTGTGTGTGCGTGTGCGTGTCGGGAAATGAGCTTTTCGTTTCGCGGTCGGCAAATCAACGTGCCAGTTTTCCGCCAACGTCGGTCCCGTCCGCACGCGTCTGACCCTGTCCACATTGAGCGCCCACGAAATCAGCGTCGGTGCCGCGTCTTCGTAGCACCGCAGCCCCGGTGTGATCCCGTCCTGCGAGTCCTGTTACGTCGTCGACAGCCGTAGCCCTGATCTCGCCGTCTCCGTCTTCCTACGGTCGTCCGCACTTCCGACCCACACCGCGGCCGTGACGATGGCACTTATCGTCGCTGCCGCCGTCACTGCAGCCACCTTTATCTTCCTCGTCGCCGCGTCCGATCCGGCGTTCGAACAACCCGACAAATCAGGTACGTGTCGAACTTTCGATCGTCACTCACCTGTACACGCGCAGTTAGAAAGCGTGCAATTTCTGGTCATCTCGACAGTTATGTAGCGTGCTGTATATGTATGTAGGGGCTCTGAGTGGGGTTTTTTTTCCACAATCCGATCTTACCATCCGTAAAACATTAAACATAGAGTAATAATTCATGTAGAACCCATCCGATTGTTTACACGTATCACGGATGAACGATGATTTCGGGCGACGGTGGTATCGAACCCTCGGCCTAGAAGACAGTAGGCAGGCATCTGCCCTACAGCATTGGCTGATGTAAATACCGATTTTAAGCCTGTCACGAATACTCGTCTATCGTTGATAGGAAAACGGGGATGGATAGGGGGAAAAGTTAAGGGTACGTTCTGCACAAAAGGATCAACTCACCAAACACAGTGTGTTATTACCGCTGATCACAATAGTGTATGAAACGGAGAGCGCAATAGTGCAGTCTACTGACTACACCTTTGTGGAAACACTATCAATTCTACATTTTTACCGGGTTGAAAAAAAAACCCGTCACATTATTACTTCCTTCGTAATGACAAATGGAAAAACCAAGTATGATCTATCGATTATTTATCATCGTGAGATATCTGAAAACTACATTATTGTATTGCTAACATATCGTATTGTTTATACAATTTGAAAATATTATGCTTACTGCATTCAATTTATAGGATAAATCAGTGCAATGATTAGGGAGTGACAATGACTTCAACTCGATTTTCTCGAAATGTTGGATCATTTACAATGCTTAACCGGAAGATAACCGTGGGTCGCTCTTGCGAATAGTAAATATTAAGTATTAAGTGTTGTTTGATTAAGCAAGAAAATGTTAAATAAAATAGGAAAATATGTATTCAAGTCGTAATAATTACAAGTCACGAAAAAAAGGAACACTGGTTACGGTTTCGGGATAAAAGTTACGAGTGATAGTACGTCGTTCCCTATCAGATATACAACAGCATTGTTAAGATAGGCAAATTATCATTCAATTATATTTATAATTTGTGTTATTTAAATAGTTTTATTGTGTAAGTATATGTACGTGCTGATTGTACTCGTATTGTATGTAATATGTAAAATGACATGGCCAACGGGTACATAAAGCTATGTTTTTGTTCGTTTTTATTTCGAAAATATTCTAATAATGCCACTAATAGCTACCATGTAGATTTTAGAACATGTATTTTTGTAATTCATTTTATTTTGCTTTACTAACAATAACGTATTATACAAATTTATAAGACTATGGACATTTATACTCGTATTTATAAACATAACATTTTATCATCAGTTTGTTACTATATCAAAATACCACTATTTTTTTACGAGTAGTAAACAATTTAATTTCAATTTCGTCTTAATTCGTGTCGTAATGGACGAAAATCTAACCATCTATATAACATATAATTTATATATATCATTTATATATTAGTTAAATTTAAAAAATATTTGAGGCAATGCATTTTCATACAAATTAGTTGCGGTAGTATAAGTATAAACTTTTGAAAGGTTTGTGATTTTTTTTGAAGTGTTGGTAATTCATGGTTGGAGTTTTATGTATGAACTGTTTGTACTATTTTGCACCTGTACAAAAGTAGTATACACTAGACAAATAACAAGAAATACATTTTAATGTTAGTATTTATTTTATATTTTTATAAAATACAATGCATTCAAATCTTATCCACTATTAATAATTTAATATTTAACTTATATAGCTTCAACTTCAATATACACGTAGAACTTTCTAAGAGAAAATTTATTTTGATTTTTAATTATAGTCAGTGGCGCCGAAACCAAGATTTGTGTGCATGGTAAATCACCTAATCACCTACCCACCCAATCACCCACCATTAGAAAATTTAGATATTTTTTATCAAATGTAAACAATTTATTTTCTAGATATATAATGTAATTATTATATATTAAAAGATTACCATATATAGTTTGTTTTTATAACATAATATTAATTATTTTATGAAGGAATATTCTTTCATAGACTTCAACTTTATTTTAGTATACCAGCCACGAAAAACCCATCTCAAAAACAAATCTGTATAATATACAATATATATACATATAATATTTAATATACAGGAACAAGGACTTTGGCGCCACTGGTTATTATAATTAAATCACTTCTTTATTAATTAATTATAACGATATTATCCATTTATATTATATTTAAGCGTGAAGTGAGTACATACACATACATAATAGATTATTTGTATTGAGTTACAGTACAAATAAAATGTTTTTTAAATATTTGATATTAATTGAGAAAAAATGAAAAAATGCTTCAAAAAATATAGTTACACGTTATTAACTATTTATTAACTTAAAAATATATTGTTTTATATAAATATCGAAACAGATGTTTTTTATGTATTTGTATTTTAGGTACAAGTTAAATTATATACGTAAATTATCTTGAAAAGATTTTATAATCCGTCATATTGATTGAGTGTGTATGCATTGTATTTTCTCAACCGTTATATAATTTTGTTTTTAAACGTTTTGGACCTTAGCAGGTAAATAGTCACATAAAAATTTCACAGTCATATACTATGTAAATTGTGATCCAGATATATTTTGCTTAATGGTAAATTGCGACGTGGATACATTTTAAACATTCTTAAATTTTGTCCAGGTACTTTAAGATAAGAAATGATCTACAAAATTGATAACGGTTATAAACATTTTTCCAACAATTTTTTAACTGCGAAAACTATATGACATTAAATTAGTTTAAATTATGTTTAATATATATGTACTTATCTAACCATACATTTCTGTGGTTACTTACGCTTTTAACGTGTATTATAGTAAGCTAACAAAAATTATATTATTTTTATAATTATTGACTGTTATATTAAATATTACATTAATATAGGTATTGATAATATCGCCAAAATTATGTGAATCATTACTAATCACGATCGTTTTTCGTACTTAGTTTATTCACTCACCCAAGTTGAATTATGTTTTAAATATAAGTTGTATAGATCATATTTATATAATATATATATATATATATATATATATGTTGTTTTTGATACATTTTCTGATAATGATATTTCACTTTAAATTAAAAAAAATAAATTTTAGTATAAAACTAGTAAACAATGCCTTATGTTTCTAAATATTAACAGCTTTACTATGACGTGTACTATATATGATACACTGTTGTATTGCCAAACAATACCTTTTATTATAATATACGTTAATTTCGCTATTTTTACTAAAACATTAATGGAAGTCATACAAATATCATTCGTAAGAAAATCGCATTTAAATGTACCCATTTTGGCACACGGAGTTACTAATGTCAATGAATCGAATTTACCTGGTACATATAGCTGAGTTATAGCGAAGTATAGTTATAGAAGTATAGTTATAGCGAAGTGGTACATATAGCTCGATAATAATTTTCAACCGTGTACCAGAAATGGTATACTTGTCCACATGTTATGGCAGTTAACTTGTTAAATGTAAACATATAATATTGTTGTGTATTGATGTATCTATTACATGCGTATGAAAAGTAATGAAAATTTTGAACAATATAAATCATATTATTATTAAAATGTAAATAATATTTTATAACTTATCGTGTAATATTGTGAAATCTTTTTAATTACGTGAACTTGTAAAGAATATAAATTTTCCGTTTTAGGGAGATATTTGATATTAGGAAAGTTTAATGTACACAGTATACACATTTGCTTTTGTCATTGAAACAGAAACAGCTGTATGTATTATGTTTCAAGATGTTATTATAATTATTATACCCTCCATAGTTAAATGTTAACTGAATTTTTAATTTAAAATATCACATTATTGAACATGGTATAACATTACAGCAATTATGTAGAAATAATTAATACCGCGGGTGTTTTGGTGAAATAAGCACACCAAGTGCCGGGAGCAATAAGTATAATTTAAACAATTGCTTAACAATTCTTATTTTCACTTATAAAATGGTAGTTGTTTTAAAACTAATTGTTCTAAAAAGAGTAGATATAGAAAAATATGTTTTCTTATTACTAAAAGACTTTTTAACTTGATTATATAAGTTTTGTTAAGATTATTAAAATAAAAATGTTTTAAAATTTCTTGATATCTGTGTAAATAAGTAATATGAAAAAAAATATTTCCAAATGATTGTTTATTTGTACAGCTAATAATTGTTTATTTAGGTATAGTATTTAAACTGCAGTTATATTAAACCGAATTAATACATTTTACATAACTAATGTGTTCCACACATTTTAATAAGAATAATTATTGATGTAGGAACTTATTCGGAAAATTATACTGCAATAGAATCCAAAAGTTCTATACCAAAATGGTATAATTTTCATATTAAGGAAAAAAAAACAATCTATTATTTGTAAATCTAAAATTTGTTTATTTAAAAAATAACATTCGTGTATTGAGGTGTGATATACACTCATCTCAATAATAAACTTATCAGATGTACATTCAGCAATGGGAAGAGGGCGTTTATTGATGAATTTTGCATAATTCATTATCATATTTTTCAAATGTTTTTCAAGCTTGCCATCTACAATAAAAAAGAAAAGGAAAAAATCAGTAAGAAGTAAAGAAACTACCTTTGATTATTTTTTTTTTTAAAGTTGAAATATCAAAATAATAAAAAAAAATAGTTACAATAGTTTTATAGTTCAATATAAGCTTATAACTACTAATAAAATTAATTTAAAAACTGTTAAAAATATATAATATAAAATAGAAAGAGGACGCAATAGTAACTGCAGATGAACCATTAAGCTGATTATCATTACAACTTAAGAAGCAAGATTGATCCTCTTGAGTATTATATAATTTTAAATTTTAGAAAGATGGACAAATTTAACATTTTATTCGCAATAGTAGTTCTCGGTTTACCAGTTAAATTACTCAAAATTACTCTCATGCACTAAACATTTTTTTTTTTTCATAGCAGAAATGAGTAGAAGAAAACCGGAACAAACAGATTATTTATTAGCCCTTTCCGGTAGATGTGTTACACGAAAATTATTTTGTTTATTTTTTCCTATAGGTTCATTATTAATATATATATATATATATATATATACGTATGTGTGTGTGTGTGTTGCTTGTTTATCTATTTATGTATATATTTATAATAGAAATGTATACATAAAATATGTAAAATGAATATTATCATTTTTTTCGTATATTTCTCCCGTTATTATAAAATGAAGCCAAAATTAAATTATATTGAAAAATGTAATAATTAAATTTAAATTAATTTTATGATTTTATATATAAATAAATAAATAAAAGCTTAGCTTGGATTATAATTATATTTGTACCGTCACTGGTCGCGTAATTTATTTTTTATTTTTGGTCGCGCGGTGTAAAAATGTTCCATAATATGAAATATACTTAAAATATTACTTTAAGTTGGTACTTTATGACTAACAATACTTATAATTAATATATATAAATAATTATACAATTTGAATTGCATATGGGTCTTTAGTTTTATGAATAAAAATTAAAAAATAATAAAAACTGTAAGGTAATACAATACTATTATAATGTAAAACAATCTGGGCAAATTTCTATCAAGTGATCTCTACATATAGGCTTTATGCAATTGGTGCACACTTTAGTGGTTTTTTTGTCTTTCGCTCTTTCACAAAAAGCACATCGGTTCGAACTTCTCAACCTATAATATAAATAAATTAAAAAAAAAAAAAATAAATTTAAAAAAATGTTTTACTACCATAATATAATTTTGAAGTCTTGTTTTTAGTGGTCTGGGCAGACTGCTAATTGTTATTCTGTACTTTAGTTGATCCTCCATAAGTTGCCTACCCAATGATTTCAAAAATTCTAAACGTGTTTTCTTTACTTGCGTATTTTCTTGGTACACAATCATTGAATTTAGTCCTCCGATATTGAGTAGAGAACAAAATACTGTAAGAGGCCAACGAGCACTATGTCTTGCCACACTGTAGTTTTCAGTCATCCAATCCATAGTATCTACACCACTTTTGGTCGAATTATAAAACGTAATCATTTCTGGCTTTAATTTTTCTCCAGTATTCATATCAATAGCTTTATCATTGTGCATTGCCGAAGCTATCAAAACTATTTTATTTGATTTAGCTTTATACGACACGATTGATTTATTTTTTGAAAAACCAAAATATGACGAATATAAGTCACGACCTTTTGAAATGAGAAATTCGGGAGGGATTTCTCTTTTATTTTTTCGAACTGTGCCTACCATAGTTGTTTTATTTTGGAGTAAATAATCTGCTAATGGAAAACTAGTAAACCAATTGTCAAATGTAATATTTCTACCAGTATTCAAAATTGGGTTTGCTAATCGTTTTACAACGCAAGATGCAGCATTATCAACTAAAAATGGACCATCTGGTTGTTTACCAGCATAAAGTTCGATATTGAGTGTGTAATAATTAATATTATCTACTAAAGCAAACATTTTTAGTCCATATTTTGCGGGCTTATTTGGCATATATACTCTAAAAGAACAATAACCTCTGAATGATTGTAATTTTTCGTCAATCGTGCAGTATTCGGAAACAGTATATGTATTTTTACAATTATTTACAAATAAATCAAGTACCTATATGTCCAATATGAGTCAAATTATCAATTTTTTTTCTTATGTCCCTTCCTCGGATATCATCAAATCGTATACAACGAAGTAAAAAACGGAATCTATGCTCCGACATAACACATGCTAAAATATCTACTCCACACCCATCTATTTTCCAAAGATCCTCAGTGGATCTATGATTACATTTTATTGCTCCTAAAATAAAATAATAAATGATAAACAATTTTTAAATTTTTTTGAAAAAAATTAACTTATCAATTGTATATAATATGCCCAAAAGTGCTTTGATTTCGCGAACACATGTTTCCGAAACATCTATTTCTCTATTGTAATTAGGTCGAACTTTTTCAATATATATATTCGTCATTTTTACTATATGCTCTAACATATCATTTGAAAAAAATAACATCCAACACTCCAAAATTGTTTTTCCACTTTTAGCTATAAGTTTAACTCTTGATTTTTCTGTAACTTTATTATAATTCGCGATTCTTACACGAACATTTGGTTTTCTTTTCCATTTTGTTCCGTCTTTTCCAATAAAAAATTTGCGTCTCATAGAAAAGTTTCAGAAAAGTTGCTACATAAGGCAATCGAAGCATTTTTACTGCCCCAAATCGTGTCGACAGACACAAAAAAAAAAAAAAAAAAGAACTGGATGGGCCTCGCTCTGCTGTACACTTGGGGGTGGAGTGCGACTCTTCATAGGATAGGTCATTATAATGGATTTGTTAAATTTGAATTCAATGATAGGTATCATTGTATACGAAAAACGATTCTGAACGGAGATGATATGTTAGTCTAGAATATAATACAATGTTATTTATAAATATTATATAAGTATATTTTATTTTTAAACGAAAAATTTAGAAAAACCAAAAATTTAAATTGTCTATAAATAAGTCAAAATATGTCAAAATACTTTGAAATTTTAACCATGTATAGAAAACATCAATATAAAGATTTAATGATAATTTCAAGTTGTTGCGGTTTTCGTTTTTGAGTTAGGGCATTTTAAAAAAACCGATATCATTTGTCAGTCTAGAATATTATACATTATATTATATTTTACATGTAATTTTATGTCAATATTCGCTGTTCAAACGCTTATAAAAAAAAATTGTGCCTATGGATTTTAATAATATTTGAATGACAATAAGAACTACTTCTGTGGAATCTTCGATTAAATTTTCAAGTATTTTGTAGAAGCTAAATTTTTTTTATCACCGATTATAAAAATAAAATGTAAAAAAATCGAATTTTAAATGCCTATAAGTGGCTTAAAAATCAATATAATATTTTGAAAAAAATATTGCAGAAAAAAAATACCAATCTTAACAGCTGGTAGAAATTTCAAAAATCTAAGACTTATACTTTTTGAATTATAACAAATATTTAAAATCGTCTGAGAATAAATCGCTATTTTATGCAATTTCGTAAATATTTAAATTTCAAACAGTCATACAACTTTTTCCTCTAAGTCCGGAAGTAATTTTTTTAAAGATTTTTGTAGAGTAGCTTATAGATAAACTAGTGTTAAAATTTTGAACCTTAAGTATGAACAGAAAAAATTCTATGAATTTTTATCTACAAAATAACTTGCAAATTATCGTGATTTTTACACATTTTATACAAATTTGAGCTTTAAGGGTATATAAAAAAATTTGAGTAAACCGATCACCGATATTTTTTAGTTACAATAAGTTTAACTTATTATAAACCTTGTATTAAATTTTCAAGAGTTTTCGGTCTGCCAATTAAATTTTATAGATGTTTAAAAACGAAAAATTTAGAAAAATCGAAAATTTAAATTGTCTATAAATAAGTTAAAATATGTCAAAATACTTTGAAAACTTAACCATGTATAGAAAACGTCAATATAAAGATTTGGTGAAAATTTCAAGTTGTTGTGGTTTTTTTGTTTTTGAGTTAAAGCATTTTAAAAAAAACCGATATTTTTGTCAGTCTAGAATATTATACATTATATTATATTTTACATGTAATTTTATGTCAATATTCGATGTTCAAACGCTTATAAAAAAAAATTGTGCCTATGGATTTTAATAATTTTTGAATGACAATAAGAACTACTTCTGTGGAATCTTCGATTAAATTTTCAAGTATTTTGTAGAAGCTAAATTTTTTTTATCACCGATTATAAAAATAAAATGTAAAAAAATCGAATTTTAAATGCCTATAAGTGGCTTAAAAATCAATATAATATTTTGAAAAAAATATTGCAGAAAAAAAATACCAATCTTAACAGCTGGTAGAAATTTCAAAAATCTAAGACTTATACTTTTTGAATTATAACAAATATTTAAAATCGTCTGAGAATAAATCGCTATTTTATGCAATTTCGTAAATATTTAAATTTCAAACAGTCATACAACTTTTTCCTCTAAGTCCGGAAGTAATTTTTTTAAAGATTTTTGTAGAGTAGCTTATAGATAAACTAGTGTTAAAATTTTGAACCTTAAGTATGAACAGAAAAAATTCTATGAATTTTTATCTACAAAATAACTTGCAAATTATCGTGATTTTTACACATTTTATACAAATTTGAGCTTTAAGGGTATATAAAAAAATTTGAGTAAACCGATCACCGATATTTTTTAGTTACAATAAGTTTAACTTATTATAAACCTTGTATTAAATTTTCAAGAGTTTTCGGTCTGCCAATTAAATTTTATAGATGTTTAAAAACGAAAAATTTAGAAAAATCGAAAATTTAAATTGTCTATAAATAAGTTAAAATATGTCAAAATACTTTGAAAACTTAACCATGTATAGAAAACGTCAATATAAAGATTTGGTGAAAATTTCAAGTTGTTGTGGTTTTTTTGTTTTTGAGTTAAAGCATTTTAAAAAAAACCGATATTTTTGTCAGTCTAGAATATTATACATTATATTATATTTTACATGTAATTTTATGTCAATATTCGATGTTCAAACGCTTATAAAAAAAAATTGTGCCTATGGATTTTAATAATTTTTGAATGACTTTAAGAACTACTTCTGTGGAATCTTCTATTCAATTTTCAAGTATTTTGTACGAGCCAAATTTTTTTTATCACCGATTATAAAAAAAAAATGTAAAAATATCGAATATTTTAAATGCCTATAAGTGGCTTAAAAATCAATATAATATTTTGAAAAAAATATGACATATAGGAAATACCAATCTTAACAGCTGGTAGAAATTTCAAAAATCTGCGACTTATACTTTTTGAATTATAAAAAATATTTAAAATCGTTTGAGAATAAATCGCTATTTTATGCAATTTCGTAAATATTTAAATTTCAAACAGTCACAAAATTTTTTCCTCTAATTCCGGTAGAAATTTTTTTAAAGATTTTTGAAGAGTAGCTTATAGATAATCTAGTGTTAAAATTTTGAACCTTAAGTATGAACAGAAAAAATTTTATGAATTTTTATCTACAAAATAACTTGCAAATTATCGTGATTTTTACATATTTCGTATAAATTGGAACTTTGAGCACTTATAAAAAAAAATTGTGACCTACGATTTTAGATTTTTTTTTATCAGTTAAGAAACAACTTATAAGAAACCTTGTATTAAATTTTCAAGATTTTCTGGGCAGCCAAAAAAATTTTATCGTTATTTAAAAAAAAAATACTTAAAAAAATTGAAAATTTCAATTGTCTATAAATAGCTTAATAAAAGTCAAAATACTTTGAAAATTTAATGGTGTATAGAGAACGCTAATCTAAACATTTGGTGAAAATTTCAAGTATTTACATCGATTAGTTTTTGAGTTATAGCAAAATAAAAAATTTGATTATGTCGAAAACTGGTTTTGCGTAAAAACTCCCGTTTTTCCCAAATTTTTTTATGTTTTTTCCCGTCGCATTTAAAAAATATTGGAAATTTTTTACTTTTGACCCCCCAAAGTACCAAATAGATTCACTTTCCTTTCAGAAAAGTTGCTACATAAGGCAATCGAAGCATTTTTACTGCCCCAAATCGTGTCGACAGACACAAAAAAAAAAAATAATTAAAAAATAAAAAAAAAAAAAACACACATCATTGTTAAATCAATACATTCTTCACTCCGTTCTGAATCTAAAACACACATCATTGTAAAATCAATACATTCTTCACTCCGTTCAGAATCTAAAATTAAATACACCTATTTTTAGACTTTAAACTTCAATCAATTGTAGAAGAACCTTTGATGCCAGAAATTTTTTTGAAGATATACATTTTACACGCTGTTATTTATAATACAAAACGTTTATAATTGGATTCGGCTGTTGAAGTCTCTTAAAGTAAAAAAATGAAAACTTGTTTTGTTCAGCATTGAACTTTTTAAGTATTATATTATTTAAATAATTTTAATTAAAAAATACAACAATAATTACATTTCATTTAACTTTATTAATATACAAATTTTTGGATTGAGCCTACACATAGAAATTTTATTTTGAAGTTATATTTGAAGATTAGTGCAATTATTATGCTATAGTTTTTTTTTTATGGTATATTATGTAAGAAATTTAAAAAAAATTATAACTATTAATTTTCTATTAATTATTTTTTGTATCATCATTTTAACCAATTATTTTATTATTTAAATGTTTCGTTTTTATACTTCTTGAAAAAAAAATTGTTTAAGATGAACATTTCTTCGTAAAGTTCCTCAAAGTATACTTCGATTTTTCATACCTGAAAGACTCCGCAATCACTAGAAACTTTGCGTATACAAAATGTCTTGTACTTATAACAGCGAAATTCATCGAAGCGTAATAAATAACGCATTTCTCCAACTGAAAAGTTTCTTTTTTTTTATTCGACTACATTATAAGGCATAAAGAAGTTTTTTTTCGTGCATATTGGTTCTTATAAATTGTTTGTACATACCAAAAATAGTAGTAAAATATGTGATATTGCATAAAATTCAAAAATAACAAAGAGTCAAAAATATAATAAATTTGTAAAAATTATACGATAAGATATTGCAAAATTCTTTTGGTTATTTGAAATGTGTCTCAATATTATTTCACCTTGAAAATTCAATTATTGTTAATTTTAAATTCAAATTACTACAAACGTATTTCAAATAATAAATTAGAAAGTTTTTAAACAGTAGTTTTAGGTATACAAGTCAAATGCATTAGATATACTATGTTTATTTATTTAATACAAATACGTAGATTATTGAGACAAATTTGAAGATCAATTTTTCTGTGAATTATGTGATGTGTATTGCTTTTAATTAAATCAAAATTAAGTATATAATACGCAAATACGATATATTTTTATAAATAATTTTTGTAGAAGTACCTCGTGGTAACTAATGGAGTATTTGTATTACATTTTAAGATTGGGTTATTTTTCATTCATTATAAATTTATTAAATAACTAAAAAAAAACTTAGAAAAAAAAAAACCAGTAACGATTTCATACATAAAATAACAACCTTAATAGAAAAATTATTACAATATACAGTGTGATCACGACAAGTGGAAACATTTAATAATTATGTACAGGCTTTATATATTTCAATTCTGATTTTTTGGCTAATTAATAAACATTATTATATACATTTACAAGTAATTTGACTATTTTTGTGACAGTTAATTTTACATATGCGCACAATAACTTTTTTTTTAAATAGTATTTTTTTTTCCGTATTTTTTAATGAATTTTAGTGGTTGAATTTATTTTTTAAGTTGAAAAATGGCCGAGTTAGAGCAATTTGATTTTATGTTATTTGCACGAGTATAACAGATTACTATATATTATATATAGTAATTATATATATTATATATTATATATAATATATAATTATATATTATATATTACTATATATATATATATATATATATATATATATTTATTTATTATTATTAACTAGGTATTTTGTAAAATACCTAGTTAATAATAATAAATATATACAAATACATATTGAGCTAATAAAAATAAAAACCGGTTTGCTGTACAGTTGGAGGTGGAGTGCACCTCGTTTATAGGATAGGTCATTATTACAATGGATATGTCAAATTTGAATGCAATGATAGATATCATTGTATACGAATAACGATTCTGAACGGAGTTAATATGTTTGTCTAGGATATAATACATTGTTATTTATAAATATTGTAAAAAGTATATTTTATTTTGAAACGATAAATATATTTTTCAATTAGGATGGGTTGGCAGTTGCATACAGCGACATAGTTTGTCAGTCTAGAATATTATATATTATATTATATTTTACATGTAATTTTATGTCAAAAATCGAATATTTTAAATGCCTATAAGTGGCTTAAAAATCAATATAATATTTATAATATTTATAAAATTAAAAAAATTGAAAATTTCAATTGTCTATAAATAGCTCAATAAATGTCAAAATACTTTAACGGTGTATAGAGAACGCTAATCTAAACATTTAGTGAAAATTTCAAGTATTTAAATCGATTAGTTTTTGAGTTATAGCAAAATAAAAAATTTGATTTTGTCGAAAACTGGTTTTGCGTAAAAACTCCCGTTTTTCCCTTATTTTTTTAGGGTTTTTCCCGTCGCATTTAAAAAATATTGAAAATTTTTTACTTTTGACCTCCCAAAGTACCAACTAGATTCACTTTCCTTTCAGAAAAGTTGCCACATAAGCAAATTGAAGCATTTTTACTGCCAAAAAAGGTGTCGTCAGACACAAAAAAAAAAATAAAAAATAAAAAAAAAAAAAAAAACACACATCATTGTAAAACCAATAGATTCCATCACTCCATTCAGAATTTAATAATTGTATATTAGCATAATTATGTACTTTAATTGTACATTATATTATTTTAATTTATTTAAATATATTATAATTCTAACTTAAAAATAGTGACTTGTTATATGAAATTAAATCTTTTTTTATACGAAACAATTTTCTTATTGATTTTGAAAGTGCTTTATTTTTCAATAGCCATATTAAAAACATTTTTCATGATAAGCTTTTTTATATATGTTATTAATAAAACAAAGATAATATTTTGGCTTCAGACAATTAGTTAAATACATTTCCAATCAATCAAATTACTTTTTATTAATATTAACATTTTTTTTTTAATTATTAAAATTATTCATAGATATCGAATCAAAAAAAAAATATTTTTTATTTATAACTTTACATAATTTCTAATATTATGCTAAGTCAAAATTAATATCTATTGCTTACAATTTTGTAATTTGAACTATTAGGTATACTAAATAATAAAGTTTAAAAATAATATATTGTATAACCATTAATTATGATGTTTTCAATTTTACACAACAATAATCAATTAAACGATGCAAATTATTTTATTGGTATGAGTATTAATTTTTTTTGTTATTTATCACTTTTTGTCGAATGAGAGAATAACATATTTATTAAAAACAATATTCTTTGCTTTTAATTATAATTAAACAAAAAAAATGAATTTAAAAAATCTCTAAATTAATATATTTATATTAATATTCCCTATGAAATGTAGTCATATAAATTACATGTATAATTTTACTCGAAAAATATACGAGTACTTCATGTATCAAAAATTATAAAAAAAAAACTAAAATATAAAAAACATTTTTTGAAGATCTACATTTTTATACATTCATACATAAATATGCAGTGTATTTTAATAATATGAATATGTTAGAAAAATTTATCAATATAAATTTTCAAACTAAATGAAAATAAGATCTTATGAAAAAAGACATATTTATTTATTTTTCTTGAGCTAAAGTAAATAGCATTTTTTATCCTGGCATGACAAATAAATGTTATGTCATACTATATTAAAATGTTTGTGTAAAATAAATACATAAATACATACGTTGTTGAAATATACTTACTCTAGTAACCTTACTATACTTTTGCGTTTCAAATACATTTTTCCAAACTGTCAATTATACAAGTAACTAGAGAAATATTTATAAAAGTTACACCTTTTACCAATATCAATATGCTAAATATATGTTTTTGTGTGTATATGTTTGTAAGTGTGTATGAGTTTATACTAGAAGATTATATTTTTCTTAAAAAAATAAAATAAAATAAACCATTAGGTTAAAGAGGAAAGTAAATAGACCTTCAACAGACGTAATAAGGGATGGATGGAAATTGAAAAATGTTCCTTTAAACGGATTTTTCCCATCATATTCTCTCTTTCTCTCTCTCTCAATATATATATATATATATCGTTCACTCTTTTTCACTCTCTTTCACTCTCTTTCTCCCTCATTCCCTGTATTGCAAACAATTTTTAACGCGGTATCTGAGCAATATAAAAATAGTCTGAAAATGGTTTTGTATAATAAATGGTCGGCCGTGTTGAGGTCCGTTCGTGTATTCAAATGAGTTTAATGTACCGCTCTAATTCCTACATCGTTCATCATTGTTGGTTTTGAGCAAGGACTATGGCATTTGCATTTTCTCTCTTTCAACAACCTCACCACCACTGCCGTGCCTAGTCCATTTATGCCTTGCCACCACACAGCCTCCGTGTGTTCATCGCCACTGAACGATTTATTCTAAACGACAAGCGTTTGTCATATCCACAATGATTTCATCCCATTTTTTTTATGCTCCCCCTCTCTCCCCACCCTTAAAATCGCTTTGTGATTTCATTCGATTCGTGAATACCATCAACCTGAAATGACATTGTATGTAGCTAGAAAATGTATTACTATTTTTTTGTTGTTCATTAATGTATGCATAGTGTTTATATATCTAGTTTCAGCTCTATTTTCTGCGTATATTGCGTATTGGTCAGTTATATTTTTATTGTTATTTTATCGTTTATTTGTATTGTGCGGACGAATCATAACCTTTAAGCTGAAGAATAAATATAGCTGACAATAGTGAAAACGATATTTTAATTAGTGAAAAACATTAATATATATAATCTGAAGTATAAATTTCCTCGAATAACCTGATATTTAAATTTTTACATCACGAGTTTAAATAGATTTTATAGAAGTAATTTGTTTTCTATTTTCAATAGTTTAAATTGGCCAACTAGTTAGTATAATTTTCGAGATAGTTTACTTCTGAATTCCATTTTATTGTTACAACATTATTTGTGATGATAATATGTAATTGGTTCAATAATAATTATGTGTAGTACCTACATTAAAAATTCAGTATCGCTACACATTTTATATACTAACAGCGTAGAGTAAAATAGCAATGAAATAAATTATAAATTGCATAAATAAAAATTTTAACATTAATAAAAATAGTATCTATAATATTGTATACAGTAGAATAAAGATATGTTAGTTGTGAAAGATATATAGTTAGATATTTAAAAAAAAAAATATTAAAGCGACCACAGACAAATATGAAATAAATAGATGAAACAATTAACAAAAAAATTAACAAAAAATTAACAAAGATGTCTGTTTTATTACAAACTTTAGTTTTGTCTTAGTGTGATGTATAAAATCTTAGATGTAATATTCAAAGTAGTCAGTGCCGTGCCTAGCATAATCAGCGCCCGGCGCGAAGAATTATTTCTAGCGCCCCCACCCCCTCTACGAAATATTTTTATTTGAGGCTTTGATGAATAATTGTTTCCTGATGAAAAATATGCACTATGACGTGAACACAGTACGTCTGAAAACTAGATATCATGGGTTCAAAATAAAATCGTACAATTCCTTCCAGTCGTTGTTGTATGTCGCAGTCTATGTTATGATATTAAGTCTATAGGTATTTATGTTATTGAATTAATTTTATCAAGTAACAATAATAATAATATAGTTGTTATCGACGACGGCGATCAGCGACGTCGTCATTTCGGGGAAAAATAAATACTAACGCTAAGAATAAAAACACTATATTTGTAACCGGTAGGCAATCAATGCAATGCTAATTATGTCGAGATGTTCGAGATGTTCGAGTGGTGTTCGACGAGAGAAAAAAAAAATTAATTAATATTGAGTATTTTAGTAATATTACTTAGATTATAAAAATGTATTTGGCGCCCCGGTGGTCAATGGCGCCCGATGCACGCGCACCTCTTGCACCCCCCTAGGCACGGCCCTGAAAGTAGTTAATCTAAGAAGGTGGTTAACAGCGTTAAATAATACTAAGAATATACTGTTATACTGTGTGTGTGTGTGTGTGTGTGTGTGTGTGTGTGTGTGAACGAATGTAATTATAACAAACGAACGTGCAGTATATATAATTCCATAAATACATTTATTCTGATGGAATGGTAGATGACTGCACTAATAAAGATTTGAGTTTTATACAGAAGAACTCGGAGTACGGGTATTTTAGGGCAATAGAAATCAACGTATGTAATGAAAGGTTACTAGTTCTAACATTTAATACTTCTGAATTCTCCCCCAGGATCTGTAACCGACATACAAGCCTGGCTTTGCTAAGCAGAAAATCCCCCAATGGTTTAACGTTGGATGAACGGAAAAATAATAGTATATATAACAAGATTGAGTGAGTTAAATTGTTCCAATAATATATCACTTAATGCTTCACTTATACGTTCCATGTTCCAACGTACAATCAAAACGTTATTGCGTTTTTTGCTCTGGTACACTGTATGTTAATGATGGGAAATGATGGGAAATGGCTCCTAAAATGTTAAATTAATAATATTTCAAGAAATACAAAATGCATTACACAATATGTTCTTTACGAAACTGAAGTAAACAAAGATATTTAACTAACCAACAAATATACGCAATTCCGTGGTTATACAGAGAACCGCAATTGTTTCCACTTAGTTCGTTGACATTTTTACAATTGTTAATTGTGCTGAAGTGTTGTAACGGGCTATGTTAATGGTTTTTGAGAGTGAGCAGGTGTGTGGTGCTGTCATGTTTTTCTTAGTTTCGTTACCTTTTATTTTGTCAAGCAAACGAACATTATAATTTATATCACAGTATAATATTGTATAAAAATCAAAGGTCTATTTCCATTGCTAAACATATAGTTTAGAAATAAATAAATTTTTCATTTACCTGCTTATTGTACCTATGATAAAAATTGATAATATAATTTAGATTTAGTAATTGGATGTATTCGTTGCTAAATGATAGTGTCTTAAAAAAATAGGCAACGATCTTAAGCTCGATGGAAGTATTTGAATTAATTAAATCATTTGTTTTTAGAAAACACGGTTGATATTAATTATATTTATGAAAATTAATTGAGTGCTTAATGGCACTTATAAAAAAAAAAAAATTGTAAAACTTCATGTATGTAAATGTTAGTAAATAACAACTGAGGTTTAAGTATTGCAAAGAAAGGCAAAAAAAAAAAAAAAAAAAAAATTGATGCGTATTGCAGTTTATTGAAGTGGTGTTTTGAGTAATTCTTACATCCAACTATACATAACCACGTGAGATTTTTTTGTAAATACTCAAAATATTGTATGATATATTTGTAATATTTCTTATATCTGTTAGAATTACAAATACAACACCCTGTACTATGTAAATTATAAGTAAATTATTCACACTGTAGTACAGAAGACGCTGAATAGACACTTTTTATATTACTTAACCTTTGTGTAGTAGCCTGTAGGATGGTTTGTTTTTGGTTTATATTACGCCTCGTAACATTATATTTGTATAGTGTCAATTATACATATTATTATATGCCTTTACTTTCTGCATATCTGTGAACTTCAAAAAATGTATATAATTATAAGTTAAAACACTCTATGTTTATTTTGAAAAATATAGAAATCATACATATAATTTAATAATTATAATTATAGTATTATATATATATATAAAAGATGATTATTCTTCAAATTCAGCTAAACTTTTGTTAAAAATGAATATTCACATTTATACCCAACATATAAAATATTAAAATTACATGTAAAAAATACAACAAAAAAAATATGTATATACTTAAGGACACCCAAATATTAGTGTTATATATTTTATTTCTTTACAAGAAAATAAAAATATTTACCTTGTATATTTAAGTAGTGAAATCTAAATAAAAAAAAATTTTATAAAAAAAGTCAGAAACCTATTTAAAAGGGAAATAATTGTGTTTAGTTCTATCATAAATTATTTATCGTAAACAATGGTACCAAATAAGTCGAAAGAGAAATTTTTTAAAATGGAATACTACTTGGTTACTTACGATTTCATCTCAAATCGTTTTCATTGCACTATAAGGTTTAACTATTAGATATTATAATTTAATTAGTAAAATCGATATAATTCATGAATGATATCATTTATAGTACATTTTGATACTGAAAATGTACATAATATTGACTAGAATACAGTTGTTATTTCATAAATTGAAATTAAAACGTTTTAACATTAGTTAAATCAGTTAAGTCTCTATCATAAATATCCGTTAGTAATAACAATAATATGTTATAGTATGTGCTGCTATAAACTGTTTAATTACATTCAATTTAACTCCAAGTATTTAGTTGTAACATTAACCGTTGTCGATATATATTCTAGTTAATAGTATTCGGTAAATTTCGATAATTAATTGTTGCTGTGGTAATTTTTTTATAGAATTGGAATTAATAAAATCGAAAAAATATTTTTGTTATGCATGTTTATTTGTATATTCTAAAACAGTTTACGAACGGTGAAATAACATTAATTTAAATATTTATAATATTTTGATTTATGCATGTTAAGAATAACATAATTTCTCACTACATTTTTCATTTGCATGACTATGATTGAATGTTAATAAATATATTATAAATAAATTCATATATATATATATATATATATATATATATATATATTTTCATATTATAAATAAACCATATGAATATATATATATATATATATATATATATATATTGTACAGTGTATTTCCTCTCTTCGTGATTCCAGTAAAACGAGTAATGTCCCGTTCATTTAGTATAATGAAATATTGAAACGTAGGCACATAAATCGTTGGCTTCCTGGTTGAAAATTGAATATTACCGAACTCAGTCATTGAAATATATAATATGGTACATGAAATTGTGTTGAGAATTCCAATATTGGTTGATGTGCGCTGTAACCCTATCGTCTCGAAATATATTATAGAGATATAGTCATCACAGTGATAATAATGATGCCAAATTTTCTCGAAATATAATATTCTGCTTTGAGATGCTCATTAGTCACTGTGTAGGTCATGCGGCGCGCCACGGCAGCTGTCATACAATAGTTATATCATATTACGACAATAAAGTGTTTACAGTAATATTATCAATTATTAGCGTCATCAGAAGCAATAGAGAGAAAGATGAATAAATATTGATATAAGGTACTTTTATGTTATATAAGTTTTGATTAGCTTTACATATAATTAATTGTATTGCGCGCCGTCAGTTTAGCAATGAGTGTTAATAAGGAGTAGAAGGCGTTTTAAATTATTACTCAATGTTTAAATTAAACACTATTTATTATAAATATTCTATGTCAAAAAATGTTATCAATTAATTTATAAAACAAACTGGCGTGAGGTACTTACTTTGATCGAACTAAAACACATCTGCTTTTGGGTCTATTAGGAACCCCCTTATATACTCAGATATCATGTAATCTACTTGAGCCCGAATATGGCTATTATTATGTTCGAGTTTTTGATAATTATTTATATGCAATAAATTATTTACCCTATACTCAGTGGCTTACTGGTTGACCTCGTGATTTTTATCTTTCACAAGAATTATCTTACTTATTAAATCAGTGCTCGTTGTCACTTTTATTTATTTCGTGTAAATTTATTATGAATTATTATTAGTAATTATTATTGAACGCCTAACCCTGAAGTATTAAATGGTTAGCTTCATGATTTCTACATTTCAAAACCTTTCCCATGTATTACAAGAATTTGTTATTATCGATGAAAAATCATCCTACGGACATACAACGTAAACGATTACGATTTAAAGGATTAAAAGTTTTTTTTTTCTGTACTGAACACGCTATTTGAAGAAAATATTGAATCGTAACGATGTGATTATAAATTAGTAAATTATATCTTTTTTTCCGATTATGTGTGCATAGGATATGCAATTAACAACACCTATCATTGAAAGTTCATTGAGCCGATACGTCATATTGGTCATCCCTTGTGACTTCATTACTATTATTATTACTATTTTCGTATACGAAAAAAAAAAAATTGCCGTCCCAACAGTAATGTCTCAGGGGTGACTTGATAATAACAGTTTTAGTGAGGTGTAACGTTGAAGAACAAAAGGAGAGAAAAATGTTTTCCGTGTACCTGCGACGTCGTAACATAAAAATGTACTGTTTTATTATCGGAAACTATTTTATTTTTTTTTCCGATTTCGTTTTCCCTCGTCGTCACTCCCGCGTCCTTCGCGGACTGGCCTCCGTCCGACGAAAAACGAGTAGATAAAACTCCCGAGGCACTATATGAAATCCATTACAGGGGCAATTCAACAATGACTGTACGGTGGATACCGGAGCAGATTCTTGCCAATGTAACTATATGCGTACGTGAATGGATACGTCCCGGAAAATCCTCATCTTTATAAATGTGTTGCCCGTCGCCGGGAAGGGAATCACTGATTGGATGACCCCGACCCGATAAATCCAATGACGCCCACCAGCGGAACGTTTTACAAACATGTCCGAGTGTATGTGGTTTCCGAGCGGAGAATAAATTACTGCGCTCACAAAACATTTCCCTGAACTCAACCAGATGCATATCAACTGCCCTACCTGGTCATGTTTCCTTTGCGATATTTATTTTTTCCACGCGGCAAAACATATTTTTACTAGCGGTTATCCAATCAATGTTTTGTGCGGGTTCACATTGGAATACGGAATAAATGTGTACTGATTTCAAATAAACGATGTTGCGCCGATTGTGGTGCGAGAAATAGCAAACCAAAACATTAACTATCTATTATTAACAATGCATTAACAATCCCTATTCAAAAATTGTTTACACTATCTCTAAAGTCAAGCATATTCCCACAGATATGGAAACAAAGCTTTATTACCCCAATTTGGAAATCAGGAAGTAAAGCTAACATTTATAATTATCGTCCAGTTGTCAAGCTAAGTTCACTGCCAAAACTCTTCGAAAAATGAGTGGAACAAAAATTATCTAGCCCTTTTAAACATTTTTTTTATAGATAGTCAACATGGTTGTAGAAAATTTAAATCCATTGGTACTAATCTCCTCGTCTTTCAATCTAATTTAACAAATACTATATCTAATGGTTGATACTATTTATGCAGATATAAAAAAAGCGTTTGATTCAGTTGACCACCGAATTCTAATTCGAAAGCTTAACAATATAGGATTATGTGGTAGTATTTTATCATGGTTGTCTTCATACCTATCCGATCGCACTCAAATAGTTAAAATATCCAATACGTAGTCAAACCCACTGCAAGTTACATCTGGAGTTACTCAAGGAGACCACTTATTCCCTTTCTTATTTTTAATATTTATTAATGAATTTTATACAGTATATAAACATAGTCAATTCTTGCTATTTGCGGATGATATAAAAATATATTTTACAGTTAACCAAATAAATTACTGTTTAAAATTGCAACAAGATTTAGATCATTTTTCTTAGGTGCTTAGATAATAGGTTACACCTAAGTTTGAATAAGTGTATGAAAATATCATTCCACCGAAAACGCTCAAATATTATCTACCATTATAATCTTTCTGGTTTAAAAATCAACGTTGTGAATGAGGTGAGAGATCTCGGTATAACTTTATCGTCTGACCTTAGCTTCAAACAACATATAGAAATTATTTGTGCGAAAGCCTTTAGAAATTTAGAAGAATTTATTAAGCTAAATTGTTCTGATATGAGTTTTTCATGCCTAAAATCCATGTACTCTGCATTGTTTGTCTAAAGTTTGATTCACTTATATGGAATCCCTGCCAAACTGGTTTAATAGATAAAATCCAGAAAAATTTTACCAGAATGATGGCTTTTAAACTAAATTTACACGAACTACCTATTGCTATTGTCGAGAAACAATGTAAAATACCCCCTTTAGCTAATATACGTAACTTCAACGATTGCTTATTTTTATATAAGGTATTGAATGGGCTCATTAATTGCCCATTGGTCTTAAACCTTATTGGAATTAAGGTCCCTTCAGTAAATACTAGAAATAAAGCCCTATTCCATATTGCACCAGTGAAACGTAATTTTGTTGCTCATAGTCCCATCAATATAATTTTACATTACACCAATTAACACCTATCTAACTTTGATTTTTTTTCGATAATAGTTGTAAATTAATTAAATTAGATATCTATTAACTTTTATTTTGTATAATTTCTTGTATTATGTATTTACTCTACACTTTGCCCTCGCGGGTGTTATCTATAAATAAATAAAATTATTGGTCGATGATTAAAATGGGTCGACGACAGAAATATTGTGAGATGCTGTTCGAAATTCAAATAGGTTCATAAAACAACATAAAATGGAAAAAAAAAATCAAATTTAACGTTGGTTTAAATCTCATTTTTTGTAATTACATTTTTATATTTATTTTTGTAAGAGCTTATGATAACTGAGTTTAGTCTATGAACCCTATTTTAGCTAATGAAACACTAGAATATTCTTTCTTGGTGCCAGCGAAGCAATTTATTTCCAATATCTTCAGTTTATCTACCTAGTTATGATAATATGGATTTGTATTTACGATATATAAATGAGAAATCGTTAATTTACACATTACGTAATGTTATTTATTTAAAATCGATTAAATTAGTTGATATCGTGTTCGTTGAAGTGAATATTATGAAAGTTTTCAAAGTTGTTAAGAACTTATTCTATGCCCATATTAAAATAATGTCGTTAATATACTTAATTTTATCTGAACAAGAAAAATATTCGTACTACAAATTATCGAGAAATAAATATTGAAAATTTTTATTATGACAGAATATAGCAGATAAACGAACAAGTTTCAAATCTTAACGCTAATATTTTAAATTGTACAAAACAATAGATATTTAAAAAAGTCTTTAAAACCATAATATTTTGTGTTTAAATCTAAATGGGTTTATATAGTATCAGTGTAATTAATCATCAAAAAATTAAAACTTCTATTATAATCGGTTCAATTCTTGAATGTTGTTAATAATCTTATATGCGAAAACGATTGCTTTTATTTTTAAGTGAAATTGAAAAAAATTGTATTATATATTTAACGCTGAATTCTGTATTATAGATAATGTAAAAAACAGTAGTGTACACGATTTAAATAGATCTTATACAGTACTACCATATGTTTATCAACTAAATTAATCTACGTTTTACATTTTGGATCTCGAAGAAAATGCACATATTGTGTAAACATCCGTCTTCTAAAGGTTAACGTTTAAATGTTTAAGGATCGCATTTTGGTGTTCGGAAGTCGAATAAAACATCGGAGTTCAATGAAATACCAAAGAGTCGTCAGCCAGGTGTCCGGTTTTCTCACATTTATCTTCTTCTTGGGTTCATAATATTGGTAGTTTCCTCTTTTATTTTATTTTTTTTCCAACCAACATTAATCTTCTATATAAAAATTGTGCGATCTTTATAAATAACGCGGTTCTCGGATCTCAAACAAGAACATCTGTTATATTAACTTTTTAACTTTTTCCCTGTTACTCTCCCTCAGCCGTCAAAAGACCGAAAGATAACAAACTTCACGATAGCCTCTGTATAATATTACACGAAAACTAAAACGTATCGGTCCCTGCATCAGCAACTTTTATCCTATATCACAAGAAAAAATAAATACCGTACACACAGTCTAGAGCTATAACTGTTAAAAAAAAAAAAAACAAGATTTCCGAGTACCATCATTCCTCTGGACATAAAAAAAGTTTTATTTAAAAAAATATCTTCTCATTTGTAAATAAATGACTTTGCACTGTGATATCTACCCTTTTGTCACATTTGTTTTTCATCCGACTGTATCGTTTTAATTTTTCTCAATGACGACCAGTTAGTATAAATAGAGGAGTACCGGGAAAACTTATTCTGTAAATTTGCCGTCGACTTTCCGCAACATGATTATTATTGTATATATTCGCATGAAACTTAATATAAAATTTTTCCAATTCATACTTGCAGATTTGAAACTTCACAGTGACTTTGTTGAATACTTTTATTTTCAATAAAAGCAGCTGATGGTAAGTCTTAATGGTACAAAGGGTTTTTGTGTTTACCTTGTGTTACATTATTTTTCTTCTGCATCAAATATAAACTGCCATATCCCTAAGGACTGGTAAACACTTTTACATCTTTAGAAGTTGAAAATTCCTTCGAGTTATAAATAGCTCCGGGCTGGATAAAAGCAAATGTAATGGAGTGTCAGTAATATGCAGATTGTTAAAAGAAAAATTCTTATCGTTGCCTTTTACAAATCAAAAATGGTTTATCTTATAAATACCGATCGAATTGTTTCTATTACTATTGATGTACAAAATATAATTATTTATGCATGTACATCGATAACATCGATACATCGTGTAAACACGATTTAGAAACAGAAAACAATATTTCAATTGCAATTTTATTTAAAACATCGACGTTAAGCGAACAAATGCACAAAGTCCATCGTGATATAATAGTTTTATTATTTTTTAAAATAATTAGATTGTTCAAAAGATAATTAAATGATTTATTAGGTTATCATGTTTATTATACTTTCAAAATGTATTCATATGTATCCACTTGTACCACCAGGTTTTTATAGAAAAGTTTTGAATTTATGAAGTTTGAAGTTATTTTTACTTATTAACCATAAAAAATAAATTTTGCGAAAAAAAATGTATGAGTATACATTTATAAAATTGATTTGGATATAATATTTACATGTATAGTAAGCTATTCATTTAAATGTATAAGAACGTGACCAGTGAGATTTGAATTATATTTTTAAACGATATTTTTATCGTACTATAGAAAATTCCAAAAGAAATAATTGTTTAAATTTTTTAGATATTTTTTCCATAAAAAAAACTTCAAAATAGGGTGTGTTATTTTATTTTATTATCAAGTTATTAAAGTATGAATATAATATTTTTCAATTAAAATTTTCCACTTCAGATACTAAAATAATTTTTTTTAGTCAGACTATATTCCTAAAAGAGTAAATAAAATATTATTTGTTCTCTTATTGTATAGTTTTTTTGTATAACAATAAAAATAAAATACTTTATTATTAATATTCATTTTTATAGCATAACGGTGCATTTAGAAATTTGAAAACAAAAAGAAATATCGAAAACCACAATGTTATAATTTTACAAGAACCTTTACATATATAAAAATAGACAACATACGAATTATTATTAGATTCTGGTAAATAGATTACAGATGTAACATCTGTGTCCACTTTCTAATCAATATACGAGTCGTCACATAAAAGTTTTGGAACCATGTTACTAGGTACGTTGTCGGTACTTGAAAAAGTTTTTCTCAAGAAAATACATGTCATTGCAAAGCCAATAGCATTATCACTGTTTTCGCTAAGAATATTTAATTATTGTTACACAAAATACAGAAAAATCGAATGAATACAACATATTATTTCAAATTTCATAAATATTTTTTCATTTTACTCTTTTTCAAAAACAGATTTCAAATTCCAAATTCATCAGAACACACAATAACCGTCCTGCGACATCGTTAAATTAAGAGAGATATTGTGAATTTTTTAATTGTAAAATCTTTTTTTTCTCAATCTTAAGTGATTCAATAAATGCGAACGATTTCTACAAATACAAAACAAATTTCAAAGATCTTTTCATTTTTAAGAATCGTTTTTATTTTTTTCTGTTTAAGTTATACAACCATTGAATTACAATAAAAAAAATTAAAAAATGTTCTAATTGTATTCAGCATATAATTTAATAAATAATTGTACAAAAATAAATTATAGAATACTAATATTTTGAGTATTTTATGATTGTATTTATATATAATATATTGATAATTATTTATTAATTTTTAATAATAATAATAAATATTATTTTGTTATTTATACATATTTAATGATAATAAAAATTTTGAACAGCCGTAGATTTAAATATAAAATAAAAAATCTAATTAAATTATGCTTTTTTAGATATTACAAAAAATATAAATTTGTCGAATATTGATTATACATAAAACACAACAAACAAAATTATAAAACAAGTGCTCATGATGCTAGTTGCAGTAATTTTACATGTAATTATAATGTTTTTAATGGTGGTTATTTATTAATATTTCTAGTACTTTTTATATATTATTGTGTTTGTAATAAATATATTTTGTCTACTGAACAAATTAAACTTGAATATTTATTATTGTAATACTGTAGAGTATGATATGATTTAATATGACTCACTCATTAGGCATTCTTAAATTCTCAGAAATTTTAATTTAAAAATGTTTTAACTCCAATTATAATTCCGAAATTATTTATTCATAAAATGTAATGATGGTATAATAATGATGCACGGTCAAGAACCAAATAATTACGGAGAAAGAATAATATATAATGATATCATAAAATATTATAGAGTCTACGGCCTTTTTAATAAAATCAAATCAAATACCTTTTTTACAGACTTTTTCAGTTCTAGGTAGTTATAATAATATTTTCTAAAGGCTTATTTTTTTTTTTTTTTTTTTTAATGTAAAGAATAGTATTCATGAAATATTGAATTAATTCTTGTTCGTTTTAATTTTGGATCTTTTCTGTGAAAAAAAAGAAGAATTTACGGGTAAGCTTTTTTTTTTCATCAGCTATATAAATTTACATAGTAATAAACTTACTACGAACAATTTTTAGTTCAAAAATAATAATCTAAAATAATTGTAAACAACAATGAAACAATGCATCATGCGTTTTTTTTTTTCAAGTTTTTGGCGGCGATACAAGGTGGTGTGGAAACAGTATAGAGGTGGGGATATTTTAAGTGATAGTTTCCTCCCTTGTGTTCCGGTGCTTTTAATTTTAGATGCACTTATACAAAAAGAAACGTCCTCTAAGATATTACGAAAAAATCGATCAAAGACAAGAGGAAAAACAACAACAGTAAATGGACTTTAATTACATGCATTGTCTCACACGCACGTATATACACATATATACATCCACTGATTCAAGTTTTATTTATATGATTTGAGCAAAATATAGAACCTATGAATAAATTAAATTTAAAAATACATTGGGCATTATCATAATGAAATATTTTAAGTTAAAAAAAATAAAATAAAAAACTTCAGTATCAAAATGTATTAGGTATTTGTAATTAATCTATTATTAAAATATTCAATTAAATAAACTTTAAAATAAAATTATTTTTAATGCGTATAGTACAGAATTTTTAGGTAATTATGATAACCGAAATATTATTGATTTACGTTCGGATTTATTAACTTTTATAAAAAAGGTTTTTAGAGAACCTTAACCTGAAGTTGTGCAAAAAAGATGTTTGTAATCTAATCGTTAATTAACGAGTTTTTTTGTTTAGAAACAAAATATGTTTATTAACGATTGTCAATATTTTCAGTTTTGTATTATTAAAAAAATGTTAGACAGAACATTTACTATAATATAATAATCATTACTGATTGTGTGTTTTACTGAACCGAGCAAGGACACGAAATTCCGTTATCAGTGCCGTTGAATTTAATTAAAGTTTTTACTTTTTAATTATACAATATGCATAAAACAACCGAGCCTGGGAAGTTCTAGTTTATTTTCTGTCTACTATGAACGGTGATGGTGGTATTATATAAATCACAAATGAAGTTAAACTTGGTGGAGATAACGGGGTCTAAAGATAAAACAAAATATGCTTGTGCAACTTTTGATTCTTTAATAAGGACAGAGGTATACAAGAGAAAACACGGAAGACAAAGTTTAATCGACGTCACTCCAGTCACATTTTTTTTAAGAATGTATTTATCTACTGCACTTTCTTTTTTTTTAGTACCAATGAATATAGTATTATTAATTCAAACTATATAAATATATATTAACTCAAACAGGCTTATTAAATTGTATAATTTTAAATTTCCAAGGATCAAAATAAATATTATTCTTATAGACAATATGAGTTCATTGAATGAAGTAAATTAAAATTATAAATATAAATGCAGAAGCTTAAATTTATTTAGTGTCTCGGTAAACTAAGAAATATATGTAGACAGTGCCGGCGTATGATTTACAAGGCCCTTAGCAATTTATAAAATCGAGGCCTCTCTCCCAATAGCTTGACAACTAAAAAATAGTAACTATACTATCTTAAACCTTATTTATATATTATTATTTACAATTTAATAGTACTCCATCAATTTCAGTAAATGCTGTAGTGGTGGTTAGATTTGACGGTTTAGCATTTGAACTCGCGTATAACTCAGACCCGATAAAATTACACACATAAATATGTTACGGAGAATATGGAATACTGGGCAGTTTAAACCATGAATATAAGTAAATAATTGTTGTACTTATAATAATAATTGTACAACATTGTATTAATAGTTTTTTGTTTTTTTCTAAAAAACATATTAATTTACGGAAAAGACTATAAACCTAAGATTAATATAGTTTTTTTAAAAAAAACGAAATATTATCTACGGAGCAAAGTGATTTTCGACACGTCAGATCAACAATGAATAAATTAATCACAATAAAATTCGAAGTAGAAAATGAATGCAAACATAAAAAAATACTCTGAATGATCAGTCTAGAATCTAGACTTTAGATAAACCAAAGGCTTATGATTCCATTTCGTATGGAGGCATAGAATATTAACTTAATTGTTTAAAATGTTAATTAATGGCACCATGTTCAAGTAAATAACAAACTTCCTAAAAAAAAAAAACAATTTTAGGTCAAAGTATCTCATACATTATCCAAGAAATTCAGCCAAGAAAATTATATTCCACAATGATCATCTTTGGCAGTTATACTTTTCCTCTTGACCATTAATGACATCGTAGAAACAATAAAAATTCCCATAAAAGCTTATCTATTAGCCGATGGATTTAACATATTATACAGAAGCAATAATATAAAATCAGTTCAAGAGTTTCTTTAAAAATGTGCTAACAGCTTAACTAATTGGTCAAAAATAACTGGTTTCACATTCTTTAACGTCAAATCACAAAGCATAATCTTTATAAAAAAAAAAAATTAAACCTCTAAAAATAACAATATATCACCTTAATTTACCTCACCATGATAAAATAAAAAATTTAGGAGTAACATTCGACTCCAAACTACACACAAACATAACACACAGCTATTTGATGAGTAAAGACGAACTTCCAATATGTTACTCATGCAGCGTTCTCATAATTGTCAAAATAATCACCGAATTTCACTAATAAAATCAGTATCGAAATTAATTCCACATCTTTTAACAAATCTTTCTAGCTCATGGGCCAAATCCACAAAGCGTTAATAACCTAATTTCATTCTTAAAAAAACAGAATTATATAGTTTATTTTAATATAAAAAAATGTAAATACTAACAATGTAATAACACAAAATTCTTATACTAATGGTCTACTAATTGTTGCTGTATTTTATGATCAATGTAAAAAAAAAAAAAAAAAAAATATTATAATTTTATAACACAGAACAAAATATAAAATGCCTGTATTATATTTTAACTTAATAAATTAAAAAAATATGTAGTAGCTAATAATAAAATTATAACAAATTATTAGTAAAATGTTATAAACATAATATTTTTCACAATTACCTTCTGCAGTTATTAGCATAATTAATTTTTCGTTTCCGTGTACTGTCATCTTGTCATATTAATACGAAAACTTGACTGGTTAATTGGTAATATACTGGTAAATATCAATCTTCATTCACTATACTCAGAATTTAAATAATGTACAAATCGTATAGTTCTGAATTAATATTATTACTTGTTATACTTGATACTTAATACTTAATAAAAAATACATTTTTTGTCATATATTAACAAACTCCCCAGAAAATTAAAATTAGCAAATAATAATAATATTATACATCTGTTAAAATATATATTATATATATAATTTCTTTTCTTTTTTTTTGGCTTTGAATTCATGAATTATAACTCTCGTGATATACACAAAATAATAACACTTCTAGGTCGCTACATTCTGATGAGATACAGAAATAGGTGAAATAATACTGCTATACTGGTTTTTTCAAATTGATACTGATGGACTTTAAAAAAAAAAAAAAATAGTCCTGAGTAAAATAAATCGAATGGATTTATGCATAAAGAAGATTAAATTTTAAATGTTTTTAAAAAAAGGAATTTACAATTTGGGAAAATTAAATTTTTAAATACTTTATGCAACTTAGACTATATTAAAGTATTATGAAAATATGAAAACAACTAATGTCATTTATTACAATTTATTGAAATATCTAATTTTGTCGACATTATATTTTGTATTGCTTGTAAATAATTTTTTGGCTATTCAGTATTTATTTATTTTTTGTTATTTAAAGAAAATCTTATGAAGAATATGTTGTAAGTATCCAATTTTCAAGGTATCAGCAAAAAAACGTGAAATTTTATGAATTTTTGATTATAAAAACTCATTTTCATGATTTTTATTATTTTGTCAAAACTGAATACTTAAATTCTTGTGATTTCTTTAATTATTTATAGATGTGTACAAAAAACTTTGTGTTAAATTTTCAAGACTTCTTGAGTTTGATAACAAATTGTTTTATTGAACATTTTGAGAAAATAAACCTAAAAAAAATATAAAAATCTTTTTTTTATCTTTAAGCATTTAAAAACATTTTTTAACAGCTTTATTGAAATTTTAAATTATATTATTGTAATTTACACTTTTCTAGTGTGGTACTATTATTTAGTTCCTTAAAAATGTATGGTAATAAATAACTATGGTATATGTCAATCACAATAAAAGTAAAAATATGAAAATTCAATACACGGATAACTGAGATAGATATTGGAATGAAAATATCAGTATTTATAAGATAAAAATGATTTTTTTACATTTTTAAGATTTTATAAGGAATGCGATTAAACTTGAATGTAAAACAGTGTAAATATATTTTATATTAATATCCGTTTGAATTTTCAGTCATTTAAATTCAAGCAGATATTTTACTATTATAAAAGTTTCATTTTTTTTCATTAGTTAAATGTTTTGATAGAGTAATTGCCAACATAATTTATTCGATAAAAGTATTTTATTGTTATTATATATTGTATTAACATTTGAAATATTAAAATTCTAAATTTAATAAGTTTATATAAGTCATTTGGTAAATAAATCAGAGATAGACTTAAACAAATTAAATATATATATTTATATCAAATTAAATTCTTAAATAAATTAGTCATTTTGTAAATTCTTATGGTTGGGTACTAAGATAAAAAATTTGTTACATTTATGGGCTATTACAACTGACCGAATTCCTTAATAAAATGCAATTAAACCTTAAGATGAACGAAAATGAATAAATAAAGAGATATTGACATATTAATAAAAGAAAAAAAGAACCGGATGGGCCTCGCTCTGCTGTACAGTTAGGGGTGGAGTGCACCTCGCTTATAGGATAGGTCATTATTATAATGGATTTGTTAAATTTGAATGCAATGATAGATATCATTGTATACGAATAACGATTCTGAACGGAGTTCATATGTTTGTCTAGGATATAATACATTGTTATTTATAAACATTGTAAAAAGTATATTTTATTTTGAAACGATAGATATATTTTTCAATTAGGATGGGTTGGCAGTTGCATACAGCGATATAGTTTGTCAGTCTAGAACATTCTACATTATATTATATTTTACATGTAATTTTATGTCAATATTCGCTGTTCAAACGCTTATAAAAAAAAATTGTGCCTATGGATTTTAATAATTTTTGAATGACATTAAGAACTACTTCTGTGGAATCTTCGATTAAATTTTCAAGTATTTTGTAGTAGCCAAATTTTTTTTATCACCGATTATAAAAATAAAATGTAAAAAAATCGAATATTTTAAATGCCTATAAGTGGCTTAAAAATCAATATAATATTTTGAAAAAAATATTGCATAAAAGAAATACCAATCTTGACAGCTGGTAGAAATTTTAAAAATCTGCGACTTATACTTTTTGAATTATAAAAAATATTTAAAATCGTTTGAGAATAAATCGCTATTTTATGCAATTTTGTAAATATTTAAATTTCAAACAGTCACAAAATTTTTTTCCTCTAATTCCGGTAGAAATTTTTTTAAAGATTTTTGAAGAGTAGCTTATAGATAACCTAGTGTTAAAATTTTGATTTTTTTTTATCAGTTAAAGAACAACTTATAAGAAACATTGTATTAAATTTTCAAGATTTTCTGGGCAGCCAAAAAAATTTTATCGTTATTTAAAAAAAGAATACTTAAAAAAATTGAAAATTTCAATTGTCTATAAATAGCTTAATAAAAGTCAAAATTTAAAAATGGCCAATTTATATGATTTTAGTCAGGTGTACGTATGTACTACGTTCATTGTTACGTATATAAATAAAATCAGTATTATTTTATTAAAAGTATAAGTTCAGTATATAAATTGTATTTACTTAAATGCATCGATCAATATTTATTGTTTATTTATGATCTCAATTTAAACTTTAAAAATATATGATTATAAAAATACAAAAAAAAAAGAACCGGATGGGCCTCGCTTTGTTGTACATTTGGGGGTGAAGTGCGACTCTTCATAGGATAGGTCATTATAATGGATTTGTTAAATTTGAATTCAATGATAGGTATCATTGTATACGAAAAACGATTCTGAACGGAGATGATATGTTTGTCTAGAATATAATACATTGTTATTTATAAATATTGTAATAAGTATATTTTATTTTGAAACGAAAAATTTAGAAAAATCGAAAATATAAATTGTCTTTAAATAAGTCAAAATATGTCAAAAAATTTTGAACCTTAAGTATGATCAGAAAAAATTTTGTGAATCTACAAAATAACTTCCAAATTTTCGTGATTTTTACACATTTTATACAAATTTGAGCATTAAGGGCTTATAAAAAAAATTTGAGTGAACCGATCACTGATATTTTTTAGTTACGATAATTTTAACTTATTATGAACCTTGTATTAAATTTTCAAGAGCTTTCGGTCCACCAATTAAATTTTATTGATGTTTAAAAACAAAAATTTTACAAAAATTGAAAATTTAAATTGTCTATAAATAAGTCAAAATATGTCAAAATACTTTGAAAACTCAACCATGTATAGAAAACGTCAATATAAAGATTTGGTGATAATTTCAAGTTGTTGCGGTTTTTCGTTTTTGAGTTAGAGCATTTTAAAAAAAAACGGTATCTTTGTCAGTCTAGAATATTATACATTATATTATATTTTACATGTAATTTTATGTCAATATTCGCTCTTCAAACGATTATAAAAAAAAGTTGTTAGTATGGATTTTAATAATTTTTGAATGACAATAAGAACTACTTCTGTGGAATCTTCAAGTATTTTGTAGAAGCCAAATTTTTTTTACCACAGATTATAAAAATAAAATGTAAAAAAATCGAATATTTTAAATGCCTATAAGTGGCTTAAAAATCAATATTATATTTTGAAAAAAATATGACATAAAGGAAATACCAATCTTAACAGCTGGTAGAAATTTAAAAAATCTGCGACTTATACTTTTTGAATTATAACAAATATTAAAAATCGTTTGAGAATAAATCGCTATTTTATGCAATTTCGTAAATATTTAAATTTCAAACAGTCATAACATTTTTTCCTCTAAGTACGGTATAAATTTTTTTAAAGATTTTTGAAGAGTAGCTTATGGATAACCTAGTGTTAAAATTTTGACCCTTAAGTATGAATAGAAAAAATTTTATGAATTTTTTTTCTACAAAATAACTTGCACATTTTCGCAATTTTTACATATTTCGTATAAATTTGAACTTTGAGCACTTATAAAAAAATATTGTGACTTACGATTTTAGATTTTTTTTATCACTTAAGGAACAACTTATAAGAAACCTTGTATTAAATTTTCAAGATTTTTTGACCGGCCAAATAAATTTTATCGATATTAAAAAAAAAAAATTAAAAAAATTGAAAATTTCAATTGTCTAGCTCAATAAAAGTCAAAATACTTTAACGGTGTATAGAGTACGCTAATCTAAACATTTAGTGAAAATTTCAAGTATTTAAATCGATTAGTTTTTGAGTTATGGCAAAATAAAAAATTTGATTTTGTCGAAAACTTGTTTTGCGTAAAAACTCCCTTTTTTCCCTTATTTTTTAGGGTTTTTCCCGTCGCATTTAAAAAATATTGAAAATTTTTTACTTTTGACCCCCCAAAGTACCAACTACATTCACTTCCCTTTCAGAAAATTTGCTACATAAGCAAAAAAATAAAAAAAAAAACACACATCATTGTAAAACCAATAGATTCCATCACTCCGTTCAGAATCTAAAAGTTACAGATGGAGACATATTTTGGTTTAACTATTTATTTTATAAAAATTTTTCTCAATCAATTTGTTCTTTATGTTTTTCTTTGCTACCGGGATATTTTCATTTTTAGTATATGTAATGAATAGAAAAACTATTCTACTAAAAAGGTCAAGAAAAGGTACCAAAATTACTATGGTCGTAATAAATCTAATGAATCTAATGAAACTTACTATTCTTAAGATAGTCATAATCGGTAATCTACTTTTTTTTCCAAACAATATTTTTGTGCTAAAAACTTTTAAGTTTTTTTTGAATTTCTTACTAGTTTTATGACAAAAAAAAATTGGGCGGATCCATAGTCCTCCAAAAATGAGATATCATTTTCCTCCAGAGTCCATTTTCCTCAAAAAAAAAAAAAAAAATCTTGACCATTTTCCTCCACTTTCCATTTTCCTCCAAAAAATAAAATATCCGAAAAAAGAATGGATATAATAAACAAATACGCACGTCGATAAAGATGTATCAATCAATAAATAAAATTTTAATAAAAAATTAAATAATAATATGTGGTTGGTGTTAACGTAATCAGCCAATATGTAATATATAAAATATAAAATATAAAATATAGTGAAACCACTACAGTTTATAATATTATATTTTTTCTATAACTATACAGACATTTCAGCAACAAATGAATATCTGTTTAAAGAAAATAAATATAACAAAATATTGGACGATAATAGACATAATCTAAGTCAAAAATTATGTGGAAGAAAATGGAAACCCACTTTTTTTGGAGGAAAATGGACAGTGGAGGAAAACGGTATCTTGTTTTTGAAGGAAAATGGATACGGCCAAAAAAATCATATGTTTTTTCCCTTTAAAAAGAACTTTGTAATTATTAAACGTTTTAATTTAGTTAATTTTTTTTGTTTTATTTTTTAACGAACAATCGTGGTAAATATGTTAGATAAGTAAAATATTCAATGTTTATAAATTTTATAATAAGTATATGTATGTAGTTTTTCATATAATAATAGTATCTATAATAAAAATAAAACTAAGCAGGTCAATACTATTAAAACTAAAAATATATTATACCGTATATACAATTAACGAAACCGTAATGAAATTTGAAAAATACATAGCATGAAAATATTCTCGGTTATCCAAGTATATTTATTGTTAAAATTAATATGAATTTATAGCGGTAAAATAAGTTAAAGATTTAACAGTTTTAAACAGTTAAAAAAAAAAAAAAAAATTATGTAGTTATTTAAGATAACAATTAAGGTGATGTATATTGTTCAAGTATATTGTACAAAATTGATGCTACGCGTGTTGAAAACCAATGCATAACACGTTTTCTGAAAAGGTTATCGTGATTGCGAATAGTTGAAAGTTGAAATGCGAATAGTGAATTAGAAATTTAGGAATTACAAATTAAAAAATATTTTAAATATTTTTGTTTTTACATCTATTGCCTTTATATTAATGACAAGTATAACTATGTCCTCGATTTTAATTAATTCATAAAATGATCAATTTACGTTTGTAAAATAACGCTACATTCGATATACTAATGCATGTAAATAAACATAAACTAATTAAAATCATTTTTACATTTATTGTCCAGTTGTCCACTAGGCTGCATACGAATTGCGTCCCCGATATAAAAATTGCGATTTGTGAAATACTAATTGCGTCTCGAGTTTTCTATACCACTATACGAATTGCGTCCCAACGCAATCTGATATACTTTTGATAATCTCAATCAATAATCGATATGAGTAGGTACTTAATAAAATAAATGTAATCGGTTATGTATGTCATTCGATTCCGTCTCGTTGACAAAATTGTGCGTTTTTCTATTTAAAAATATGAGCTTAATTGTGAGTGAGGTAATGACAAGTGAAAAAAATAAAACATTGATTTTTTTAAACGGTTTTAAATGTTGTTTTCATAAACTATTGAAAAATGATATACAGGTACAACGTTGGAAGTGTTTCAAAAAAACATGTAATTCATACAATATAAGTAAGTTATAATAATATTATACATACACATAACTGTTCAAAATTGTGTTTACATCGAATTAAATAAAAAGTTTTTTAAAGCATTAGGTCGTATTTTTTAGGACATTTTTCTTATATTTTAAATCGTTTAAGTCCGTTCCCTATTTATAATATTGCTATTGATAGTCCTAAGTCTGTATTAAATGGGAAGGAAAATAATGTATTTACATCGGACGCAATTAGTATAGTTGTTAAATATTATCGGGACGCAATTAGTGTAGTTGTTAAATTTTACTGGGACGCAATTCGTTTGCACCGGTCCACTAATGTCATCATAAAAAAAAAAAATATTTATTTAATCATATCAACCTTTTAATTTGATATTTGATCATAATATGATTATATATTATATTATCTTATACTTTAACCATATGATGAAAACTATTAAATAATTAAACCTTTTAAAACTTCTAGTAAAACATGATTTTCTCATTTCATCCACTTAGGTTTATCAACCAATGATTCTTTTTAAAAAAAATTTAAACTTATTATCTTTGAATAAACATTTAAATATTATATAAAAACGTTAAAACTTTTCAATCCCGTTATTATAATATTCTATAATCTTTTGGATGTTCTTCGGTATTTTCTACTCATAATATTATAATTGGAAATTGATCGCTGTATTTTTATAATTAGTGAAAAGATTACAATGTATAAAAATTTATTTAGAAAATGTATTTCAATAACCTTTACAATAAATTAAATCATTAAATTATAGCATATAAAACGTTAAGACTATTCTTAGCAATATCAAATAACATTGTGTTCTTGGTTCTAAAAATGCATGTTAACGTTTAGGGTAGTAATCTATGGTACCTATATTATTTGCGATTTTTCCGTAATAATTAATTTAATGATAACATTAATATTATAATTGTCTAAACTAACCACAATCAAAATTTCATTTTCATTTTATATACAAGGTATACAATAAATATAATAATGGCTAAGGAATTTTAAATTTTTATAATTTACTCTTCCTTTTAAATTCATTACAATTAATCTAATAGAATATTAATATTTATATAATATTTAATAGTATGTTTTGTTCATTTATTATACATCGTTTGTCTTATACATTAATACCATTTTGAATTGGGTTACTATAATATAGTATATAAGTATAAATAATAAAAATATTTTATTTATTATGTATATTATAATAATATGAATTAATGGTTTTTTCCTTGTTAAGTTATATTTCTTTTAATGAATTATTAATATTTCAAATTTTACTTTTATTTAACAAAAGTACACATTTTACTAATAAAATGATAAAATAGTGATATTATTATATTTTTCATTATATTTTGTAAATCGTCATTTGATTTTTTTTTTTAAATTATAGTTAATTTTATTCACGCATTAACTCATCAAATTCAATTTATGATATAAATCCAATTATGTAATTTTTGTTTCAACGCAATTTTGATTTATAGTATATACATGCATATCTAAGTTACTATGTTGTAGTTAGAAAATATACTGTAGTAGGATGGATAAATAATTGTTTGTTAAAAAAATTGTGTTTTTATTTCATTTTTATATCATTGGCTCGTTGTCAAAATTTAAAAATGTTAGCTTTGATAATTTATTAATTTTTCAAACTGATAGAGAAATTATAACTATTAACTAGAGGTCGGTCGAACTCAAAAATATAGTCTCGAATTGAACTCGAATCGAACTCTTCAATAATATGTCAAACAGAACTCGAACCGAACTTTTCAGTAATATGTCGAACTGAACTCGAATTTAACTTTTTAATAGTATGTCGAATCGAACTAGAATCAACCTAAATGTGTCCAGTCGAACATTCTAATTGTACTTCGAACTAAACAATTTAGTGTATTATCGACTCTAACCGAATTTTAAATATTGAAAATTTATCAATTTTAAGTGTAGATTTTATAATCATAGTTATTACATTCATCTCTTTTTTTATATTGCAAAAATTGTTAGGTACAAATTTTTTTAAAAATAATAGAATGTAATAAAGTTATTTCATATTTTAAACCTTACTACGAACTTGTAATTATGTATATGTATTTAAAAGATCTAATATATTATTGATAATTCTTTGTCTTTAATTTAAAATTTAAAATACCAAACATAAATGTAACTTTCACAATGTAACTAAATAGTAAATAGTTAATTAGAACAATTAATTATAAAATTGAAAGTAAATTAATAATATATAATTATTATAATTTGTTATTTGCAATTTATAATTTGTATTATTTTATAAATTCTAATATTGTACAGATTTTTTTTTTTAATACTTGTTGGTAAAAAATGTTTTTTTTTTTTAATTTGTCGAGTATTTTAATTTATTATTGTATAAATTAAAAATAATTATTATTTATAAACAACTTACTTGAATAAATAATGATAATTGATTATTGACAGATAAAGTTTCTCTTTAGTAAATAGTATATATAGTTGTTGTAATAAGATATTAAGATGTAATAAACTACACAATAGTCGTTAAAAGCGAATGCGTATTGTGTTGGGTAACGACTATTGAATAGGACTAAGTACCAATGTTATAAAATATAAATAATAATATTGATAATAAATTACAATAATAATAATTAATAATCATTAATCGATATTAATATTAGGTTTTATAATAATTTTGTTCAGCCTATTTAGAACTACGATTACACTATAAATTATAAATAGTGCAATTATAAAATAATTATGTAAGTCTATAAATAATTCAATAGCATAAGAAATAATCGATGTCCAGTTAGTATCGTTATCATGGTTTTAATTTTACTTCTTAAATATTAAAATATATGCTATATAGTATACACTTTATATAGATTATAAAGTATACAATCGACAAATTTAAAAAAAAAATAACAATATGTATACACTATACTCTGGGAATATTTTTGATTCGTAACGTTTGACGTATTATAATGTTTTGGTGTTTTTACATTTTTTTTTTTTTATTTTTATTTCAAACTATTTTGATTATCGAATATTTTGTTCGAGTTCGATTTGGTTCGATTTTTTTTAAAACTTAGTTCGACTTTCGAACACGAACCGAACACCTCAAGTTCGATTCGGTTTTTCGAACTTCGAACAGTTCGACTCACCTCTACTATTAACTATAATTGTATGTATTATTTTCATTCAGGTTAAAATTAAATGTTCGTTGAAGAAAGATCATTGTCGGGAATTTTGCATTTTTAAAATTATACGTAAAGAATAAGATCTACTTGTAAGATATCTTATAAAATGTACATACGAGTCTATTTACTAAATTAAAGGAATGAAATCCATTGAAATTTGAGTTTTAATAATATTAGGCTAATAAATGCACAATTCAATTAGTCCCGATACAAGTTTTTAATTAAACTAAAAATTATTTACCTTTAACAAACTTCAAAATATATAATATATATTTAATAAATATTATTTAAAAAGTAATTTTAACTTTATATTTGCTATTATTTGCTTATAATTTTATTTATAATTTGTATTTGGTGCATTTATTTTAACCAATTTTTGTAATTTTATAGTTGCATAAATGCAATCATTAAAATCAATTAAAAGTAACAATCAACGTGCTATATTATTTATAAAATATATTTTGTTCCTTTAATTTATTATCAATTCACTAATAATAGTTTTAATTACAAACGTATCATGTATGTATGTTTTTATATAATTAACTTCAAGACATGATCAAAACTATGCAAATATTAATTAGTACTTCGTGACCTGGAAACTATCGTAATATTCTTCCAGTTTTTTGATCTATTGAGATAATAAAGGACAATAGTATGAATAATTTATCGATCCATACATACACACACACACACACATATATATATATATATATATAACTAAAATTAATAATACTTATGAAATTGAATTGGTGATTGGTTTTTTTTTTTTTAATTGTTGAATTTAATTTATATTCCCATGGTCCTGTTCACTTTACAAGGGTTTAAGTTGTGATATTAATGTAATGCCATTTTGCCATATTTCATTGATTGATGAATTTTACGTCGTTGGATTAAAATAGTCTGATTGCAATAAAATGTTTATTTTTAGTTTAATATAATAAAACCTCACAAAATGTATATTTATTTCGATTTTATAAGATTATATAAAAATGAAGAGCACATGTTCAAATAATTATTATCATTATTTTTAAGACAATGCATATTTTCATATTGTACATAATATATTTAATCGTCAAACGAAATATTTGTTGAACTATATTTTTATTTTAGATTCTGAACGGAGTGAAGAATGTATTGATTTAACAATGATGTGTGTTTTTTTTTTTTATTTTTTTATTTTTTTTTTTTTTTGTGTCTGTCGACACGTTTTGGGGCAGTAAAAATGCTTCAAATGCCTTATGTAGCAACTTTTCTGAAAGGAAAGTGAATCTATTTGGTACTTTGGGGGGTCAAAAGTAAAAAATTTCCAATATTTTTTAAATGCGACGGGAAAAAACATAAAAAAATTTGGGAAAAACGGGAGTTTTTACGCAAAACCAGTTTTCGACATAATCAAATTTTTTATTTTGCTATAACTCAAAAACTAATCGATGTAAATACTTGAAATTTTCACCAAATGTTTAGATTAGCGTTCTCTATACACCATTAAATTTTCAAAGTATTTTGACTTTTATTAAGCTATTTATAGACAATTGAAATTTTCAATTTTTTTTTTAAATAACGATAAAACTTTTTTGGCTGGCCAGAAAATCTTGAAAATTTAATACAAGGTTTATTATAAGTTTTTCCTTAACTGATAAAAAAAAATCTAAAATCGTAAGTCACAATTTTTTTTTATAAGTGCTCAAAGTTCCAATTTATACGAAATATGTAAAAATCACGATAATTTGCAAGTTATTTTGTAGATAAAAATTCATAAAATTTTTTCTGTTCATACTTAAGGTTCAAAATTTTAACACTAGGTTATCTATAAGCTACTCTTCAAAAATCTTTAAAAAAATTTCTACCGGACTAAGAGGAAAAAATTGTATGACTGTTTGAAATTTAAATATTTACGAAATTGCATAAAATAGGGATTTATTCTCAGACGATTTTAAATATTTGTTATAATTCAAAAAGTATAAGTCGCAGATTTTTGAAATTTCTACCAGCTGTTAAGATTGGTATTTCTTTTTTGCAATATTTTTTCAAAATATTATATTGATTTTTAAGTCACTTATAGGCATTTAAAATATTCGATTTTTTTACATTTTTTTTTTATAATCGGTGATAAAAAAAATTTGGCTCGTACAAAATACTCGAAAATTTAATAGAAGATTCCACAGAAGTAGTTCTTAAAGTCATTCAAAAATTATTAAAATCCATAGGCACAATTTTTTTTTATAAGCGTTTGAACAGCGAATATTGACATAAAATTACAAGTAAAATATAATATAATGTAGAATGTTCTAGACTGAGAAAGATATTGGTTTTTTTTAAAATGCTCTAACTCAAAAATGAAAAACCGTAACAACTTGAAATTTTCACCAAATCTTTATATTGACGTTCTCTATACATGGTTAAGATTTCAAAGTATTTTGACATATTTTGACTTATTTATAGACAATTTAAATTTTCGATTTTTGTAAAATTTTTGTTTTTAAACATCTATAAAATTGAATTGGTTGAGCGAAAACTCTTGAAAATTTTATACTACGTTTATAATAAGTTAAAATTATCGTAACTAAAAAATATCGGTGATCGGTTAACTCAATTTTTTTTTATAAGCCCTTAATGCTCAAATTTGTATAGAATGTGTAAAAATCACGATTATTTGCAAGTTATTTTGTAGATAAAAATTCATAAAATTTTTTCTGTTCATACATAAGGTTCAAAATTTTAATACTAGGTTATCTATAAGCTACTCTTCAAAAATCCTTTAAAAAATTTCTACCGAACTTAGAGGAAAAAATTTTATGACTGTTTGAAATTTAAATATTTACGAAATTGCATAAAATAGCGATTTATTCTCAAACGATTTTAAATATTTGTTATAATTCAAAAAGTATAAGTCGCAGATTTTTGAAATTTCTACCAGCTGTTAAGATTGGTATTTCTTTAATGCAATATTTTTTTCAAAATATTATATTGATTTTTAAGCCACTTATAGTAATTTAAAATATTCGATTTTTTTACATTTTATTTTTATAATCGGTGATAAAAAAAATTTGGCTACTACAAAATACTTGAAAATTTAATAGAAGATTCCACAGAAGTAGTTCTTAAAGTCATTCAAAAATTATTAAAATCCATAGGCACAATTTTTTTTTATAAGCGTTTGAACAGCGAATATTGACATAAAATTACAAGTAAAATATAATATAATGTAGAATGTTCTAGACTGAGAAAGATATTGGTTTTTTTTAAAATGCTCTAACTCAAAAATGAAAAACCGTAACAACTTGAAATTTTCACCAAATCTTTATATTGACGTTCTCTATACATGGTTAAGATTTCAAAGTATTTTGACATATTTTGACTTATTTATAGACAATTTAAATTTTCGATTTTTGTAAAATTTTTGTTTTTAAACATCTATAAAATTGAATTGGTTGAGCGAAAACTCTTGAAAATTTTATACTACGTTTATAATAAGTTAAAATTATCGTAACTAAAAAATATCGGTGATCGGTTAACTCAATTTTTTTTTATAAGCCCTTAATGCTCAAATTTGTATAGAATGTGTAAAAATCACGATTATTTGCAAGTTATTTTGTAGATAAAAATTCATAAAATTTTTTCTGTTCATACATAAGGTTCAAAATTTTAATACTAGGTTATCTATAAGCTACTCTTCAAAAATCCTTTAAAAAATTTCTACCGAACTTAGAGGAAAAAATTTTATGACTGTTTGAAATTTAAATATTTACGAAATTGCATAAAATAGCGATTTATTCTCAAACGATTTTAAATATTTGTTATAATTCAAAAAGTATAAGTCGCAGATTTTTGAAATTTCTACCAGCTGTTAAGATTGGTATTTCTTTAATGCAATATTTTTTTCAAAATATTATATTGATTTTTAAGCCACTTATAGTAATTTAAAATATTCGATTTTTTTACATTTTATTTTTATAATCGGTGATAAAAAAAATTTGGCTACTACAAAATACTTGAAAATTTAATAGAAGATTCCACAGAAGTAGTTCTTAATGTCATTCAAAAAATATTAAAATCCATAAGCACAATTTTTTTTTATAAGCGTTTGAACATCGAATATTGACATAAAATTACATGTAAAATATAATATAATGTATAATATTCTAGACTGACAAAGATATCGGTTTTTTTTAAAATGATCTAACTCCAAAACGAAAAACTGCAACAACTTGAAATTTTCACCAAATCTTTATATTGACGTTTTCTATACATGGTTAAGTTTTCAAAGTATTTTGACATATTTTGACTTATTTATATACAATTTTTCTAAATTTTTCGTTTAAAAATAAAATATACTTATTACAATATTTATAAATAACAATGTATTATATTCTAGACAAACATATCATCTCCTTTCAGAATCGTTTTTCGTATACAATGATACCTATCATTAAATTCAAATTTAACAAATCCATTATAATGACCTATCCTATGAAGAGTCGCACTCCACCCCCAAGTGTACAGCAGAGCGAGGCCCATCCGGTTTTTTGTTTCATCTGTCACCGAACTTATATTCATACTCGTGTATTTGTAAACTAGACTCGTGATTCATCATATTTTTATTAGCTATATGTTAGTTGGTTTTTCCATGATAATCTAAAATTATTATACTAACTTGAATCTCAATGTATATTAATTAATTTTTTTTTTCATTTAATACAAGTTATTTACAGTCTGTTAGTTAAAACAATAAGTAAGCTTGTTAGCTTGAAGGAATAACATTTATACATTTGAATGATTTGAGGAGGGAGCCGTTCACTAACGACACCTCAGAATTTTACTAAATATTTTTAGCGTTATCTTTTTTTTCCTAGGTAAAATTAGTAAATCTCTTTGCCAGTTCTGTTTTAGACGTCGTTTAATATTACCGGAAGGAAGTAGGAAAATATATTTCTGATGAGGAGTTTGGGATGGTTCAATAATTTGAATAGCGTGGAAACTATTATAATATAATTTGGCAAGTTCGGTGACTGTAGGAATTTAGAGGTCTTTATAGAGAGACTAGGTTTTTCTAAGCACTCTAAGCATTCTTAGGTAAATAGATTTGAAAGCTTGGAGTGAGCGTATATTTGAAGATTTAGTGGGACCCCAAATTTTATTAAATTATTATTTTGTATTTGAGACGCATTTTGGATTTTAGGAGAGTTTTTAGAATGTGAAAACGAGTTTTAACGTGTTAACGTCTAGATTTTATATTGTGAGTCCAAGTGAAGCGTTTATCAAGGATGATAGCCAAATATTTTGTTTAGAGATGAATTGGGATCGGCTTTTCATTAATTTGAAGTTGAGGAAATTCATTTCAGCTCAAGGTAAAATTTACTTATTCGGATTTTTCATCAGCTGTGTTGTCAGTATTTCCGTGAATTTGGTGAATTGTATTGTGTTGAGATCGAAATCCGAACTGGCTTTTAGGAAAATTATTATTTTCGTATATTATAGAAATCATCCTTTTAAGTTGTGATTTTTCAAACAATTTACCAAAGGTGGGTAGCACATTTATTAGCCGATAGGATAAAAGAATATGTTAGGTATATTTAGTTTAGGAACCAAAATGATTTCGGAGTATTTCTAGTCTGACGGAAAATAAGATAGTCTAATTAATTAGTTATAAATGTAAGTGATGAAAAGAATTAATTTTATTAAGTCATGTCCAGGAGCTTTTTTGGGATGCAGATTTTTTATAATTTGTATGATTTTTAGGTGGGTGATAGGTTTGGTCGGAAGAGACATTGGTAGTAGGGAAGAAAGAAATTCGTGTACATAATGTTCATGTAGAGTAGGATGACTTGTGACCTGGATGGGGGGGATTAAAGGGTTTTTAGAGTTAGAAATAGATAGAAAACAATCATGTTTAAGTAAGTGAGGCGTTGTTACCCTTTGGTTGAGTTTTTTTTTCATTTTCCAGAGAGAATCATTAGTTGTATTTAATGATTCAAGATGAGTTTTGAATTGTTCGTTTTAAAATTAGCTTACTGAAATTTAATTGCGTTTGCTAGTTTGTTGAAGGTGATCTTGTCGTGAGGATAATTCTTTCTTTGCCATTTAGATCTAGCTCGGAATTTGGCTTTAAGTGATTGAACTAGATGAAGAGGAAGTGCCAAAAAGTTTTTTGAATTAAGTGCATTTTGGGGATCGATGCACAACAAGCTGCATTAACGATTGCTTTGGTTAGTACTTTAATTGAATATAATACGTCTATTATATTTTTGAGTGGAAAATTTTAAGACGATGAAAATATAATATAATGTAGAATGTTCTAGACTGACAAACTATATCGCTGTATGCATCTGCCAACCCATCCTAATTGAAAAATATATTTATCGTTTCAAAATAAAATATACTTTTTACAATGTTTATAAATAACAATGTATTATATCCTAGAAAAACATATGAACTCCGTTCAGAATCGTTATTCGTATACAATGATATCTATCATTGCATTCAAATTTAACAAATCCATTGCAATAATGACCTATCCTATAAACGAGGAGCACTCCACCCCAACTGTACAGCAGAGCGAGGCCCATCCGGTTATTTTTATAACTGACTTTCCTAAGAAAATTATAATTCAACACAGTAATTATCTATGTAATTCACAATTTTATTTTATTGTGTAAACATAATATTTATTTACAAAATGTAAAAATGAAAATAATAACTATATATAAAAGATTAATATTATCTGATAGTTTAAAATATAATTCACAATTTTATAAATACAAAGCCCTTTTTTATTTAAATATTTTATTCAGAATAACAAATAATAAAAATTTTATAAATATAAAAACTATTAAATGCTTAATTATTCAGGTCTCAAGCTAAGTATTTATTTATTTATTTTTATGTATAAACTATTTATTATTTTATTTGTATATTAAATATTAATGATTGATCATGTAATTAATGTAAAATGGATTTTTATTTAAGTTTATATTACATTTTATTGGATAGCGTTGAGTATAAACGAGTAAAATAAAATGTTTTTAAATCAAAATAATATGTCATCTACATCTTGTTAGAAAAAAACAATTTCATTATTGTATGATTATTAACACGGAACGCATATAATTAATTTCGACATGACACTAAAATCTGTCATACAAATATTATAATTGTATTTTTGAAATTATTTTATTTTATATGAATATTGAATAAAACAAATTTAAAATATTATTATAATCACATACATTTTAGATCGTACATTTTAAAATATATGATCAAATATATGCCATTACTCGTTACTACACATTAATAATTTTCATATCCAATCCTCCTACTTGGAAAAAATGACAGACATTCCAATATAAATGTCTGAGTTGTATACAAGTCCATTTCTGTATCTTATGAAGTATATGCCATTTGAATAACAAATTGACTGATATTAAGTTATTTATGTATTTTTCACACATAGAATGATGGTAGGTATGCATAAAAAAAATGGAATTTTCAAAAAATAAATATTTTTAGTAAAAATGCAGTTGTAGGGTTAATATTTTTTATTATTGCTTCTTCGAATGATTACATTATTTTATTGAATACATAACATAACGTTTTTCAACTTCTAATATTCAGATTTCACACATTTATTTTAATAAAAATATATTTTGATATTTTAATTCTACATGTGAATTATTCAATAGTATCTACTAGGTAGATATGTGTATATACGAGCATATGTATTTTTTAATGTTTCCCCCATGAAATCTCAACAAAATTGTTTTATGTTATCGTAGGTATGCTTTTGTTATAAATAAATAATAAGGCTCAACGTTGATGTCTAGGTGAAATGAGGTAAAATTAATTTTAGTTCTAAAAGTTTAACCGTATGGATTTATTATAAGTAATTTAAATTATTAATATAAGTGAAAACAGAATAGCACAGAAAAATTATTTCACACAACAGGCTAACTTAAAATGTATGTCCTAAATATATATTTTTTTATGGTATTTTAATAACGATATAAATTATTGACTTATGACATTTCAATATTTGTTAACATAGCAGAGATGCTTATTATAGTTTTTTTTTTCGTTTTATGCATGGAAAAGGTAAGAAAACGTATTATATAATGAAATTTATTAAATTAGATCGTACAATTTAGTTATAAGAAAATGGATATTTTTTAATGTCATCAGAACCACGTCTCAGTGCTTCATGAAGACAGTTAGCTATTTTGTGATTGGTTCTAAGGTTTACCAATAATTTGTTGATATAGTATGCGTATATAATATAAATAAAACAATGATATATGGTTTTATAAGTAACGGAATCCTAAATGATCAAGAATAGATTGAAGACGGGTTTCAATAACAATGAGTAAAAATATGTGGTAAAATTCGTGAGCAATTATATTTTCTTATGCCAAACAAGAATAATTTTACCGAAAAAAAATAATGTGGAAAAAAAACAAATAATGGTCACTATCTATAGAATGTACGCTGGTATATCATATGCGTGTTCTTAACCTAATTTTTAGAATTAAGTAATCAGAATATACGTATCGCTAAGTACATAAAAAGCTTAATAGAATACAATTGCAAAAAGCTCATACAAACATGCACGTTTTCCTACCCACCTCCACGTATACACATACACACTTAAACATTATAAAGTTTTATTATTTTAGACATATAAATCTAAATTATTCATAGAACATTCAGGCGGTAACTTCTATACATACGCTGACCTGCATATGCTATTGAGAACCTCCAAAATCTTTTGGGAAAATGTGTTCGGAAAAATAAGATGGTGGAAATAAAACGAGAGGATTTGTATAGTGTTTCAAATAAAAAAAAAAAATAGTTCGTACGCACGTGTCCTAGTCTATATGAATAATCAATTCAAATTATAGAGAAGGTCTATAGAAAACAATTTGTGGTTTGTGGTAGCCTTTTTTTATGACCATTTTACAATTATGGTGAATCAATGCAATGTTGTTTTTCGCAATAAATCTTTGTTATCCTGTGAAATCGAAAAAGTTTGTGTGTTTGCGATTGGGTTTTTTTTTTTTTTGAAAACAGCTTAACGTATATTGATTTCTTCTCAAACAAGTTTTAGTATCATAATGTAAAAATGTCATACTCCATTATCATTCCGAGTAAAGGTCAAAATAACCAAGATAAGTCACCGCACCGGTTATCGGCATATTATAATTGTTTAACAAAGTAAATTAATACACGAGAGCCGAGACGAATGTTTGGCTTTCTTAAAGAGTATATATGTAACAATTTCTTAGTAAAATAATTAAAAGTAATTTATAAGATTTAAAATTTTGAAATGTATTATTTGACGATATTCAAACTTTTTGAGAATAATATTTTTATTATTCACTTCGCGTGTGCCGTCCAACCCAACTGGTCGTAGTTAATTGAGTTTTATTAGTGCTCCGTGATAACACTTCAACACAATTAAGCCAGACCAATAAAGGTATGTACACTACTTTGCAATAATTTAAGCAACCGAAATGCAAGCAAAGGGAAGTCCCCCTAGCAGGGGGTACTCAAACCCTAACCAAAACCCTCTCACCAAAAAAACACACCTTACCAATCAAAAATCTCCAAAATTACAAAGACAACCCTCCTTACTGCCAATCATTACTAAAAACAATACAACAAAAATTCCAATGCCCGAAACTCAAGAACACAATACGTCATCACTACCAACCGAAAAAGAAACAAGCGCCACTCCAAAATCTTTCGCAAAAACAGTGGAAAACAGTATTTTCCCCAAAAAGGACCAAGCAATTATTATCGACATCACCGATGAAATAAACCAAAAAGATTACGTATTCGCCATCGCCAAAATTGTCGATCCGTCAAACATCATATTTATCTCCCGCATTTCCAAAGATCGCTACTGTATATTTCTTTCTTCGCGAGAATTAGTTGACAAAATTGTTAATCACACTGAACCAATATTATGCAACAACATACCAATCAAAATCAGAAAATATTTTAACCCAGACAAACGAGTCATTATTTCTAACGTCTGCCCATCAATACCACATAACATAATTATTGACGAACTGAGAAAATTAAATATAACACCAACCAGTAAAATAACTTGTCTTAGAGCTGGTATCCCAGTAGAAGGATTCAACCACATACTTAGTTTCCGACGTCAAATGTATATTGCAGCCGAAAATTTAAGTAAACTGCCTGACTCAATGTTGATAAATTACGATAACACCAACCATAGAATTTTCTTTTCTGACGATTCTGTAATATGTTTCATATGTAAAGGGTCTGGACATATATCCGCAAACTGCCCAAAAAAACCAACTGAAACCTCAAAAGAATCTCAAGAGAATCTCATCAAACACACATTTCTAATACAACGTACAATATGAATCACCCAGTACAACTACTCAACAACACATTACATAACTCAATGGAAATAGCATACGAAAATAATCAAGAATCTAATGACGTCCAAAACCAGTTTAATATAACTACAGTACAACACCGCGATAACTTACTCTACGACGAAAGAAATGATAAAAAAAAAAAAAGACCAGCTCCTTCATCCACTTCACTTCTCTCTCCAACTCTATCTGAAAATACAGAATTACACTCAATATTCGAATCAGAGATACAAAATATAGCAAAAACTCACTTTAGTACTACTTCCAAAGCAAGCGAAATCTTAACTTCAGCAAATACTACCACAGAAGATGAAAAATTCGAAGGCAACGAAAATAAAAACTACACGCCCACAAAGATACAAAAAAACATAGTTATTAAAAAATCCAAAACAAACACAACTGCAACAAATAAATTTATCGATAACATAGATGAGTATTTAGAACCATGCAAAACTTATTTCGAAAATGAAACAAATAATAACATTAATCTAGAACAGTTTAAAAATATTATAATTAATACACTAGGAAATGCAGATCCATTAGATATATGTAACATGTATAAAGTTAATGCCCACAATCTATTAACTACAATAGAAATGATAAGACCAAATATCTCATCATTGAGTATGAAAAACCGATTAACTCGATTAGGTAATGCTCTATTTCAAGCTATGGACGATCAAATTAGCGAAGTGTCGGATAATGATGCTAGTCAAAATCAAAACTTAATTAACTAATAAATCGCACACTATCTCCTTTCAATTGTACATACAAAACAACAAAATTCTCAATCAAACTAATTAAAATGTATAATCTTACACAAAATACCATCAATACCAAACATATCATACTACAGTGGAACATTAACGGCTATTATAAAAAAATCGACGATTTAAATAGGCTCATACACAAATACTCGCCTACCGCTATATGTTTACAAGAAACAAATTTCGACATCAACCACACAGCAACCCTAAAAAACTATACAGGACATACAAAAAACCGAATTCTAAGGGAAAGAGCCAGCGGTGGATCTACAATTTATGTAGATAAATCTTACCCAATCGATATATTAAACATAACATCTATCTTTGAAGTAACCGCGATAACAATACACCTGAAAGAAAAACTCACCCTATGCAATATATATATCCCGAACCAACAACTATTTGATACAGATCAATTAACGAATATAATCAATCAATTACCGCAACCATTCATCTTTGTTGGTGATTTCAATAGTCACAATACATTATGGGGCTGCGAATACACAAACTCTAGAGGGAAAAAAATTGAAAAACTGTTAGATCTAGACAATATATTCTTATTAAATGACAACAGACCGACACATTTCAACGTAGCAAACGGATCACTGTCATCCATAGACTTAGCCATAGCGTCAACATCATTATCTACTAATCTAAAATGGTCTGTTGAATCAGAGCTATTCAACAGTGATCACTGGCCGATACAAATATTATTTGAATATAGAAATACATCTAGTACATATACATCAAAAGAGAAATGGAACCTAAAAGCTGCAAATTGGGAACTATTTACAAAACTCATTGAACTAGAAATAGACATATTACAGAATAAAAAGAAAGAAACAGATAATATTGAAGACGAAATACAACTTTTCACAAATATTATACATCAAGTAGCTCTACTAACAATTAAAAAAAGTAGTTTTTCCGGAAAAAAACGGCCTGTTCCGTGGTGGAACGAAGAATGTAAAATTGCAATAAAAAACAAAAATAAAGCCCTAAACAAATTTAGGAAAACTAAGCAGTTAAATGATCTTATCACCCTAAAAATAGAAAGAGCAAAAACCAAATATATTATTAAAGAAAACAAGAAAAAATCTTGGAAAGAATACACCTCAACAATAACTAGTGCTGTAAACCCTACAGTAATTTGGAACAAAATCCGCTCTATAAAAGGAACTCAAAAATCATCTCAAATAAAAGCACTAAAGTTAAACGATCTAACAATAACCGATGATTTTGAAATAAGCAACATATTAGGGAAACAATTTTATGATGTAAGCAACAATCTAAATCCGGAGTTCAAAAATTATAAACTAAACGAAGAAAATAATATGATCATATTTACAGAAAATCTAAACGAAGACACGCAAAAAGTAAATGAAGAAATAACACTACAAGAGCTATTATACACACTTAACAAAAAAAAAAGCAACAGTTGTGGCTCTGATAATATACCATTCATATTTTTAAAAAAATTACCTATAAACGGCATGGAATACCTCTTATACCTCTACAACAAACTATGGCGCCAGATCATTTTTCCAAAACAGTGGAAACAAGCAATAATACTACCAATTCAGAAACCAAATTCAAATAAATATGAAGCTCAAAATTATCGCCCAATATCTTTGTTATGTACTCTCAGCAAAATAATCGAAGACATAATAAATCAAAGATTAATGTGGTACTTGGAAAAGAACAAACTCATAGCTAAAGAACAAAACGGATTCCGAAAACACCGTTCAACATATGACTGTCATGCTGCATTAGAATCGGACATTTGCGATGCTTTTGCATGCAAACAACACATGCTATTGCTTAGTATGGACATCACAAAGGCATTCGATACAACTTGGAGATATAGTGTTATTAAACAACTACACAACTGGGGGCTCACCGGAAATATAATATACTTCATAAAAAATTTTCTTAATGATAGATTTTTCAAAGTTTCCATCAACGGACTCTATTCTAATCAATATAAACTGGAAAATGGAATACCGCAAGGTTCACCCATCAGTACAACACTTTTCCTAGTCGCAATTAACAGTATAATCCAACAAATACCAAAACCAGTCAAAATGTCCCTCTATGCGGATGACAGTTACATCTGGATCAGACATAAAAGCCTTAAATACATAGAAAGTAAAATCCAACTCTGCTCAAATAATCTTAGTGCATGGGAAAAATTTTCTGGATTTTCCTTTTCTCCAGAGAAATCAAAATATATCATATTTTCTAATAGTAAAAACTTAATAAAACCAAATATCACACTAAATAAGAAACAGATAGTCTACACTAAAACAATGAAAATATTAGGTTTAACTTTTGATGAAAAACTCACATGGAAAAAACATATAAATAACATAAAAATAAACACAAAAAATAGACTAAACATAATAAAAATGCTAGCAAATATAAACTGGGGAGCAGACACAGAAACACTACTTCGAATCCAAAATTCACTTATCAGATCAGTGATAGATTACGGCTCAATTTTTTACAGTACAGCAAAAAAATCAACACTTAAAATATTAGACACAATACACAATGCAGGCCTAAGATTAAGTATAGGAGCGTTCAAAAGCAGCCCAATAGATAGTATATACATAATTGCAGGCGAACTGCCTTTAAAATATAGACGAAAAAAATTACTACTCAAATTTGCCGCTTTAAATGCAATGTATATTCAAAAGCCTACCTATCACTCAATATTCAACCTTCGTCTCAGCAATACCTTTAATAACAACGATAAACTAATACAACCGATGTACAGAAGAATAAATAAGCTCTCAACAGTCTTTCAAATAAACTTCAAATGCATTATAAACTTTAAAATACCAAATATACCACCGTGGTCAAATAAAAAATTATCCCTAAATACATCCTTAGCCAGTTGTAAAAAAAATAACACAGCATCAACAACGTACAAACAACTATTTTATCAAATTATTGAAGAACTCCCCAACTATAAACATATCTATACCGACGCTTCAAAAACTGAAAAAGGTACCGGAATAGCTTTCATCGCTCCCAACATTCAACAAAACAAAAAAATAAATAATCACTACAGCATATTCTCCGCTGAAATGCTAGCGATATACTACGCTATAAAATATATAAAAAACTCACAACTACCCTATAATTACGTCATATTTACAGACTCACTAAGCTCCATAAAATGTTTAAATAACCATAGAAACAATAATAATCTAAAATCAAATATAATAGAAACAATAAATGACCATCCCAACGAAATAGCTATTGTCTGGATACCTGGCCACAGTAACATAGAAGGAAATGAAAAAGTAGATTGTCTAGCAAAGGAAGCAGCCAACAATGATAACTTAGAAATAAACGATAAATACTGTACTTATGAAGACACTCTAAGATGTATTAATACTGCGATTGAAGAAAAATGGTCACTTAAATGGAGAAAAAAAGAAACCAAACTCAGCGAAATAAAGAGAACAACAGAGCGTTGGAAAAACATAGCAAATCTTAACAGAAAAGAAGAAGTATTATTAACACGTCTAAGAATAGGACATACTCGCTATACACACGGTTTCCTAATGAGTAGAGAAGATCAACCCAGTTGCGCAACATGCGGAGTTCGCCTGACTATCAAACACATACTCATCGAATGCAATCAAACAGAAGCAGCAAGATCCAAACACAACATTCCTGAATCTCTCTACGAATCCCTAGGCCAGAACATGTCTACTATCAAGCAAACAGTTAAATTTATTAAAGAAATTGAAATTGAAAATTTATTGTAAACAAACATAATATGTAAAAAAAAAAAAAAAAAAATGCATTTTCCTAATGTAAAATAACTATATGTCAAATGTCAGCCAGTGGCCAACGCTGCCGAGGCTTATTTCTAATAAAAAAAAAAAAAAAAAAAAAAAAATATTTTTATTACTCATATATATTACATTTGTATTATTAAGTAATTCGAATTTATTTATAAATTTCTTTCAATTTTGATGCTATTTATCAAATTATTAATTGAACTCTGTAATATACAACTAGTTATATTATTATATCGATCTACTACGGAAATACTTGGTCCTTACCAATAGGTTTGTTTAAAAAAAAAAATGGAAAAATTGTTGTTGTTATAGTAATTTAACATTAGATTTTTACTGATAATCTTATAACCAAACAAAGAGAAATAAGTGAAAAATAGAAGCAGAAGTTGAATTTGCTAATAAGTACAGATAGTTTTTATAAAGAAAACTTGACGAAATCAGTATAAGAAATATAATTAATTATATCACATTTTATTTTGATAATTTTTTTTTTTATTATTTTACATACGGAAGTGAAACAATTGAAACAAAATACATTTTTAATTACAAATAAGGTTTTATTTAAAATTATTATTTCTTTTTGTTTAATACTCTTAATATTTTTAATGTAATATTTGATTCCTAAATTCCTAATATTTAGCTGAAAATATAAGTTAATTATTTTTTTATTTTTGTCGAATATTTTCTTTCGAATTTGCATTCAATTATATCTGCTATAGAGTTTTAAAAATTTAATTTCTTAATAATAAAGTAAGCTTTTAAATATTTGATAGTCCTAAAAAGGATTTTTTCAGTATGCCTAGTTTTGAAAAATATTTTTAGATTCTGAAAAGAGTGATAAAATCTATTGGTTTTACAATGATGTGTGTTTTTTTTTTTATTTATTTTTTATTTTTGTGTCTAACGACACCTTTTTTGGCAGTTATGCTTAGATTTGCTTAAGCAGCAACTTTTCTGAAAGGAAAGTGAATGTAGATGGTGCTTTGGCTAGTCTAAAATCCAACTTTTCAATACTTTTTAAAAAAATCGGCAAAAAGACGATAAAAAAATTACGAAAAAACGGGAAATTTTACGCAAAATCACGTTTTTACAAATTACATTTTTTTTAAATGCTCTAACTCAAAAACCAAGAATTGCAACAACTTGAAATTTTCACCAAATCTTTATATTGACGTTTTTTATACATAGTTAAGATTTCAAAGTATTTTGACATATTTTGACTTATTTATAGACAATTTAAATTTTCGACTTTTGTAAAATTTTTGGTTTTAAACATCTATAAAATTTAATTGGCAGACCGAAAACTATTGAAAATTTAATACAAGGTTTATAATAAGTTAAACTTATCGTAACTAAAAAACATCGGTGATCGGTTTCCTCAAATTTTTTTTGTAAGCCCTTAATGCTCAAATTTGTATAAAATGTGTAAAAATCACGATAATTTGCAAGTTATTTTGAAGATAAAAATTCATAAAATTTTTTCTATTCATAATTAAGGTTCAAAATTTTCACACTAGGTTATCTATGAGCTATTCTTCAAAAATCTTTAAAAAAATTTCTACCGGACTTAGAGGAAAAAATTTTATGACTGTTTGAAATTTAAATATTTACGAAATTGCATAAAATAGCGATTTATTCTCAAACGATTTTAAATATTTGTTATAATTCAAAAAGTGTAAGTTGCAGATTTTTGAAATTTTTACTAGCTGTTAAGATTATTATTTACTTTATGTCATATTTTTTTCAAAATATTATATTGATTTTTAAGCCATTTATAGGCATTTAAAATATTCGATTTTTTTACATTTTATTTTTATAATCGGTGATAAAAAAAATGTGGCTAGTAAAAAATACTTGAAAATTTAATAAAAGATTCCACAGAAGTAGTTCTTATTATCATTCAAAAAATATTCAAATCCATAGGCACAATTTTTTTTATAACCGTTTGAACAGCGAATATTGACATAAAATTACATGTAAAATATAATATAATGTATATTATTCTAGACTGACAAACTATGTCGCTGTATGCAACTGCCAACCCATCTTAATTGAAAAATATATTTATCGTTTCAAAATAAAATATACTTTTTACAATGTTTATAAATAACAATGTATTATATCCTAGACAAAGATATTAACTCCGTTCAGAATCGTTATTCGTATACAATGATAACTAGCATTGCATTCAAATTTAACAAATCCATTGTAATAATGACCTATCTTATAAACGAGGTGCACTCCACCCCCAACTGTACAGCAGAGCGAGGCCCATCCGGTTCTTTTTTTAAAATGCTCTAACTCAATAACTAAAAATCGCAACAACTTGAAATTTTCATCAAATCTTTATATTGACGATTTTTGAAATTTCTACCAGCTGTTAAGATTGGCATTTCCTTTATATCATATTTTTTTCAAAATATTATATTGATTTTTAAGTCACTTATAGGCATTTTAAATATTCAATTTGTTTACATTTTATTTTTATAATCGGCTCGTACAAAATACTTGAAAATTTAATAGAAGATTCCACAGAAGTAGTTCTTAAAGTCATTCAAAAATTATTAAAATCCATAGGCACAATTTTTTTTTATAAGTGTTTGAACAGCAAATATTGACATAAAATTACATGTAAAATATAATATAATGTATAATATTCTAGACTGACAAAGAAATCGGTTTTTTTTTTTAAAATGCTCTAACTCAAAAACAAAAAAACTGCAACAACTTGAAATTTTCACCAAATCTTTATATTGACGTTTTCTATACATGGTTAAGTTTTCAAAGTATTTTGACATATTTTGACTTATTTATAGACAATTTTTCTAAATTTTTCGTTTCAAAATAAAATATACTTATTACAATATTTATAAATAACAATGTATTATATTCTAGACAAACATATCATCTCCGTTCAGAATCGTTTTTCGTATACAATGATACCTCTCATTGAATTCAAATTTAAAAAATCCATTATAATGACCTATCCTATGAAGAGTCGCACTCCACCCCCAAGTGTACAGCAGAGCGAGGCCCATCCGGTTTTCTTTATATATAATTTGTAGAAATTTTCATATTTATTGGTGTGTATGGAACTCGATGAGCAATGCGACTTTAATGTGTGTAATTTATGAACGAAACGTAACCACATATAATGATGATGGAATAATAATATGTATTTGTGTGTCCGTTGAGGGACATTTAAACGTGGTCGCTTAGATAGAAAAAAAAAAAAAATTATAATTAAACTATATTGTTATTTATACTATATCGTATAGTATTTTATCGTTTAATAAAAATATTATGTAATAATAAAACATTGAAATCAATGAAATAATAAATATAAAACATAAAATTAATAGAGATATTTCGAGAAATTCTACGTTAAAGCAAATTTAGAGTTATACTTGTATGATTTTGAACCATTCTGAAAATTGATCTCTTTACATCTATAAATATTTTTAATTATTTAAAAGAACTTTTACCAGTTTTGAATATTTTAAATACATTTCGTTCAATTTGTAATTTTCGCAACCATACCATATTAGTTGTTGAATTTCCATATCAAAGATAAATCTCTTATTAGTTTCTTCGGTATGATTATTTGTTTTATCTTTGTTATATCTAAAACTCACTTAGATAAATTCCTACTATCAGATGAAAATATTTCTGTATGACATAATTATCTTGATATAATTGTCCTCCAATCAATTAATCAAAGATTGTACGTGTTCCGACAACATTTTTCCTAGTTTTTTATTGCACTATCAAAGTCTTCGACAGAAAATAAATATTGGTTTAAAATAATTTTAATTCATCAGAACAAAAAATCATCAATTAACGTGATATGAGTTTTGTTTGAATAAATATCATCGTGATTCGATTAATACCAATGCTATAAAACATAAATTTTCAACTTCATTAACGTAGACTTTTTCATGGACTAATAATAGAAATATAATTAAATTTAACTATAAAGATATTACCAATTATCAGGAGAAATAATAAATGTGATTCTGTACGATAGAACTCTATTTTAATTTTATTTTTTTGATGTACAACATTTTGACACAACGGTTACGTCAATATATCTCATATTGAATTATATCAGTACATATGTCCTGTATGATATCATTTAAATCGTGTCTTATGAATATATTGAATAATGATATAAATAGATAACTTAATAATCACAAAACAACTTTTAGTGCATCAGCAGTTATTTAGAATGTAAGACATAATTTATAACATTTAGAACGGATGGAAACCAGAACCAACTGGATACAGGAATCAAATCATACTTTTTTTCAAGAGAATCGTATTAACTTAATTCCCTCCAATCGTCAAAACTAATAAAAGAAAAAGGTTTATCTCCCTAGACTATTGATAATATACCAAAGACTACGTCACGGATGCTTGCAGTGCGCTAATAGTTTCAGTGCGTGTCGCTAAGCGGCAGATGCGCATGATTTCATTCTAACATGTTCGAGAAGGTTGAAAAATCACGAACAAAACTTCATTTGAAAATTTTACTCATGTTCGGGCTTTATGTTTATTATATTAAAATCATTGTATTTAAAAATGAGTTGATTAGTGGTTAAGTTATATTATAACAACTGACATATTATTACAGTTCACTTTTTGTAAATTTAAAGGAAAATTAATTAGTGTTTATATTTCATTTATATTGCATATTAAAATAGCGAAAAATTAATCACGGTAATATTGTAAACGCGAAAAAAATTAATTATTTTCCTTTCAATAAAGTTAACATATTGTTTTAAAAAAAAGTTTTCTTTCTAATAAACCAATATCTTTTAAATATAAAGACATTTTTGTACTAATTCATAATACTAAAAATATCACTAAATTAGTGGTAGGTAAATTAAATGTAAATAGTTTTTTAAAATAAATTTCAAAATTAAAGCTTTGTCTGTGGTATTAATGATCAGTGGAATAAATTCTTTGAGGAACGGTGAGCCTTGTCGCGTGATATCAATCACGTAAACACTAATGGAAAACTACAAATAAAATACGATCACTCAAATCGGTTACTATTCAAAATTACCAATGTTACCGAATCCTACCGTGCATGTATTCCGCTTTGGTTATTGTAACAATGGCTATAAATTGTCTAATGGCAATAAGAAATTTTGAACTTGTTTCTCGTCCAACGATCGTTTGAATAGTTTTTAAACGACGGTACAGTACACTTACTAACTATCAATCTGTGGAAAAATTGAAACCTACTCTAAGTAAACTATAAAAAATAAACATCTACTGTACGTAGATATTATAAAACTAATATGGACCTATGATATTTAAGGTTATGTTAGTGAGTTTGACATTGATATAATATATCGATATCAAAAAATCGCTCTTCGGACCATTACTGTAGCCTACCGGTTTAAAAGAAACTGCGAAATTCACTGATGCATGCATGCATGATGCACTAACCACAGGAAACACAGAGGCTTAATTGCAAGCACGAAATAATCTAGATCACCATATAAATACGATAGCCATCCAGTTATTAGAAAACTCTAAGGACATTATACATCTAAAGTGTTTGAAACCTTACGACTTAATTTAAGAATTCAATTAGGGCAGGAGCTACTTCATTCGCCTCTATCAATGTGTAAAGTTTATATTAATATCTAGTAAATATAAATAATTATTAAACATATAACACATATTAAAGACTTTTGGGTCGTTTAAATAATAAAACCCCAGAGTATTAAAAAAAAATGAAATAAAAAAGAACATAATAAGAAAAAGATAGAAAGAAATACATAGGTAAGTAGGTAGAGAGTGTGTGTGTGAGAGAGAGAGAAAAAGAGAGAAATTAATTTTCTACATAAACGGAAAAAATACGACGATTATTATCATATTGATTCCATTTTATTGCAGTTATATATCATAATATCAGATATTTTACGTGTAATTATTTATGTTTTTTTAATTACATATATATAAAATATAATAATAATTTATATACCTAAGTATCAATATAAGTTTATTAGTAATACAGTATTATAAATTATTAAATTATAAAAATTATTCATTATATTTTAAGTACTAACCAAAAAATAATGATTTTTGTGTTTCTTTATATTTTTAAAAGTTTATTCTTTCTTAATAATTTTTTAACGGTCTTTTGGTAAGAAACAAAGTGTAAAATAGATTGAAAACTTATTCGAATACTCTAAAATTGTTATGGCTATTTATGTATGTAAATTATGTTTCCATACAGCACATGGATCAATAATCGGTGGCCCGAAAAACTCTTCCATTAAAACTGTATTTTAAAATATAAATAATTACTGGACAAAACTACATGTAACAATAAAACACTTCCTATTGTGGCAATTGAAATCGTTATAACGTATCAAATATATCTTTTGCATAAAACTGTTTTATTTATTGGTTTTAACTAGTTATATGGTTTTTTTTATGTTGTATGTATCAAATAATTAATTCAAATGTATATTACTTATTTTAATAATAGTTAACTAGGTATAATGAAATGAAATGAATAAAAAAAAAATATATATTAAATATAAGATACAATACAATACAATACAAGATACTTAATGGTTTTTTGATAAATATTAATTTTTTTTTATAAATTTTTATAGAACTGACCTTTTGTATAGCAGTTATATTCGTGAATTATAAAATAATTATTTAAAAAAATATTTAAATATAATATAAACTACTACTATAAAGAAATGTATAAATTAAAAGTAAAAGTGAGCTTAAATTTTTCAATTATTTTCCACGCAATCTAAACTACATTTCGTGAGTTATAAAATAACATCGGACAAAAAAAACCAAAAATTAAAACATAATATTCTAAGTTTATTTTACGAGCCAGTATAATAGTTTATAACTCCTTTGTCAGAACTGCACAAGTTGTGTTGAAATGCACGTTGTATTGCAAGGTCTTGATAATACATATAATAAACCAGAGTTATCCATCATCTTTAACATCCCTGTGTGAGATGGTCGTTTTTGCACTTCGCTTGTTAAAATACATGCATTAAATTAATTTTAACATAGAATATCGTAAAACACGTTTGTTTACGTCTTTTAAACAATAGCTAATATTCACTTTCCGAATTCGTATAATATCTTTGTATAATGATGCTTAAAAATTATGATTTACATTAATAAGTTTCAAGAGGAATAAACCGTACTTTAGCCTAATACATTTAAAAATTTAAATTTAAATTATAATCGGATTATAAAATCAACAAATATTTCCCAGAGCTAAAAATTACTAACTTATTCCAAATTCCATTGATTTTCGATACTTACAAAAATTAAACCTAAAAAAGAAAAAGAACCGGATGGGCCTCGCTCTGCTGTACAGTTAGGGGTGGAGTGCACCTCGCTTATAGGATAGGTCATAATTATAATGGATTTGTTAAATTTGAATGCAATGATAGATATCATTGTATACGAATAACAATTCTGAACGGAGTTCATATGTTTGTCTAGGATGTAATACATTGTTATTTATAAACATTGTAAAAAGTATATTATATTTTGAAACGATAAATATATTTTTCAATTAGGATGGGTTGGCAGTTGCATACAGCGATATAGTTTGTCAGTCTAGAACATTCTACATTATATTAAATTTTTCCTCAAAGTACGGTAAAAATATTTTTTAAGATTTTTGAAGAGTAGCTTATAGATAACCTAGTGTTAAAATTTTGAACCTAAAGTATGAACAGAAAAATTTTTATGAATTTTTATCTCCAAATAACTTACAAATTATCGTGATTTTTACACATTTTATACAAATTTGAGCATTAAGGGCTTATAAAAAAAATTTGAGTTAACTGATCACCGATATATTTTAGTTACGATAAGTTTAACTTATTATAAACCTAGTATTAAATTTTCAAGAGTTTTCGCTCAACCAATTAAATTTTATAGATGTTTAAAAACAAAAATTTTACAAAAATTGAAAATTTAAATTGTCTATAAATAAGTCAAAATATGTCAAAATACTTTGAAAACTCAACCATGTATAGAAAACGTCAATATAAAGATTTGGTGATAATTTCAAGTTGTTGCGGTTTTTCGTTTTTGAGTTAGAGCATTTTAAAAAAAAACGGTATCTTTGTCAGTCTAGAATATTATACATTATATTATATTTTACATGTAATTTTATGTCAATATTCGCTGTTCAAACGCTTATAAAAAAAAATTGTGCCTATGCATTTTAATAATTTTTGAATAACTTTAAGAACTACTTCTGTGGAATCTTCTATTAAATTTTCAAGTATTTTGTACGAGCCAAATTTTTTTTATCACCGATTATAAAAAAAAAATATAAAGAAATCGAATATTTTAAATGCCTATAAGTGGCTTAAAAATCAATATAATATTTTGAAAAAAATATGACATAAAGGAAAATTAATAAATAAAACAAAAATCCATTTACCGCAATGCAATTTATTTGTCTCATGAAAGTATTCTTTTGTTTTTGCAGTCGGTGGTGGATGTCCTTCACCCGGTCTTACCCTGAACGGTACCAGAGTGGTTCCCCGGTCGGGCATGTCACCTGACTTTTCAGCGCTGTCCGAAGTGAAATTCCCAGCACGCCTGCCGTCACCTTCTGGCAAGGGTTCGGCTGGGGTGGCATCGTCGTCGTCGTCATCCGTGGCAGCCGAAGTTTCGTCCAGGATCTGCAAGATAAAATGCGTGTCCGGCCAATGGGTCGGTCCCCTGTGCCAAGGTTTGTAGGTGGATTAATACACACATACATTTATGTAATTTATACGTGTATAAACTCGTATACGTACAGTACACGTGCGTATGTTTTAAGTACGTATACGTGTGCCATTACCGGTGTGCGCCCGTGTCGGTTCGTTAGGAGAGACATTAGGAGAGACAGAAAAAAAGAAAAACTGTTCCCACGAGTGCGAGGCTCGCGGTCTCTGGTTACTGGTTACTGCACACGTGTCCTGGTCAAGTGCAGCGGTCGTGTTATTGCTGCAACGTGTCGTTTATAACATGCGTATTTCGACATTTTCAAAATAAACGCTTATACATATCGGTAATAATATAATAGTAAAGTATTATCGTATACAATGATCGATGCTTATTTAGTTCTCCCGGTCAATTGGTTTACTCGTCCGTATTTGATACAAAATTAGTAGGTCCTAATTTGGACGGAAAAAGAAAAATGGTAACAAAATCGTCCATTATAAGATTTACTCCACCGGTTAATCGGGGTGATTTGACGATTAGTTAATTATCATTTGGATAAATAAAAGTTAATTATAGGCATGGGTTATGCTGGTTTTTCTAGTTCACTGACATTCGCACACTCCTAGTTGTATTTACAAGTAAGAACCACGAAGAAAATATATACTTAAAAAATTTCAAAATTTATATCCGGTATATTAAATCAATATTAAATCAACCTTAAACAAAGAATATTATTTTACCGAACTAAATGTATTTAATAATAAGAGTAATATCGTTAAAGTTCTATGAATATATTTATTTACTACAAGCAGTGCTTGAATTTTTTGGAAATTATTTTTGAATAATTACGGCAGCTGATCTCTCAACATTCAATTTCATAATATAAAAATACAGTTCCAACATCCCGCCAAAATCTGATCGTACATTTTTATTATAATATATAATATATAATATATGTACATTATTACAAAAATTATACCCTAGTATGACTTAATATTACGTGACGTAGTTTATTGACAAATCAAAAAAGATCTTTGAAAAATGTGCGCGAATGAATCATTCTGTCAACAGACTTTAATGGTCTGGATCCAAAGCGAGTTCAATAAGCGGTGTTTGTATTACGGTTACATAGTACGGTCATATAGTTATTCCGTATTTTACGAGCAACATTGAGCAATACAATTACAAATGGTAAAAAAATATAAACATTACCTATATAAATACCTATATGTTTAATAAATAGTGAACAGTTAATAGTATCCATTCGTAACTCCGATTCGTTACCATGTCATAATGATAATATTAAGAATCGGATTTTCTATTTTTTACGTTTGCCAGTTCAAACGCGATCCAAAATACAAATAACTTTATCGTTTCGAGCTTCACTTGACGATCCATCGTCTCTACAAAACGCCCACTAGCTATTGCATGTAGTGCACTGTTGTTGTAATCATCTCTTATTGTTAGAGGCGGTGGTTTGAATAACGTTTTTTTAATTCATTCGCCAAGACCCGCATATTATATTATATTGGTTTCGCACGGTTGCTATGTAATATTCATTAAATATCAGACCGTCGAGAGTGCTGTTCTCAATATTTCAAGTTCCCGCGCTCTAAGTACACGTTCGTGTACTTTGTCTAATCATATATATATACGTGAATACTGATTACACTTACGATAATAATATGCGAAACTTATCTTATTCGAACGATCCGTGATCCAGTGCTTCGTTTGGTACTATAGTATTATTATAAGGTCGATATGTATTATTATGTGTGATAAGTCAAATATTTAAAAGGGATACGTGCGTATACATTCGTTGATGGTTATAACACATTTCGAGTGACTGCGAAGTGCACGCGCTTTGATATAACACTATGCCGTTATCGTCCTGTCAGCAATGGAACTGAATTGTAAAAACTATGGCGAAGCAAAATAGAAAAAATAATAGCATCCACTACCAACTCTCTTTCTTGATACTTAACTTAACGTTTAATATTAATCTACATTAATTCCCTGTGTTTTCATTATACCTATTTAAAATGTGAAGTCCTTGTTACACTCGATGTGTGTCCAGATTTAATATCTCTTAGAAAGTTAGAGAGTGAGCATAAGGAAGAGAGAGAGAGAGAGACAGTGTGTAAGAGAGGGATTGAACTGATGAAATATGTGATGGTTTCGTAACTTATTCCTAGGTATATATACCAAACAGTCAATAAACTATAATAACCAGTCATCTTTAACAATTATCAACTGTAATTATGGTAGCTATTTTCTAACTATAATGTTAATTTTAAAATAACCACCGTAATATCGGCTAATAAAGTTAATTTTAAAGGACTCAAAAGGAAAAATCTTGTATTAATAAATTGTAAAAAATCATTGGATACGAGATATAGTTTACTATAGGTAATTATTTTTAATAGTCATATTTTTAAGGTTACTTTTTTCAACGAGCCTATGCGGATGAGAGTATAAAAATAACAGTATTCCCAAAATTCCAGATTTTTTTACAGTAAACCGTCTAGACTCCAGAAAATGCTTAAAAAACCTAACTTAACACTCTAGATAGTAATAAAAGAGTATAGTGGTAGTATCAATATATTTTAGCCAGGTTATTTATAAGTAAATATACATATACGTTATCACATTTATTTTAAAACGTAATTTATGTTAATGCAATTTTGTAATTTGAAATTCACTAAATTTATGAATACAAGTGTATACGTATTAAATATTCTATTTATATGATATTTAAACCAATATTCTAAAACATTTAATTATTCAACTGTACGCGCATCATACAAATTATGCAATTGGTTAAGTGTGTCTCTCGATTCTCCAAACATTTATTATTTATTAATATTGTATAAGGTACTACTCAACTTGTCACTACCCTTCATTCGTATTAAATGTTCAATCGTCATAATGGAAAGGACTCTTTTACAAGTTGCAGTAAATAATGCGGAACCTAAATGCGCCATTGGTCATATATAGAACTTTTAGAGAAATTGCGAGAGGTGTATATTTATTTTGAAATAAAAATAATACAGTCAGTACAAAGGTAATAACTAGATATTTATTCATAAAAAGGTGTTTTATATTTTATATTTTTATAATATAGAACTCAATTTATTAATCAAATATTTAAATTTAAAAATAAGGACACGTAAAACGTAAAATACTAAACCTGAGTAGGGTGTATTGTATAACTATAGGAGCTTGATGGGTCACTTGGGAAAATTACTCAAAAATGATGATAAATTAGTTACGATATTTGAAAAATAACTTTAAACAGAATTTATTTAATTTATGATTGATATTAAAAAATATTATAAAATATAGTTAATTATTTCGATATATTTGTAATTAGTGCCGAAATTTAACTTATGATATCCAACAAATTTTTAAAACGCTTAAAATTGACCACCATGGAATTATATTCTATTTAAATATATTCACCGAAAACTGCATTAATATATGTATTAATAAATATTGTTAGATAAAATATTAGACAAGACAATTTCATGTTCATAGAATTTAAATTATTTTGAAACTTTTAGTGCACTATATGTATATTTATGTACGTATGCTATTCTTTACAAACAAAGGTTCTTTAAAATATCTCTAAAAATTAAAATATTTGAATTTTATTAATAATATGGGTCACAGAATTTTATAATTTATCTATGTTTTTAAATGTATTTTATATTACGAGTTATTCATTAACTAATCACCTGAAATATCTAAAAATTGTTTTATCAAGTGTTGATAAGTTAAAATTTTCTATCAAATGATGATATATATTGGTTCACGTGGGTCTATTATTTTAATTGATTTTTATATATGATAATAGGTACATAACATATAAAAATAATTGACTACTTTTGAGTATCTAAACTTTGCGGTATTCAAAATTGAAATGATATAAAATAAAATGTATTATTGTTATTAAAATGATTTATTATTTATTGGCATTAATAATTATTACATACATTTAAATAAATATTTTAAAATAAATCCTAGTTATGAATATTTCAATATTTAAGTGTTTTCCTAATCCAAATATGTATTACTTAAAGTAAAGTAAGATATTTTTATATACTTTATAACTTATAGAATTACTATTTTAATGGTGAACGCCACTGTAGGATAAAAATCAAATTTGTTTTTATATTGAAATGTAATGGTATATGAATAACAACAACAATACAAAAAAAAAAAATAATAATAAATATAGCAAATGTACGAACTTTTAAATATTTTATATTTATTTAAATCTTAATACCTTTTTGGAAAAGCAATTATTATAGTTCGTATTGAAAAAAAAATTACATTTAAAAGTTTCAAAGATTTAACAGTTAGTTGGAGAAAATAATTTTACCAAACCGTATCCTGTCTTTTATATAAGTTTGCATTAAATATTATGTTAAAATAATTATAATTTAATTATATTTTTAATACTGTTATATACTCAGTTAATTTGTGAAGTCTTGTGTTAATTTTTAGACTCAGTGGTCCCATAAAACTATTTTAACGTTTTATTTTACTACAAGCACAATTTTTAAAAATTAACTGTTTCTTGGTTTTAATAGTTCGCCAAAAGTATTTAATAATTGAATCGATAACAAATGTTTATTTAACTTGGTTTAAAAATTAAATAAAATCCAATAACTTCCGAAGCACTTTATACAGTCAAGGCATCTCCAAGTAGTACTTGTCTAAATACTACTTAGTACTGTCTAAATTATATGACACTTATAAAAAGCCTAGGAATGCCTGAAAACCTTTTTGAAGTTCTTAGTCTATTCGATGACAACATTAAAAACGTTATCAAATTTTTAAAACTTGCCAATATACATATATAACTTAATATGAAAAAACGATTGTATCTATTTATATGTAACTAATATTTATTTCATCGTAAGCTAATATCTCAGCAACTAATGCTGTACTAAAAAAAAAAAAAAAATAAAAAATAAAAAAATAAAAACATTAAAATAATAATATCTATTTGTTTAAATTGATTTTATAATGTATAATATTATATTGTTCATAAAATATTTAGTTTTAGCAGAGTATTTCAATTACATAGTTTATTTTACGAAACAGTTACTGCTAATCTATAATATTTCAGGGTTAGGTTATATTTTCGAGTAGATACCTTCGTTTTATCGTCAAGTAAATAAACATCGATCATTGCAGTTGTTAATCGATATTATTTTGTTGTTGTTGAATATTGACACCCAGAGTGACAATAGTGCCAAAGTAGATATGTCAATACGTTGTATTATATATTATGTTATGATGATGTGAGGTCTGTGATTAAACTTGACATTTTGATCGATCATTTGTTCTGGAAGAACACAAACTAGGTATAAAACGTGTTATTAACATTATTTATTAATTTAAAAATTGTAGACACGGAAAGTAATAATTATATTTAAAATGAAAAACAAACATAATTGAATGTAAATCTCGTATAAAACAAAGCATATAAAACCTACAAATATACAAATTATAAAATTGTTGTTTCTATTATTAATTAATACCTTGTTTAGCTTGTATAAATCATAATTTATTGTCGATCTTTGAGAACACCATTGTTGTATTATCTGCAGTGTTGGGAAATATCTAGATAAGTTATCTAGGTAAAAATTATTTATATTTTATCTTATCTAGATAAATTTATACTCAGTTATCTTTATCTTCATCTAGATAAAAATCTTGTTATCTATCAGTACCAATCTAGATAATTTATTTAAATAGAATAAAAATAAAATTTGAAAATTTAAAATGTTTCTATATTTCCATTTTAACATTTTTCTGTACATCATATAGCTATGACACAGATAATAACTGACAAGATGACAATCTTCTTATGAAGTTTATTTAAAAAAAAAAATTATTTTATATTTTATGTTTATTAATGTTTGAAATAAGTTTAAAAAATGATATTTATTTTAAAATATTTTTAATTATGAATTTTTTACCTAATATCTGTAGGCTGTAGTATCCTGAATATTTTCAAAATCAAACATGAAATTATCTCATATTTATCTAAATAAAAATGTACTTATTTTTATCTTTATCTAGATGAAATTTAGTATAACTATCTTTATCTGTATCTAGATAAGAATTAGTATAGTCATCTTTATCTTTATCTCGATAAATTATTAGTTATCTATTCCCAACACTGATTATCTGCAAAATAAATTATTACCAATATAAAAAAAAAGAACCGGATGGGCCTCGCTCTGCTGTACACTTGGGGGTGAAGTGCGACTCTTTATAGGATAGGTTATTATAATGAATTTGTTAAATTTGAATTGAATGATAGGAATCATTGTATACGAAAAACGATTCTGAACGGAGATGATAATAATATGTTTGTCTAGAATATAATACAATGTTATTTATAAATATTGTAATAAGTATATTTTATTTTGAAACGAAATATTTAGAAAAATCGAAAATTTAAATTGTCTATAAATAAGTCAAAATATGTCAAAATAATTATAATTATAATTTTATGTTAATATTCGCTGTTCAAACGTTTATAAAAAAAAATTGTGCCTATGGATTTTAATAATTTTTGAATAACATTAAGAACTACTTTTGTGAAATCTTCTATTAAATTTTCAAGTATTTTGTACGAGCCAATTTTTTTTTATCACCGATTATAAAAATAAAATGTAAAAAAATCGAATATTTTAAATGCCTATAAGTGGCTTAAAAATCAATATAATATTTTGAAAAAAATATGACGAAAAGGAAATACAAATCTTAACAGCTGGTAGAAATTTCAAAAATCTGCAACTTATACTTTTTGAATTATAACAAATATTTAAAATCGTTTGAGAATAAATCGCTATTTTATGCAATTTCGTAAATATTTAAATTTCAAACAGTCATAAAATTGTTTCCTCTAATTCCGGTAGAAATTTTTTTAAAGTTTTTTGAAGAGTAGCTTATAGATAACCTAGTGTTAAAATTTTGAACCTTAAGTATGAACAGAAAAAATTTTATGAATTTTTATCTACAAAATAACTTGCAAATTATCGTGATTTTTACATACTTCGTATAAATTGGAACTTTGAGCACTTATAAAAAAAAATTGTGACTTACGATTTTAGATTTTTTTTTTATCAGTTAAGGAACAACTTATAAGAAACCTTGCAAATTTTCAAGATTTTCTGGCTGGCCAAAAAAATTTTATCGGTATTTTAAAAAAAATACTTAAAAAAATTGAAAATTTCAATTGTCTATTAATAGCTCAATAAAATCAAAATAATTTGAAAATTTAACGGTGTATAGAAAACGCTAATCTAAATATTTGGTGAAAATTTCAAGTATTTACATCGATTAGTTTTTGAGTTATAGCAAAATAAAAAATTTGATTTTGTCGAAAACTGGTTTTGCGTAAAAACTCCTGTTTTTCCCTTAATTTTTTAAGGTTTTTTCCGTCGAATTTAAAAAAATATTGAAAATTTTTCACTTTTGACCCCCCGTAGTACCAACTAGAGTCAGTTTCCTTTTAGAAAAGTTGGTACATAAGGCAATCGAAGCATTTTTACTGCCCCAAATCGTGTCGACAGACACAAAAAAAAAAAATAATAAAAAAATAAAAAAAAAACACACATCATTGTTAAATCAATACATTCTTCACTCCGTTCTGAATCTAAAAAATTCTTATGAGTCTGTTATGATAGGTGTTCATTATTTTATTGGTAAAAATTAAACATTTATCTGTTTGTTTAACTGATAACTTGAGTTCAAAGTAAATTATAATTGTCAAATGTACTTAGTATGTTATACTTATTTAGTGAGTATAGTTATTATTATAAATTTATTTTGTAAATTACATAGTGACTCACTTACCATGTAAATAACTGTCGAGACTAATTTTACAGAAAGTTTCAATAAAAAAAAAAAAAATTACATAGTGAAGAAATGTCTGTAAGAATCAGGGACTAATAACGTTTTAAACATGATGCAATGTATCAAAAATAAATAAAATACTATCAAATTTCATTATAATGATATACATTAATATTAATTAATACAAAAATATTTCAGAAAAATTTAAGCATATATATTTACAATACTTGAATGTATTTAGATCACATATTATACTTTAAATATGTAATTTTAAATTAATAACCAAAAAAAAATATAAAATCTTTACTGGGAGTACATCTATCTTTGATCAATTGTCTCCATAATTTTATGATTTGATTACTGGTGAATTATATAGGAGATTAAACTAAGCCAACTGTTCAAAGGCGTACAACGATAAAGTAAAAAAATCACTATTTTGGATCGTTCAAAAATGTTTATTTAAATAAAACATTTTAACACATAAATAATTCTGATTATTACATCAACGATACAAGAAGATATTAATATGTCTTGTTCAATAATATAAATATTTGTTATTAAACAAATTGCTACATTAATAGAATACGTATAAAACTGATATCCCAGTTGTCAATACCGGGTATCCATAACTTATAATAAATGGATCCGAAGTTATTTCCCATGGGCAGAATTGGATTGAAATGCGACCCTCGATTCCGAGGTCTCACGGTTGTTAAGCACTGTGACCGGTGTGTTGAAGTATTTTTAAAAACCTTTAAAGTGTTACGAGGAATAAACGAAAAGCAAAATATGTATGTCACAAAATTCTTTTAGAAACTTTGTTGGTAAACAGATGAGAAAACGTTAAATTATTCCTAGACTTGTTTTAGAACGACAAACATCTGGTGGTCGATTGTCCCGACGATACGTACTTTAGTATACGTAGTTGGTTTGAGGGTAAAAAAAAAAAAAAAAACTCTCCAACACGTCTAAGAATGAGCATATATTTGGCTGCACTCAATAGTACCTACTTACTAGATCGAAGTGACTTGTTGTTGTTGGTCGTAATGATTGCACACGGTTGTTCTCCGAGAGCGTAATCCGGATGCTGCGGACGCAACGGGGAGGATTGCTCCACGACCAGTGAATAACGCTCGTATAGTCGTTATAGACCAGCAGAAAATCCTCGGTTATCCGGGTTGTTTCAATGTAAAATAATTGACAGTTGCCCAGGATTTTACTGGCCGTTTTCGAGCTGTAACTACATTTTATAGAAAAGCGATTTCACGCAGCTCAACACCATCGTGCACTGACCGATGGTGCTCAAAGTTGGTTGAAACACGGCGAAGGTCCTTGTAATGCAATCGACGTACTTAAAACATTGCGCTCGTAAGATAATCGTTGCTGTCAACGCAACTGTATGAGGTCGTGCCGGAACGGTCGGATAATTGGACGGGCGGAAAACGTTTCCGATTTGTCCACAATAACAATAATAACCCCCGCACGGAGCAAAGGTCAACAATCACGTGGTCTACCATTTTATTTTTTTTATTCCCCCTGGCTCTTTGTCCCGCGAACGAATAATGTATTTTTGGGAAAATAAAATATCACCCAATAAATCATATCATACGGTGTTGCTGTCAGACCACCGCTGCTCCATCGGCTGATGCGACAATGGGAACCGTCACAATATTTTATCACGCACCGCGATGTTGTTTCATCAGTTTAATCGTACTGCACTTGTACTCGTACTCGTACGTTTTATGGTAACATTCGTTTTGAAATGGAGCATTTTACTATTCAAATAATTTCATCGCATTAAAAATAGTATGTGTTCACACTTGGATAACGCTAATCGTGTTTTCCGTTAACGGGGAAATGTGATGGTAAAGAATTATTTTGCTCACTTACTTGTGAACGGATTATTTTTTTGTCCGGTGAACAATAATATTGTTTCAAACCTGAACCCTTCCTGACCTATTTAATTACGTTTTCGGCTGATGTACATGTGTAAACAACAGTGTAGTTTGTTTTAATATTGTAGTACGCAATAACTTAACTTTTCAACGGTTAATATTTGCATGAATAATTTCGAATAAAATTAAAAAATAACTCAATTGTTCCTTTATACTATTATTATTATTCGGGTCATTGATCTACACGTGTTTATAATAAATAATATATTCAGACTGTAATGTAAGATAATAGTTATTTTTTTTTTTTTTGTTTTATTATCAAACACTAATGGTAGGTCACAAAATGTCCACTATTTTTTTTTGAACCCTAATGTATTTAAATGTCCTTCAAAAACTTAAATTTTAGTGACCCACGTTTTGTTTGTTCAACTGTGATTAACTGTTTATGTATCGAATAATTATAAAATCTGATACATGAGTCGATAATAAGTTACAATAAGATATTAAAAGCGTCACTTTACTTTGTAAAGTACAATTATAATATATTTTAATACGAAAAAAACGAAATCGTTAATTATAAATGATTGAATAATTTACAAAACACCATAGTTCTTCTGGAATAATAATTTTCGTTTTATTATTAGAAGTCTGGTTCTGCATAAAAAAAAAAAAAAAAAAAAAAAATGAAAGTTGAGAGAGAAATTATATATCACACTAAGATTTTAAGGTTTTAAGTCTGCTGGGAACTTAGATAAGGCAACACCTATATTTTGATATGTGTGTGTATTTATTAGGTATTACTATAGTTTGACGGTAAACGGTTGCCTGTAATATAACTGCTGCTTTGCCTGCGAGGAACTTGGTTGAAAGGCGAATTCTAGAACCATTATAAATTGAATGTTTTGATTGATTGATTGCATATGCTGATCGAAAGATTGTGTTGGTTGTCATTGTTTGTTGTTATGGATTGAGTCAAACAAGTAGCTGCAATGCTGCTATAATTCCTCATAGACAGTACAATTTTTGTAATTTAAATAATGGATCCGTGAAAGTTATATCAAAAAAATATAAATAAAAACCTCAATGGAATAAGGATTTAGAGTTTTTGTAGTTACAAAATATAATTTTTTCTTCTACAGATACTGGTGGTGGTCGGTTAAAATTCGTTACAGCAGGTGAAATTGTGATAAAAAATTTATTGGTATCATTTTAATAAATAAATAACATAAACAAAAAACGAGTTAGTGAGATATTATCATATTATCTATGATTTGTGAGCCCGGAAAATAATTGATAATGATTTTGATAATTTATTGTATGATATATTATGAGTTTATTAAATTATTTAATAATAAACTGTTTATTAGCTTATAATATTTCATCAATAACTGGTAGCAGGTACTCTTTTTACTTGTTGATTTTATTTTGAGTTGTTTAATTTTTTATTGGTTAGTTGACAATTTGTCACTATCTAATCTGTAGCCGAAAGTACAATTGCATTGGACTTAGGTCAAAACATTTATTTTAAATAAATTAAATCAAATTAGAAATTGTTAATATTATAGGTTAGTGAATTGAAGTGAGAAGGAAATTTTACATTTCAAATTTAACGAAACCGACATTACAATTTGGTAAGAGTAAAAAAAAATTCGAGTAGTTTCGTATAAATGCATTTATGCGCACATACATATTTATAAATCTATCTGTGGAGCTAACGAAAACTTGTTTTAAGTTTTAATATTTTTCCGATTTAATATAATATTTGCATTGTTTGATCAATGTTATTTATTTTTTCAGAAGTGAATGGCGATGGAAGATTTCAGCCGATCTTGAAATCGTGCGCATTGGAAGAAGTGCCATCAAATCTCATTATATCATTCAAAAATCGAATTTTTACAGTGAGCAAAATTTTTTTTAGATATTTAAAATATGTATTTGCTATTTAAATGAATCGAAAAAAATATGGTTTTATGCTATATTGCATTTTAAGATTCTGAACGGAGTGATGGAATCTATTGGTTTTACAATGATGTGTGTTTTTTTTTTATTTTTAATTTTTAATTTTTTAATTTTTTTATTTATTTATTTTTTTTTTTGTGTCTGACGACACCTTTTTTGGAACTAAAAATGCTTCGATTTGCTTAAGCAGCAACTTTTCTGAAAGGAAAGTGAATGTGGATGGTACTTTAGCTAGTCTAAAATCCAACTTTTCAATACTTTTTAAAAAAATCGGCAAAAAGACGATAAAAAAATTACGAAAAAGCGGGAAATTTTACGCAAAATCACGTTTTTACAAATTACATTTTTTTTAAATGCTCTAACTCAAAAACCAAGAATTGCAACAACTTGAAATTTTCACCAAATCTTTATATTGACGTTATTTATACATAGTTAAGATTTCAAAGTATTTTGACATATTTTGACTTATTTATAGACAATTTAAATTTTCGACTTTTGTAAAATTTTTGTTTTTAAACATCTATAAAATTTAATTGGCAGACCGAAAACTATTGAAAATTTAATACAAGGTTTATAATAAGTTAAACTTATCATAACTAAAAAACATCGGTGATCGGTTTCCTCAAATTTTTTTTGTAAGCCCTTAATGCTCAAATTTGTATAAAATGTGTAAAAATCACGATAATTTGCAAGTTATTTTGAAGATAAAAATTCATAAAATTTTTTTTGTTCATAAATCTGTTTTTAAATATTTGTTATAATTCAAAAAGTATAAGTTGCAGATTTTTAAAATTTTTACCAGCTGTTAAGATTGGTATTTCCTTTACGTTATATCTTTTTCAAAATATTATATTGATTTTTAAGCCACTTATAGGCATTTAAAATATTCGATTTTTTTACATCACAGAAGTAGTTCTTATTTTCATTCAAAAATTATTAAAATTCATAGGCACAATTTTTTTTTTATAAGCGTTTGAACAGTGAATATTGACATAAAATTGCATGTAAAATATAATATAATGTATAATATTCTTGACTGACAAACTATGTCGCTGTATGCAACTGCTAACCTATTCTAGTTGAAAAATATATTTATCGTTTCAAAATAAAATATACTTTTTACAATATTTATAAATAGCAATGTATTATATCCTAGACAAACATATTAACTCCGTTCAGAATCGTTATTCGTATACAATGATATCTATCATTGCATTCAAATTTAAGAAATCCATTGTAATAATAACCTATCCTATAAACGAGGTGCACTTCACCCCCAACTGAACAGCAGAGCGAGTCCCATTCGGTTCTTTTTTTTTTTTGACCTTACAAAAAATTATAATCAATTAAAATAACTAAACTAAAAGTAATCAAATTATTTAATTTTCACAAAATAAAATTTCCTTAAGAAAATATAATTGATTATCACAAATTTCAGACCATCTAAACTTTTAATGTATTGCCCTTATATTGTCCAGGAAAATATTTTATTTAGAACTTTAACAAAATTTAACACACTTAAAATATTAAATTAATCTCTTTTTTTTCTTCAGACCACTTATTGTTCAGCATATAGTATTTGACCAAATCCAAAATAAATAAAAAATATATATATTTTTTTTTGTTTTGTTTTGTTTTTTTTTTTTTTTTTTTTTTTATTAAAGAAAAAAGAGAGTTTAAGTTGTATGATATGATACTGATCGTATAACTATTAAACATTATGATTTCTAACGACGCGTCATTATCAAGATAAATTACTTTCACTGTTCATTCCTATAAGTGAGATTTAGATGACATATTGTTACTTATGAAAACGAATTGGCCATTAAACTTAGTTAGATATGACATTATTTTCCGAATGGTTTATCGATTTAACAAACTCAAAGTTATGAATTAATTTAATACTCATAGATTCTATTGATTAGATATTTGTTAATTAAATATAATGATGTAGGTATATATCTTAACGTTTTACAAATATCGTATTCATCGAAATCTTCTAAATTACGTTTTTATAAAAGAATATTACTTATAATTAACTGTATTTATTGTTATTGTAATATAAATTTGAATTTAATTTCTACTACAACAGTCTTAAAAATATCAATATATTCGTATCTAATATTGAAATATTATTGATGTATTTATTATATATATATATATATATATATTCAGATTTTTATCATTATGCTAATAAGTATATAAATTATATAAATGTTAAATGTAAATTTTTGTGTTTAAAGTTAGAATTTCGTTATAAAACGGTGAAGAAACAAAAATATATACTTTTATTTTAACCAACTATTTTAACTATTCTTTACCCATTTTAAGCAGATTCAATTCAAAAGGGAAAGTAAAAACACTTATAGTTATTAAGGATATTGAAATTTACAAAAAAAAACTTAGTTTCTAAAAATTATCAAAAACTTATCATTATCAACAGTAAAACAATTATAAAATGTAAATAAAAAAACGGATAAAAAAGACAATTTGATAATTTTAAAAAAACAATTGTATTATACATTCTATTATAGTATACATTATTATATTATATACATTTTTTTTTTAAACATTAAAAATTAAATGCAATGTTGTGAAAAGGAAAATTAGAATGAGAAATTAATTTGATCTGTACTTATCTGTTTGTAATAAATTACAATCATTCCAGAAGAGGAAGTTTCAAAAATTACCTACATGAAGTTATTAGTTAATGGTTATTCTTTAGAATTTAATTATAAAAAGTTTTATTTTGTTTCAAGTTCTGTTAAAGAAAAATAACTTTTAGTTATTTGAAATAAAGTAAGCAACATTGCAAGGCACCTATTATAAATGATTTAATCAAAAATCCGTTTATTTGTTTTATCTTTATGTCATTTATTTTTTCATTATTTATTTCGATTTGGTTGAAACTAGATCAATCAGTTCAGCATCCATTGATTGGTTATAATTTTCAAATTGTTTTTTATAAAGGAATTAATTTTTAGTGATTCAATATAAAACTAGAACATAATTTCAACTTTTTCTGAAGAGAAATTTTTCTCGTTAAAAGTAGCGGAATCACTATTTTCAATTAACGAATAATAATAATAAATGTAATATATTAGATACATATAATTAACTTATATTTAAATATTTATTTAATTTATAGTAATTTTATTCACTAAAAAGTATTTATTCATTTTAATTGTTGATGAAATATGGTATTGTGCAAACGATCATGGTACAAAAATTTCAATGCACAGGGAAACAGCGTATATTTTAAGAGGGTTGTAACCAGAATAAATTTATTCTAATTGCTGCGAACTAAGGTACCAGGATATAAAATGTTAAAAACAAATCATTCCAATGGATGATGAGTCTATGCGGGCTCAGTGCCATTTATTTACAGAACTATCTAGCCGACCTAACAGATTCCGTGCCAAGATTATCCACAATATTGACTCAATTTTATCGAGCAATAGTTAAATCATTTAAAATAATGTGACTCTTACAATATTATCAACATATTTATACTTGCTTTTGAGTAAAAATGTGTATATTATAAAAAAATAATTTATATTAAATTATTAAATTTAAGAGTAAAAGGTCTTATAACACTACACAATTTAATGAAACTTGAAGTACATTAGGAACAAAGACATTGATCAAAGTATGTAAAATAATACGATGTTTTATTTTATTTTATTTCTTCTAAACCATAAACACGTTATAAATTGTTCAAGAAGAGAAATAGAATAACAGAAGAAATGAACAATATAATTTAAATCCAATGTTGCTATTACCATAAACTAATCAGCATCTTATTTTGTGATCGTCTTAATCAAAAATCGCCTTTTCCTGAATATTGAAAACCACAATACTAAAATCAAATGACAATATTGGACTTGAAAAATGCAAAAGTTTTTTATACAATAACAATAAAATTAAAATCCAATACCAAAGTACTTGCGAAGTTTGAAGCAAATGAGATGTTATTATTACGATGAATAAAAATTTAAAAGCATTTCAAGAATGAAAACCGATTTTCTAAGAAAAAATAGTAAAATATCCCGCATCCGTACGTGTTAAATAGAAAAATTAGTTTAGACATACGTATAAAATGAATAAAAAATGTCATCGAATAATTGAAATTATAATACATTTAAAGCAAACCTATGAAAGACACTATTTTTTTATAATGGATCTTTTACTTACCGTTCTACCTTCAAAAACTTTTAAGTATCTAAAAATACTTACATTTAGTTTTGTCCCGATCCTTAAACATACAATGTTTCTTAATAACATTAGTACCACGATTTTATAGCTTTTATAGTTTTATATAAACAAAAATGGTTTGCTAATATAATATAAAAATAAAAAAAAAAACGGATGGGCCTCGCTCTGCTGTACAGTTAGGGGTGGAGTGCACCTAGCTTATAGGATAGGTCATTATTATAATGGATTTGTTAAATTTGAATGCAATGATAGATATCATTGTATACGAATAACGATTCTGAACAGAAGTCATATGTTTGTCTAGGATATAATACATTGTTATATATAAACATTGTAAAAAGTATATTTTATTTTGAAACGATAAATATATTTTTCAATTAGGAAGGGTTGGCAATTGCATACAGCGATATAGTTTGTCAGTCTAGAACATTCTACATTATATTATATTATATTATATATATTATTATATTATACATGTAATTTTATGTCAATAATCGCTGTTCAAACGTTTATAAAAAAATATTATGCCTATGGATTTTATTAATTTTTGAATGACATTAAGAAGTACTTCTGTGAAATCTTCGATTAAATTTTCAAGTATTTTGTAGTAGCCAAATTTTTTTTATCACCGATTATAAAAATAAAATGTAAAAAAATTGAATATTTTAAATGCCTATAAGTGGCTTAAAAATCAATATAATATTTTGAAAAAAATATTGCATAAAAGAAATACCAATCTTAACAGCTGGTAGAAATTTAAAAAATCTGCGACTTATACTTTTTGAATTATAACAAATATTTAAAATCGTCTGAGAATAAATCGCTATTTTATGCAATTTCGTAAATATTTAAATTTCAAACAGTCATATAATTTTTTCCTCTAAGTCCGGTAGAATTTTTTTTAAAGATTTTTGAAGAGTAGCTAATAGATAACCTAGTGTTAAAATTTTGAACCTTTAGTATGAACAGAAAAAATTTTATGAATTTTTATCTCCAAATAACTTTCAAATTATCGTGATTTTTACACATTTTATACAAATTTGAGCATTAAGGGCTTATAAAAAAAATTTGAGTTAACCGATCACCGATTTTTTTTAGTTACGATAAGTTTAACTTATTATAAACCTAGTATTAAATTTTCAAGAGTTTTCGCTCAACCAATTAAATTTTATAGATGTTTAAAAACAAAAATTTTACAAAAATTGAAAATTTAAATTGTCTATAAATAAATCAAAATATGTCAAAATACTTTGAAAACTTAACCATGTATAGAGAACGTCAATATAAAGATTTGGTGAAAATTTCAAGTTGTTGCGGTTTTTAATTTTTGAGTTAGAGCATTTTAAAAAAAAACCGATATCTTTGTCAGTCTAGAATATTATACATTATATTATATTTTACTTGTAATTTTTTGTCAATATTCGCTGTTCAAACGCTTATAAAAAAAAATTGTGCCTATGCATTTTAATAATTTTTGAATAACTTTAAGAACTACTTCTGTGGAATCTTCTATTAAATTTTCAAGTATTTTGTAGGAGCCAATTTTTTTTTATCACCGATTATAAAAAAAAAAATATAAAAAAATCGAATATTTTAAATGCCTATAAGTGGCTTAAAAATCAATATAATATTTTGAAAAAAATATGACATAAAGGAAATACCAATCTTAACAGCTGGTAGAAATTTCAAAAATCTGCGACTTATACTTTTTGAATTATAAAAAATATTTAAAATCGTTTGAGAATAAATCGCTATTTTATGCAATTTCGTAAATATTTAAATTTCAAACAAGCATAAAATTTTTTCCTCTAATTCCGGTAGAAATTTTTTTAAAGATTTTTGAAGAGTAGCTTATAGATAACCTAGTGTTAAAATTTTGAATCTTAAGTATGAACAGAAAAAATTTTATGAATTTTTATCTACAAAATAACTTGCAAATTATCGTGATTTTTACATACTTCGTATAAATTGGAACTTTGAGCACTTATAAAAAAAAATTGTGACTTACGATTTTAGATTTTTTTTTATCAGTTAAGGAACAACTTATAAGAAACCTTGTTTTAAATTTTCAAGATTTTCTAGGCAGCCAAAAAAATTTTATCGTTATTTAAAAAAAAAATACTTAAAAAAATTGAAAATTTCAACTGTCTATTAATAGCTCAATAAAATCAAAATAATTTGAAAATTTAACGGTTTATAGAAAACGCTAATCTAAATATTTGGTGAAAATTTCAAGTATTTACATCGATTAGTTTTTGAGTTATAGCAAAATAAAAAATTTGATTTTGTCGAAAACTGGTTTTGCGTAAAAACTCCTGTTTTTCCCTTAATTTTTTAAGGTTTTTCCCGTCGAATTTAAAAAAATATTGAAAATTTTTCACTTTTGACCCCCCATAGTACCAACTAGAGTCACTTTCCTTTTAGAAAAGTTGGTACATAAGGCAATTGAAGCATTTTTACTGCCCCAAATCGTGTCGACAGACACAAAAAAAAAAAATAATAAAAAAATAAAAAAAAAAAACACACATCATTGTTAAATCAATACATTCTTCACTCCGTTCTGAATCTAAAACACACATCATTGTAAAATCAATACATTCTTCACTCCATTCAGAATCTAAAAATAAACTCACAATAAACTTACTCACAGGGTATAGAATAGAAAGATACATTTATACGAAAATAGTCTAGTGCTAAAGAATACGCGGTATGACAGAAGAACTGGTAATATAACTGGTAATATTTTTATAGTATTCATTAAATTCAATTATTGATTTTTAACCATTGCATATCATCATACGAGAATCTTACTTTAAACTTAAAGTTTATTAACTTTCAAACAACTTTATGTATACTTTATTGTGTATTAATAATTAATCAGTCCACTAATGAGATTTCAACGCACTAATTTATTATTTACAACCTTATGTAGTATTTTCCTTACCAAATTCACTTATTGTATCTATAAGAATTACATTTCCTATTTCTGTATAAGATAATAAGTTAAATTAAAATAATAATATGGCTAATAATTGTTATATAGAATTAATATATTTGTAATATTGTCAAAAAAAAAAAAAATGAAATGGTCTAAATTGTGGTAAAATATACTTAGATATAAAAATATTTATTTTCAGTTAAAGTATAAAAAATTTACTTTATTCTTAAATTTAAATTTTAAGTTTTTCAAAAACAAAATTGAAATATAAAATATTCGATTTCCTTCTTAAGAGCAGTCTCTTCAATAATACAATATACTGTAAAGACCATAGGAATGATGAACAATATTCAATAAAACACACACTAATTACATTAATTTCTCAATCTCCCAATTTTCATTAAATTATGTATAAATGTCAATAATCTATATTAAATTAAGAACATTTAGCTTAACACTATTTAAAAGTTTATTTATTTATTTATTTTTTTGCTCTGCTATTTAAGACAAAGCTTCAAACTTATATTTGATCCACAATACATCACTCAATTTATATTATGATTATTTTAGGCATTTTTAATATCAAATATGGTTTAGTTTATACAATTCAATATAAATTATATAAAATTTATGAATAAAAATAATTTATAAACTTTATTACAAAAACTAATATCACGTTTATTCCTACACTAATCATTTGTATATGGATACGGTTATATTGAATATTTAATTGCTGTAACTTATTTTAAAATAATATTTTTTCCCCACGTTATGCTAAGGTATTATTTCATTTTAAACAAAACAAATTTTAATTAACATTTAACTTGCAGCTTAAGTAATTTGAATATAATTACATTGTGTTTCTTAAAGCAATTATTTTTTTCTTATATCAGTCGTAGTTGTAATAATATAAAATATACAGTGTGTTCAATATAATATATAAGGTACATTTTTTTATACTTTATTTACATACACGTATTCATTTTTTTTTCTTTGATGTCTGTTTAATTTCCTTCTACTATGACGCCATTGTTGTCGTTCTCTTACAATTCAGCGTATAAAAAGAACGGAACTCGTTAAATTTTTAAATATTCATATAATTATTTCTTTTATTCTTAATTTAGAATACACTCTTGTTTATATTATTTGTAAGTATAATTATCTTTTTTATCCATAAACAAAAATATATTATAAGCCTCTTTGACATTCATGATTAACCTGTTTTGTCCAAATGTTTTTTTTTTTTTTTTATAATAATAAATTAATTTCTATACACCTATTTTTTTTAAAAATGATCCATCGAAAAAAAATTTAAGTTTTAATTAATTGTTTCCTAAATATGAAAATGCATATATGTCTATAGATACCTTCATAGTTATTTGTATTTCATTTATTTTAAGTTAAACGAATATGTAAACATCATATGTTTTTTTTTGTTTTATACTGTAAATTTCATAGTGTATTATAATTTAAACATTTTTTTTTTTTTAGTTAGAGAATTCTGGTTCTAAAGTTGTTGTAAGATTTTCAATCTCATGTTTCATTTTTTTGCATTATGATAAATTTAATATCATTGTAAACTATAATATTTTTATTCTCTTTTTTGTAATAAACAAAATAGTAAATGTCCAATTTAAGGAATATAATTTAAATTAATTAATTTGAAAAAAAGAAACGATAATATCCATTGATTTATTTAATGCTAAAAAGTATTTTGTAGAAAATGCATTCAGTTTTCATTTGTAGTTCATTCCATGAATTAAATAATTGACAGAAAACTCCTTATTATAGAAGTTAAAATCAAGATCAAACAATATTGCATCTATGGTTATCCGAATTTTCAGTCTGATTGTTTTCTACAATAAATTTATTTTCTTGTTTTCACGAGTCCAACTGATCTAGGACAAAATATATATATATATAGTATATATATATATATATATATATATATATATATATATATATATATATATATATATATATATATATATATATATTATACCGATTGAAAGTTTATACGGAAAAACCTTTTTTATATTTTTATTTTTTGTACGATCAGATTTTGACGTCTGTAGTATCCAAGGTTGCAAAATGTTTGAACGAAAATCTGAAATAAATTCAACAAACATATAAATGAGTTTTCATGACTGGGAAGACAAATATCAAAATAATTTTTATTTTAGTTAAGTAGTAGATAAAACAAATTGAATAAAAGAAAAAAAATAAATCGTTTGATTTTACAAGCATTGACGAACGATTTTGAAATATTTCAAATCAAGCCATTTTTTTTGGTTAGCAATAATTACCATCGTAAACATTTTAGTAATAGATAAACTTATCACTTTCCATATACTGCGCATGTCTCATATATGATATTCGTATCATATTTATTAATTGCAAAAATAACATTATTTTCTGTAAAGTAGATATTTTTAGTTAATTTTTTTTAAATATAGATTATTAGTTTTATTAATTATATTTATTATGATGAATAATATTAAATCAATTATATTAATTTTTGTGAAACATTTTGATAATCTTAAGATTATTTTATCAGATTGATCGAGTATATTATTAGGGATATTTAAATATTAAAATAAATACATAACTGGGCAGGCATTCTATTTAATGCAACATATGCAAAAAAAAATTTAAAATAGCAATGTATGAAATTTAAAATACAGTTAATAATATATAAAACCAGAGTTATAATTTTTAACATTTCATTATTGATGTTTATCTATTTTTTTATTTTTTAATCTCCAATTTCTCACTCAATATGTACTGTTTCTAAAAACATAGAAAACCAGTTGTTTATATACGCATCTTAATAATCGTAATAAATTGTTAATAAATACGTAAGTTTTTTAACTAGTTTTATATTATTAATGAAAAATATACCATCAAAACATTTATCTACCTATATGTAATTTCTTTTTCGAATAACCCAAGACAATGCAAATGTAAATTATCACCTGACAAAGTGGGTTCGCTATGAAAATAAACGAATAAGAACATAATTTAACGTCAAAGAGTATAGATACACCTGCAATAGCTTAGTAAATACTCTTAGGTTATCCTCGTGTAATGCAATTTAGGTACGTCAATAACGACGATGAGAACAACGTTAACAATGTGTCAAATCTAACGTTACGACTGATGTGTTAAATTGAATTAGTATTCAATATTATGTATTCACCAGCACTACGTCATATTGTATTTTCAAAAACAAAAATGTCACGATAATGAAAAGGGAGAATTTGATAAAACCCATTGGTGCGTGAAGACTGACGAGTTGAAACGCACCCAATTCATATTCCAAGTGCAGAACACTTGTCTACGGGTGAGCGAGCGTCGAAGCGGCGGGGCAATCCCTTCCAGTCACTTGTTAATTACTGTTTGAGAATCATATTTACATACAATAATTCACTAGCATTCGCAATACGTACACATAGAATATAAGGGCATCCGATGCGACGTAGGTTCGTTTACAGAACGTTGCCGTTATTACTATTATAGTTATTACACACGATAATTATTTTCGTCGTCATCACTCCAATATCGGCGAGTGGTGAAGTGTCCATTCGTTGTTGTTACTGTTCATTAGTGGCCCGAAAGGACCCAAACGTACCGTAACCATTGTTTGCGCAGAATTCTGGCGATGAATGTTTCGCCCCTAGGGATTTACTAGAAATTGTAGGCACCACTTGATAGTAGTCAATGGAATGGTACGAAAGCATGGTGTCAGATGTCAATTGATTTGATAGACCCAGATAATCGGTAAAATGGTTAATATGACGCAAGTGTGTTGTTATACATGTCCCGTTCTCCGAATCAAACTTGTCCTTCTGATGGTTAGGTTTTTTATCGATTTACATGTTATCCACGTTGAATAGGCATTCCACGAAAACAATATACAATATGTTTCCCTCGATATTCAATCACCTATCATTTGTTATGAAAGAACAATGAAAAACATGTCAGATATGAATGTAATAGAGTTTTTATCTTTTTCAAATGTTCCATCGTTATTCGATTTAATAAAATGTTATCAAAAAATCGTTTTTGAACTTAAGTATTAGTTCATTCCAGAATTAGTAAAATATACGTTTATTTATTGGTAAAATTGTTAACTGTTTTTAGGTAATTTAAAATAAACCAGTCATGAAGTGGTATATGAACGACTGATTAATCACAACTGTAGAATATTCATTTAATTTCAGTAATTTTCTATAAACATATTTTGATACTGAAAAATTAATAATTTTCGTATATAAAATAGTTTGTATATATATTAGAATTTACGCTATTGTAATTTAAAAATGAATAAAATGTATAAAAATACTTGTGTTCATTAAAGTAACATTTATAAGAACAAATTAATTACATTTAAATAGTATAGTGTATAGAAATGACAAATGAATGTTAATATTATTTAAATTTGTCATAGCTATTTTGAATTAGTGGTAACTAAATGTACCTATTATAAAATGTATACAACTATTGAATTATCTGTGTTTACCTATACAATATGTCAAGCATGAAAATGTTTTTTTAATCAAATCGAAATCGATTTAACCAATAAAAAAACCTGGTGAAATTTCTACGTTGAGTGAGAATCTTCAATTGAGTGGATTATAAGAACAGGTGAATCATGTAAAATTACGTTGTATTAATTTTTTAACTTAAAACCAACTTACTTTTGTTCTCGAAGAAACGATAACGATATGTTAGGAAAAACAATTTATAAGTAATATTCTATTTTAAAACTTCTAAAGTCATGTTAATACATTTTTTTCATACTAGGTCGGTGCACATAAATAATAAAAATTTCAATTAAATAGGAAGCTTAAAGTGAGGTATAGGATTTTTGGCATATTTTAATTTTTTAGGCTCTAAGTAATGTTAAACCTTTTCTGTGGTCAAATTTCTAGGTACGAAATCTTTCCCATAATGTTAATATTAGTTATTTAATTTAAATAAATTCGAAAGAAACTTCAAATTGGTTATTTTTTTATATTTTGGTAGTTTTTTTGACACGAAGAAAAAGTAAAAAAGGAAATTTCTTTCACTGACCGTTTATACTTAATTATTATTATTACTTATTTATTTTTTTTTGAAATTAGTATTGTTAGTTTCTATGTAATGATAATTTTATAATTTTACACAATACTAACATCACGCTATTTTTATTTGTATAATGATATAGATTATTTGACCCAACTAATTGTTTTTTTATATTATTTATATTTAAAGTTAAAAAACATGGCACAACTAATTATTAATTAATTCTATTGTTTATAAACCGAAATAACAAAATAAAATATTGTATTGCGGTATGCATATATAGAAATCGCTTATAGTATAGATCACATAGATTAAAATATTAAAGTGAATTTAATATATTTTAATGTACTAGTGTATTGAAAAAAAATAACCAATTAATTTACATATATGATATTTTTAAAGATGATATTATAATAATAGTATAACATGATAAATTCGTAATATTCGTATACCATATTTATTTATTTTGGGTTATGTTCAATTATCACGTATTCGATTTGTTATTATCCGGTTAGTTAATATTTTGGCAGAGTTAACATTATTTATTTAATTCAACGTGCCATTATAATACTAAACACAAAGCAAACGAATCCGAAAAATAACAATGTCATATATTAAATATGTGTGTGTGTGTGTGTGTGTGTGTGTGTGTGTGTGTGTGTGTGTGTGTGTGTGTGTGTGTGTGTGTGTGTGTGTGTATGTGTGTGTGTGTGCGTGCGTGTTTGTTTGTTCAATCCCTATCATGTATTCGCAGTAAAAAAAAAAAAGACAATGATAATAAAAAGCCGGTTATAAAAATTTAAAATAATGCACTCGGTCAGGTAATACCGTTTAACGTGATAGTACGTCGTACGGAAATAAACGGTTGAATTTGATTGGAATATTGTTCCGAAACGTTCAAATTGCTATTATTGTCGGTGCTTGGTATTCGGCAATAAACGTTCGCCGGAGTAATATCAGTTTGTCTACCGGATGCGATTGCGAACGTAAAACAATCATAACGATAAAAAACAAAGATAAAACGGGAATACGACTAACTACTATATTTGTTATCGTACATATTGATATGTGTAATGTGTATTACGTGCACTGCCACCACGCATTATATGTTGAAAAAATGTATAAAATAAAAAGCACCTGCAAACGAATGAATCGAAACGAGTGAATTCGTTCGGATAGGATTTATTCTACATTCGGGAAACATAATTGTGTTCTGGTATATTAGTATTCATCGCGTTAAAGTGCCGAACAAATTAAATACATTAAGCTGATGGTCATAATATAGTATTTTTTTTTTTTTTTTACCATAAAATTAAGATAATTTTTCGTCACGATGTATTTGTATGCTCTTAGCGTAAAAAATAAAATAAATAAATTATGAGTCTGAGGTATTATAAAATTTAAAAATCTAAAAACATTTAGATGTTAACGGGTCACGTATTTTTTATGTTCATTTTTTTTAGGAATTCAATACAACGATACCGCACAATCACACAATATCGGCACGATGTCAAGAACCAATCGGCACATACAAATTAAATGGACCTTCGATATTGAATTGTACCAACGGAATTTGGTCTAGTCCGATACCAAAATGTCAACCAACCACTCTATTTACAAATTATTCAGGTATTTATATCTTGATATTTCTTTGTGAATTATATATTTATATATGGTTGAAATGAGTTGGATGTAATCAAGAAAATAAATCGATTCTCTTACGTCTTCTTATAAAAATATTTATTTTGCATGATAATACAAACAATAATTGGCAGCAAAAATGTGTTTCATTGAATAAATGTTATATATCTATGGTATTATCGATATTATCAAACTATTTTGGTGTATCTTATTTAGTCAGTTTTAAAAAATTGATAGTTATGAGTTATCAATCAAAATTAACATTTGTTTACAACCGTTAAGAAAATAATACTTGGTGCTTGCCTAAATTTATTTTATTTTAATAATTTTGCTCCGTTTTACCAAAAATTATTTATTTTTGATATTAAATAAGTTATCAGTTTGGGATGAATTTTCAATAATTTCAATATATTATTAATATCATATTAAATATTTATTTTATCCGGAGCTATTTCAACAAGCAATTCAAACTTTCAACAATAATTATATTATACGTATTTAATACTTGTAGTACAAATGATAGGTTTTATTCTATATTAAGACAGAAAATTGTTTTAGACAAATAATTGATCATGTCAATAAATCGTTACCAGATACAGAGTCTCGAGACGCTAGCCATTGCTAATATATGAAATAATATTTTTTTTCATATATGACTTGTAAAATCAACTAAAATAATCGAAAAATAAGAATGCTATATCGGATTTATTTTGTTTTATACTATTTGATGTGTACAATTTATTATTGAGATATAATTTAAATTTTAAAGAAATATATTTTTATAACAATTTTAAAATTTAATTTTTCAAGAAATCTCAGAAGTATTACATTATTATTTATCAATAGGAAAAAATATTTTAAAATTAAATTGGGGATACTTTAATATATGTAGCATAATATTTTTATTTATTTCTTTTAAAGTTAAGTCCAATTGTGACGGCGTCTTGGATATGCAATTTAATACCATTTCTGTTAACAGTAGGTATGAACTAAGTTTCTTAACTAACGTCTCAAGTATTTTCAAATGACTATGCGTTAGTGATGCTTACAAGCATATTGTTACATTTGTTACATAAGCGTTAAATTAAAATTAGAATTAAAACAGAAAAACAAGCAATTCCTTGTTGGAAAATAATTAATTTTATAGTATAAATAATTTTTAATATTGATTCTCAATATATAATTTTTTGATAATTTCAATATTTATTATGCATAAGTAGTATATTAAATTTATTTAGAAATCATTAATCTATACAATTATATTTTATACAATTTATGTGGCAGTAATAATTATCAATAAAATATAATAAATAACAATTTTTAATTTTTTAGTAATATCAAAGAAAAATGTATTAAGTTTTTGTAGACAGACCTTTATTTTATTTTTTTGGTCACTGAAATAGAGAAACTCCTTTAATATAAATTGAATAATGATATATGTGTTTTTTATTGATGTAAAACTAATGCTTTTGTCTAATGATAAATACATGAAAAAAATGAAAAACGTATTAATGACATTAAATAAATTGTCTACGTACAGTTACTAGTTGTAGGAACACAATTCATGCAATATTTATTTACTGAAAATGTTGTTATTATGTAATGTTTTGAAGTGTCTAAATTATGTCCAATTTATAGATCTGAAAACATTTTCTATTTAATTTCATACATTTAAATATATCTAGGTATAAATATAGAGGTATACTGTAAAATCAAATTTAAAATATCATTATAAATTTGTAAAAGATAAACTTTTACTTATGAGTAATTGTAAACCATTTATATGAGTATATATAATTTAAATTTAATTTCAAAATGTCATTACATTAATAAGGTCTTCATGAAAATTATTTAAAAATAAACTAGATTTTGAAAATATTACAACAATTTTTATTTAAAAACATTAATCAAACAAAATCGGAACATATTAATATTCTATAATAAATCATAATTAATTCTAATTTAAAAATGCAAAATCATTTGAAATAAAATAAAATTTTGATTAAAAGATACAAAATAAAAATAATCTGGTCTATCACTTGTTACCCACTAGTTACCCATCTAACAGGTAATCTTACATTTTTTATAAAAATAATAATAAAACATATTTATTGGTTGATAAACAAAACGTTATAAATTAAAAGTAAAAAGAATATATTTATCTGCAAAATATACATATGTAGACACAATGCATTTGTTTTCCAAGTAAATAAAAATATTTTACTATTTAAATTCATAAGGCTTAAATCAGTTTAATTTTCTTTAAAATTTTCCGAATTTAATATATTTTTAAAAATACAAAATATTATTCAATTTAATATTTTATTTTATGCGAAATATTAAAAATTAACTAAAATAACTCATGCATTTCATTGAACTATTGTTTAGTTTAACTGCGTTGAATTGAATTATTTCTAGCATAATAAATCAAATTAATCTCATTAAAGTTTAAATAAAATGTAATTGAAAAATAATTAACACTTTATGAGTGATTTTGTTACGTTATTCTCTTAGTAAAAAAAAAAAAATAATAATAAAATAAAATAAAATGATAATTATAATCAATAAAAAAATTATTTTTACTTAAATATTGTGAGTTGGAAAACAGACATGAGTAGAATGAGATACGAACAATGAAGTATCAATTCGCTCTTAAATATCGATGTATCGAAATGAAAATTTTGTTTTAGATGATAATAATTTTAAAAACTGAATAAGATTTTGAAATCGGATATTAGAGCTGTGGCATTGGTTTGTTTGCCTGAATTTGACAACGGTCTCGAGATACTTAACGTATCTTTCATACATTTTTTTTTTCAGTCCCGTAAAACGTCAGAAACACCCTAAGTACTTCAGTTAAGTGATTCAGTTTAACCTTACACATATGACCTGAATAAACCTGAGTATCTGAAACTAATGGTGTTTAATTCAATTGGTGATAAAATAATAATAGGTAACAATATTTTTAAATTTATGATTTTACACAGAAAACTCTCCACCAACAATTTTAGTTCGGGTTCCATCAGGATCAGCGGCCGTGGACCACAATGGAGGATTAGTCGTTTTTCCTGGATCCATATTGCATTTAGAATGCCTTTATTTGAGACGACATGGTGACCCAGAATGGACATGGACATCCGAGGCGGAAACGTATTTAACAGGTAAAATTAAAAAGATTTTAGAAATTCAAATTAATTTTTGTAAAACAAAGTAATACAATATACTTTTATTAACAACAGTTTATTAGCTATTGCGAGCTTCTTCAAAATTAAAAATTTCATTTATTTTATAAAAATGTATTAAATACTTTTAAACATATTATACAAAAAATTATATTTAATAATTCAGAGAAATGTTATTTATTGAAAAATTATAATATTTTTGCAGTATTTTAATTGTTATTAAAAAACTATTATAATATATTATATTTTATTTAAAAGAAATTTATATATTTATGTTACTGTGAATATCCACAATTAGTGCTGACAGTCACTTAGTGAATGTTAATATACACCTACTAAATTGGTGTATGTTAAAAAAATTAAAATAATATAGACATGTACTAGTGGATGTTGACATTTACATTAGGATTTTGATCAATGTTGATATGCATAACACGTTTTTGTTTAATGTTGAAATAGGTGACGTATTTGCACATAATATTATAGTATACTACTAATAGTACACACAATAATATAAAATATAAATTATGTGTTTAGTTATAAATATTGATAATTAATTTCATTCATTAAAATTAATATTAAACAATATTATACTTGTTTTATTTTTTATTATTAATTATGATTGTTTTGCAATACAAAAATAATTATTTAAAAAAAAAAAAAATTGAGAAAAAGATTCTATTTATTATCTATTTATAATAACATGACTAACTGTCATGACATTTTTGATTGCATAAAATGCCAATACTTCTAAAATCCACACTCATTTGTGGTGCACTTTGTTTTGCAATTCTATCATGTATACCCTTGCCCACCAGTTGATGAATTTGGTGCAGAAGTTTGCCTTAAGAAAATTTGTTGATCCATTTGTACATCAGTGATTGATATTACATTTTCTTTATATACTGAAAACTTGTTTCTGGTGTATCATTGATTTATAACATCATTTTTGAGAGCTAATTTATAATAATCATTATCTACTACATCTAATACTACAGCTAAAATATTTTGGGAATCCATTTTACTACGATCAACATTTGGAACTCAAATATGGACAATTTACCCTACATTAGCTGGAAGAAACTTTTGTTAAGAAGTTCTTGACATTTATAAGGCTTGCACTTAGAGACTTGTAATTGCTATTTGTCTATTTGAAATTATTTTAGATTAAATAATATCGGCATTACCAACATTCACCAATATCGTTATATAAATGTCAACATTCGCTAGTAAATGTTTGTAAATAGTACAAATTTAATCAATATGCCAACATTCACCATTGATTTTGGTGTATGATGACTGTAAGCACTCACCAATTGCAGATATTTACGCAATAATTTACGGTTCAGGTGGAAAAATCAGTCATTGTAATATAATGGTCGAAAATTGAATATAATGTCAAAGATATTAGGGCAAAGTAAACAATACTATTTTAGTCCCCATTTAGATTAATCATTGTAATACAATGCCTAGTCATTGTATACAATGCTAAAACTGGTGCGGGCAATGTGAACATTTTAGTATTAATATTTTAAAGGTATTTTAGTGTGTTATATTTTATAATTTCTTTTAGACACTGCTTCCTACGGCTTACAATAACTTTTATCAGTAGTGACATTAGTAGATAATCAATAACGGCTATGACCGTTGCACGTGTCGTCAGAAATGTGAAACAAGGAGATGCAAATGTAAAGCTTTTGAAATTGTATGCAACTCTAAATGCCATAATGGTAATACTTATAAAAATAAATAATAAATAATGAAAAATAAAATACTTTTTTCGTTAAAAATAAAATTATATAAGATAATATTATATGTATTTTGTTCATTTGGCACATTCATTCCCGGTCATTGTCTACAATGTCTGGTTTAAGTAAATATGTAACTACATGGCTTGAATAACTCGGACATAATAACCTTTGTCCGGTCAGTGTTTACAATGATCATTTATCCACTTGGACCGTAACATATAATATATATAAGTAATTATTACACTAAGAAATGTTTCATTCGTCAAAAATGGTATTATAAATATTTGTATAAAACTAAAATTTACAATAATATGTTGCAAGTAGTAATTATTATGTTCAGAGTATAATCTATTTAATGATTAATTATATTTATTTTTATAATAATATGTATTATATATTATTTGATTTCAAAGATAGCACAATAATTAAAATGTAATACGTCAATTTTGTAATAATTTTACCTGTAATTTTTATCGTTATATACATATTTGTCTAAATACTTAAAAATATAATACCTATTTGTGGCATTAATTTTGAAAATTTCTTCTTAGAGTTTCCTTTAATACGTTTATGTATTTTTTAATTAGATAATTAATAAATATAACGCTAGTCTTATATGTCATCCATAAATTCTAACAGGATTTGTCCCTTTACCATTGAAATTTGATCAATGACTTTTTAGAGATTAAAGTGACTAATTGTAATTTTCTTCTATCTTAATTGATGCCACAAAACTAATCTCTACTCCAAAGCTCTATTGAATGTGTTTTGGGCTTAACAATTTTGTATCATCCATTATTCTCGTAGATAAGATTAATAGGAACAAAAATTATTAAGGATTTAAAATCTTCTAAGGATTTTCAAATTCAAAAGTTTCCAAAGGCGGGATTATACAAAACCCTCTAGGATATTTCATACAACCACATAATCATTTTGCGTTCAATAATAAATCTTATTGGTGTAAATTAAATCATGTGTGTATATATATATATAAATACTGTTTATCGAGGGGAGGGTTATAAATCAATTTTCGAGAGCTGAGATATTTTTCGTAATTTTATTTGAAACATGGTACATGGTTGTTGGACTTTTTAATTATTTGATGTTTAAATCCATACATTATTTATTTATTCAAACACAAATAATATTTAAATATATATACATGTATTAATAATATTTTGAAAATAATATTCAAGTACAATGTAAAATAAATATTAATAATTATTTATGGAACATTAGTAAAATTGTTTGATACTAGTTCTTTAATAAGTTACATTAAATTAATAAACTAGTTGAAATACATTTTTTGATAATTTAAAATTATTATGATAGCTTAATAAGGGAAAAAACAAATAAATGTGTTATATAAATAGTAAAAGTATTTAAATTTGAATATTGTGTAAATATATTTATAATAACATATTAAATTATTCGAGATGTCAGTAACAAAATATTGGTAACTATTGAAATAAAAAAAAGTTCTAGTTCAAATTCGAGGTCTCGACAATTTTTCATACTTCTCATGCATTGTAGTTTGGATTAGGTATTGATGAATATTGATCCATAAAGCTCATTGTTATATATATACAGTATTTGTAACGTTCGCTTAAAAATTGAACTCGTTTACGTTAATTAATAAGAAAAGGAACTCATTCATATGTTCACGTTCAAGTGCTTTGAAAAATATAACGCGTTCATCTTGTCGATCATTTAAATTATTTTATTTTATATTTATGAATCACCCACCTGAATTCTGCATAAATGGGATCTATACAAAATGTATTAGCTATATTTTACTTAATGTTTAAAATCTAAATTTAAACAAATAATAAATATTTATTATTTATAGATACAAATATTTATAAAGTAGTAAATAAATCTAAACGCCACAAATATCGTTTAAATTTTTTAAAAATACTTGTATAAAAGTCATACACGTTTCTGTTTTTTTTTTTTTTTTAAAGTGAGTGACATTCGCGTGTTGTTCACAAAATATGAACGTGAGTATCCAAATACTGTATACATATATATATATATATATACTATTGATTATTAGTATTTATATATACACATTTGTATGGTAATATAACAAAATTATTTTATTGAGCAAAATTTTTTTTTTTATAAAAGCCTAACGACTAAGGTTATTTGCTTACAATATTTGTCGTATTAATATTACATTATACTTTGTTCATTGTATATAATTACAAATTATGAGAAAATATTTGGTTTAGATAATTAATGAAATACAAATAAGAGGGAGAAGAGAAAATAAAAAAGAAATAAGGTAAATTTAGATAAGGTTGTATAATTTGGTTATTTTGAGAAAAGTAATGATTTTATTGTAGTTTTTTTGATCAGGTCCTAGTGATTCATATAGTGGCGAAATAACTTTATTTATTACAATGTTGAATAATGAAATAAAATTACTCATGTATAATGAATAGTTTTAAAAAATAATATTTTGTATTATTGTCTGAAAAACAAAACAAATCACTTAAGACAGTAGCAATTAAATATGTGAGTTACTTTAAATATTTTAAACATAAACTTCGGAGATGTAAAATAAAACAAAACTATTACACTAAAAAAAAAAAAAAAAAATTAAATTTATTTCAGAATTATTAATTATTTTAAGAAGTATTCACTATATAGAATACAAATGTTTCGTTCTTAGGCGTTTATATAATTTGAGGTTCTCATATTTGATATACAAATTACACGATAGATACTATTTTCATACTTAATATTATGTATTCAAAATATTTCTAGGTTTTTTTTTTTTTCATAAAAATATGCTCTCAAAAACTACCCGACTTGATTTTGAGATATACAGATCATTGAAAATAAATATATAATATAATGTATACAACAACTGGTAGTTAAAAAAATAAATGGGAAAACAGTATGTTTGAAACTCGATTAGATAATACTCGTATAATCGAACTAAAGATAAATTAGAAATTTAAGCTACACATGAAGCTTATATATCAACGGTGATGGCTTTTATAATTGAACGGCTATTTTCGGTCTCTTACCCTGTTCGCGGTACGTAGGCGCCAAACTTTCGCGTCCAAATTCGAATGTGTGCTGTATAAATAACGTGCGTATGCAGGATATCGGATGACCGTACTAAATGAAACTCATAAAACCGTCTCCGCACATAATGTTTTGAGTAGTGTTCGAATAGCTTTCAGCATTAGAAAAACGATATGGTTGTAGTAAAACTTGTTTTAAGAGGTCCCGTTTTATATTTTAGTCCACTGAAGAGGCTACAGTGCAATGGTTGTTGTCTAGATAGAACGGCAAGTTATTCATGTAATTTTGAAAATAGCTTAGAATTAAAGTAGGCCAAAATAGAACGAGAAATGAAATAGTAATGATACTATAGTATTTATAAGGACGTACTTTATTTTCGAATATTGTGTGTCGATTATTTTCGGCAGGTGACATTTGAAGTACTAAAAAAATCAAAGTCATATTTTTATTTAGACATATACGTATAAATAATTTTTTTTTTTAAAAAAAAAAACCTTACAATTTTTATAAAATAATAAAATACTAGAACCATCATCGTGCACGCAGATTGATTTATTATTATTGTCGTATAGGTGTTGTATCGTTAAACTTGATTGATTACTGATAGTTATTAATATATGATTTCATATATCTAAAAATACATGCTTGAAAAAATTGTGAACATGTATATCGTAACGTCGTAATAAAAACTATTGTTTATTTTACTTTAATTATATATTTCATTTTTTTTTTTTTTGACGATGCAAATGTATCAGAAACCACTAGTAAACACTGAAAAAGTATGAACACCATTAAATTATGTACTTCACTATACTTTCAATAAAAAATCAAGTTTATCTTTATGTGTACTCGATTAAAATTACAACATTTGATGTAGTAATTATTTTTCCACAATATTCATTCGATCGAAGAAGGTACTTTAAAATAAATAAATAAATACAATAAATAATAAGATTTTGTTTAATCGGATGTTAAATAATCGTCTTGTAAAATAAGTCTTGTCTTACAAAATATTTAGCAACTAAAGCTTGTATTGTTAAAAAAATATATTATAATCTTACCTTACCAATGATTGTTATACATAATTATACAAACTATGTACATAATAATATATTATATTGAGGTGAAACTATTATTTATATTTTAATGTTTATTTATTTAAAAATATAATAGGATAAATATGTATAAGTTAAATATTATAAAATTACATTTGTTCAAGTTTGTCTAAAATAAGTAAGCATGTGATACATTATTAAATATTATGGCATGTCAAATACGTCATGTCATATAACAAATAAAATAAAATCAATAAAAGAAAAAAAGGAAAATAAATGAAAGTGTATACTACGTAGTACGATTTTTTTTTTAAAATATTTTTGTGTAAACGGACGAAGAAACAAATGCATGTGTGTTGACTTAAGTGGATAAAGGTAGTACTGAGAGTTTGAATGATGAAGGGTTCTCTCGGGATTAAATAGAACGTTTTACTAGATTGAGGTTAGACCGTTATAATGTACGTGTTAAAATGTTAAACAGTGAACAAAAGAAACATTTGTTAATAATCGAAGTAGTAATACGGCAGTGACGAATGTAATATAAGAGTTGTAATACAATGAACGATTGGCCGGTAATCTATTTCCAACTCGAGAATTCGTACCATTACAACTACCATTATAACGTTAACGTTAATCGTTGTGCCGTAAAACACGTTTAAGGGGACAGCAAGAAGAATATTATAAAACATCAAATTGATTCATATTTTGTATATATATATATATATATATATATATATATATATATATATATATATATATACACACTTATTTTATTCATATAGGTTCGATAATCAGATAATCATTTATTATTAAATTAGTAAAAAATTTTGGTTTTGTGCATTTCCAGGAAAATAATTTTTTCTTTAAATTGGAATTAAATTATTCATCATTCACTGTCGTTCTGATTTTATAATTTCAATTATGTAAAATGTAATTACATTTCTATAATAGGTTTGTTATAATTGTTATTGTCATTATTATATCAAAAGTTCATCGAGTTGGAAATTATCAAAGAATTCATTGAACTACAAAAAATCTATTATAGAATAATCAAAGTAATTTATAATATATGACAAAAGACGATGGATTATCTTCTTCTTCTTCTTCTACTTCGCCTTCCTCCCAACTATTTGGGGTCGGCCACCCTTGTCCTACACCTCCACTTTACTCGGTCAATCACATCTCCTCTGCACACACCGACAGCCCTCATATCATTCTCCAAAGTCTCCAACCATCTCTTTTTTGGTCTTCCTCTTCCTCTTTTCCCTTCAACGTCCATCTTCATAACCACTCTTACTGCATTCGTTTCCTCTCGCCTCATCACATGCCCAAACCATCTCAGCCTATTTTCTCTCATCTTGTCCACAATTGGCGCTACACCAACACTACCTCTCACGTATTCATTCCTTATTCTATCTTCTCTTGTCACTCCACTCAACCATCTAAGCATTCTCATTTCCGCGACACTCATACTTTGTTCTATTCTCCTGTTAACCGCCCAACACTCTGAACCATACAGCATAGTTGGTCTCACTACACTTTTATAAAATTTACCTTTCAGCCTAATTGGAATTCTCTTATCGCATAACACGCCCGATGCTTCTCTCCATTTCATCCACCCGCACTTAATCCTATGTTTTACATCAATGTCAAAGCCCCCGTCCTTTTGAACAAAAGATCCTAAATATTTAAAGCTCTCAACTTCACCTATCACATCACCATCTATTGTCAGTTGTCTCCTCATTCCTTCAACTTCTTGGTCTCTTTGTCCAAAATCAAACTCAATATACTCAGTTTTATTTCTACTAATTCTCAATCCCTTTTCTTCGAGGGCTAACCTCCACTCATTTAATCTATTATTGACAACTTCTAGGTTTTCTCCAATCAGAACTATATCATCCGATGGATTATGAATTGTAATAATTTAATTAGAAATAAAAGTAAATTAATTTAATTTAATTAAGTAATAATAGGTATTAGATTTTAAAGCAAATCCTAATTTCAAAAGACTTTAAAAAGACCAATATTAATTATATGAAATTATCTAAAATATTTTAATAGTTATTTATTTTTTTTTATAAATAAGAACCAACAGACAAAGTTCAATATTTTAGTTATAAACTGCTATTAATAATTTTCTTTATATAGAAAGAACTACTAAAAAAATTTAAATATTTTATCGTAAAGTATCTTCTGAAAATAATTTCTAAAATGACTCGAAACTTTTATTGTAGGTTCACTACCCCAAAATTTCGATCACACTTTTATTTTGATAAACATATCTTCAGAATTTGTAAACATAATCGTGTAATATAACTTATAATTTTTTTTAATCTTTTAAATTTTAAATTTGACTTAGCTACATTTTCTAAAATTTAAGTACCAGCTAAAATAACTTAATGCTAGTTTTAAATAGAATAACTGTATTAATTTCACCGAAAAGTATAATATAAATGTTTGAGGGGAAAAAAAATTAACATTATTTTCAATTTCATTTTTCAAGGTGTTTCTTTGCACTTAAAAAACTACAGAGAAAATTGAAAAATGGCTTTTTTTAAAGTACTTTACCGGTCTTGTTTCTTATTTAATGAGATAAAATAAGAAACTTCTGTTGTATATTTACTATCTTAGAGTTAAATCGCAGATAAAAAAAAAAAAACTGTTAACTTAAGTAATATATATATATACACGAGTATATATACGAGTATATATCCTCACATTGCTCACAATTAAAATTATTAATAATTTATTTCATAGTAAAGTAATTATAACGAAGATAGTGAACCTTGACAGGCTAATCAATGTGTTGGACTTTTTTTTTTCATTATTATAATTTTTATCAATATTTTTTAATACAATTCATTTATGATAATATATTTAATTTGAATCGGTTATATTATTTTAATATGCGTTATTAATTATCACCGTTTATTATTATTAACCGTTTTTCATTTTCCTAAACAATAACTTTCATGAAAATATAAAACTGTTCATTTCGGTTGTATACACGTATCAAATAATATATTATTTTCACTATCGTTATGCCGTGCAACGCATTCGATACTTATAAAAGTACATACATACATACATGTTAATATATATATATACACACTTTATTTATTACGTTTGTTAAATGTATTATCTAAAATAATGATTCCTATACACTTTGTGTGAAATAAAGTATTACGCACTGTAGTATTATATATATGATGAGTCCGGTAGGATTTATTTCTTCGATTTACGTTGTAATAAAATTATACGTTATGTCATGCATGGTGCATTCGGCAATAAAGGTGGAAAAATTAATCGTCTAGTACAAGTGTTAAAATAATAGGAAAAATCACCGAATATGTTATGATCTTGGTTCAATGATTCACTAGGAATCCCAGAGACCTATACTAAAATGATATATATTTTAGATTCTGAACGGAGTGAAGAATGTATTGATTTTACAATGATGTGTGGTTTTTTTTTTTTTTTGTGTCTGTCGACACGATTTGGGGCAGTAAAAATGCTTCGATTGCCTTATGTAGCAACTTTTCTGAAATCTATTTGGTACTTTGGGGGGTCAAAAGTAAAAAATTTTCAATATTTTTTAAATGCGACGGGAAAAACCCTAAAAAAATAAGGGAAAAACGGAAGTTTTTACGCAAAACCAGTTTTCGACATAATCAAATTTTTTATTTAGCTATAACTCAAAAACTAATCGATGTAAATACTTGAAATTTTCACAAAATGTTAAGATTAGCGTTCTCTATACACCATTAAATTTTCAAAGTATTTTGACTTTTATTAAACTATTTATAGACAATTGAAATTTTCAATTTTTTTAAGTATTTTTTTTTTTAAACAACGATAAAATTTTTTTGGCTGCCCGGAAAATCTTAAAATTTAAAACAAGGTTTCTTATAAGCTGTTCCTTAACTGATAAAAAAAAATTTAAGATCGTAAGTCACAATTTTTTTTTATAAGTGCTCAAAGTTCCAATTTAAACGAAATATGTAAAAATTGCGAAAATTTGCAAGTTATTTTGTAGATAAAAATTCATAAAATTCTTTCTGTTCATATTTAAGGTTCAAAATTGTAACACTAGGTTATCTATAAGCTACTCTTCAAAAATCTTTAAAAAAATTTCTACCGGAATTAGAGGAAAAAATTGTATGACTGTTTGAAATTTAAATATTTACGAAATTGCATAAAATAGCGATTTATTCTCAAACGATTTTAAATATTTGTTATAATTCAAAAAGTATAAGTCGCAGATTTTTTAAATTTCTGCCTGCTGTTAAGATTATAGGCATTTAAAATATTCGATTTTTTACATTTTTTTTTTTATAATCGGTGATAAAAAAAATTTGGCTCGTACAAAATATTTAATAGAAGATTCCACAGAAGTAGTTCTTAATGTCATTCAAAAATTATTAAAATCCATAGGCACAATTTTTTTTTATAAGCGTTTGAACAGCGAATATTGACATAAAATTACATGTAAAATATAATATAATGTATAATATTCTAGACTGACAAAGATATCGGTTTTTTTTAAAATGATCTAACTCCAAAACGAAAAACTGCAACAACTTGAAATTTTCACCAAATCTTTATATTGACGTTTTCTATACATGGTTAAGTTTTCAAAGTATTTTGACATATTTTGACTTATTTATATACAGTTTTTCTAAATTTTTCGTTTAAAAATAAAATATACTTATTACAATATTTATAAATAACAATGTATTATATTCTAGACAAACATATCATCTCCGTTCAGAATCGTTTTTCGTATACAATGATACCTCTCATTGAATTCAAATTTAACAAATCCATTATAATGACCTATCCTATGAAGAGTCGCACTCCACCCCCAAGTGTACAGCAGAGCGAGGCCCATCCGGTTTTTTGTTTCATCTGTCACCGAACTTATATTCATACTCGTGTATTTGTAAACTAGACTCGTGATTCATCATATTTTTATTAGCTATATGTTAGTTGGTTTTTCCATGATAATCTAAAATTATTATACTAACTTGAATCTCAATGTATATTAATTAATTTTTTTTTTCATTTAATACAAGTTATTTACAGTCTGTTAGTTAAAACAATAAGTAAGCTTGTTAGCTTGAAGGAATAACATTTATACATTTGAATGATTTGAGGAGGGAGCCGTTCACTAACGACACCTCAGAATTTTACTAAATATTTTTAGCGTTATCTTTTTTTTCCTAGGTAAAATTAGTAAATCTCTTTGCCAGTTCTGTTTTAGACGTCGTTTAATATTACCGGAAGGAAGTAGGAAAATATATTTCTGATGAGGAGTTTGGGATGGTTCAATAATTTGAATAGCGTGGAAACTATTATAATATAATTTGGCAAGTTCGGTGACTGTAGGAATTTAGAGGTCTTTATAGAGAGACTAGGTTTTTCTAAGCACTCTAAGCATTCTTAGGTAAATAGATTTGAAAGCTTGGAGTGAGCGTATATTTGAAGATTTAGTGGGACCCCAAATTTTATTAAATTATTATTTTGTATTTGAGACGCATTTTGGATTTTAGGAGAGTTTTTAGAATGTGAAAACGAGTTTTAACGTGTTAACGTCTAGATTTTATATTGTGAGTCCAAGTGAAGCGTTTATCAAGGATGATAGCCAAATATTTTGTTTAGAGATGAATTGGGATCGGCTTTTCATTAATTTGAAGTTGAGGAAATTCATTTCAGCTCAAGGTAAAATTTACTTATTCGGATTTTTCATCAGCTGTGTTGTCAGTATTTCCGTGAATTTGGTGAATTGTATTGTGTTGAGATCGAAATCCGAACTGGCTTTTAGGAAAATTATTATTTTCGTATATTATAGAAATCATCCTTTTAAGTTGTGATTTTTCAAACAATTTACCAAAGGTGGGTAGCACATTTATTAGCCGATAGGATAAAAGAATATGTTAGGTATATTTAGTTTAGGAACCAAAATGATTTCGGAGTATTTCTAGACTGACGGAAAATAAGATAGTCTAATTAATTAGTTATAAATGTAAGTGATGAAAAGAATTAATTTTATTAAGTCATGTCCAGGAGCTTTTTTGGGATGCAGATTTTTTATAATTTGTATGATTTTTAGGTGGGTGATAGGTTTGGTCGGAAGAGACATTGGTAGTAGGGAAGAAAGAAATTCGTGTACATAATGTTCATGTAGAGTAGGATGACTTGTGACCTGGATGGGGGGGATTAAAGGGTTTTTAGAGTTAGAAATAGATAGAAAACAATCATGTTTAAGTAAGTGAGGCGTTGTTACCCTTTGGTTGAGTTTTTTTTTCATTTTCCAGAGAGAATCATTAGTTGTATTTAATGATTCAAGATGAGTTTTGAATTGTTCGTTTTAAAATTAGCTTACTGAAATTTAATTGCGTTTGCTAGTTTGTTGAAGGTGATCTTGTCGTGAGGATAATTCTTTCTTTGCCATTTAGATCTAGCTCGGAATTTGGCTTTAAGTGATTGAACTAGATGAAGAGGAAGTGCCAAAAAGTTTTTTGAATTAAGTGCATTTTGGGGATCGATGCACAACAAGCTGCATTAACGATTGCTTTGGTTAGTACTTTAATTGAATATAATACGTCTATTATATTTTTGAGTGGAAAATTTTAAGACGGTGACTTATCAACTTTTTGAGTAAATAAGCCCAGTTGATAGGGCTATGATTTAGTGAAATCCTAAAATGAATGGATGGAGAATCTCCAATCTGCAAGAGAAGTGGAGAGTGGTCACATGACAAATCATTGAAATTGTTGATAGAAATGTTTATATTACTCGGGATGAATGAAAAGAAGAAATCGAGGATGTCAGATTGCCTATTTGCATAGGATGACCATTAATTTGGGGAATCAGGGTGTATAAATCTGGGCTTGAAACCAATAGAAGACATTTCTGTTTCGATTTTGATTTTGTATACCAGTTTTGACATTTTTCCGATTTCGATTTCTATTTTTAAATATCGGTTTTAGGATAATATAGTTTTGATTTTAATTTTGGATACCGATTTTTAATATTTTCCATTTTAATTTCAATTTTTAAATATTGGTTTTAGGAAATTGTTTACGAGTCTGTCCAAACACCAGATAAATCTGTTATAAGTATAGTTTTTAATTTAATTTTATACTAAATTGACTCATTTGGTTTTCTTTTTTTGGTGCTAGAACCAGTTAGGTCCGAATTAGGGAGGTTTTTATCATAGGATTTTTTTTTTTTTTTAATTATTTCAATCCCTCTAAAAAAGCTTTTACGTATGAAAAAAACTTATGCAGAATCTAAGCACAATACGTGCTCTAAAAACCCTTAAGTTAGTAGTTACTTAAAAACATAAAACAATAAAGGCAACAATATTCAAATTCAAACAAAAGTATATACTCTTATAGAAAAATTATAATATAATATTATAATTTATGCAAGCAAAATAAAATATTTATTGAAGTTTATACAAAATGTAGTTATTAATATACATTTTTTATATAACTAAATTTTTTTTTTTTTTTACAAAATAAGACGTTTGTATACTTTGTTCGTAATATTTAACAATTACTCTATTTTTTAAAAATATTAGTAGTATTTAACTTTTGAGCACTTCAGATTACAGATTAAACTTATCCCAATAACTCTCAAATTTTCTATACTTACTGTTTATACATATTGGAAACTAATTAGGATAACGGTCACAATAATTTAATCATTTAAAAACAAGAACCATCCTAATGCATATATTCTACAATTTGGTTAATGTCAAATACAGTACAGTTTTCTTTGATAAAAATAATATAGTTAATTTTTCATGAAAATTAAATCGCATTAAACCCGCATCAACCAAATCTTTTCAATACATTTTGTCTAGCCGTTGTAAATTATAATATCTTCGTTTACTTTTATACTATTTAGTATTTTCACTATAGAGCTTGAAACCTATTCAACAAATTTAGGTTTTGATTTCGATTTTGTATACCGTTTTTAATTTTATCGATTTTGATTTCAATTTTTAGACATCGGTTTTAGGAAATTATGATTTTAATTTTAATGTTTGATACCAGTTTTAATTTTTATAATTTAAATTTAAATTTTTTGATACTGGTTTTAATAAGTTATGATTTCGATTTTAATTTCGTATATCAGTTTTTTTATGTTTTACGGTTACGTTTTCAGATTTTAATGCCGGTTTTGGTTTATAATGATTTCGATATCGATTTTTAACTGGTCTTAACCGATATTTAAAAATGATTTTGAAATCGGTTTCAAGCTCTGGTATAAATGAGAAATTTTTGGAAATTGCTATTTTGTAGGATTTCCCACGATTATTAATGATACTACTACCCCAAGCCGTATGTTTGGCATTAATATCAACACCAGAAACAAAATTTTTGCCAAGTTTATGGAAATATGATTGAATATTATTTTCCATAATATGTTAGTCAGGAGGACAGTAGGTTGACGAGATAGTTAGAAGAATATTGTTTAGTCTAATAGAAATAATAGTAGCTTTAAGATAGGGCTCTTAGATTGGGGATAGTTTATGTAAAAGTAATAAAGATTTAATTAAGACTGCAGAACCTTCATGAGATGTACCATCTTGGTGGTCAACTATGTGAACCTTGAACTCGTGGAGATTTAATTTAGTGTTAGGTGATAGGTGTCTTTCAGTAATTAAAGTAATGTCAATATTCTTGTCATGAAGTACGTAATAAAGTTAATTTATGTGTTGTTTCGATCCATTAGCATTCCATAGAATCATAGATAAAGAAGAAAGCGATAGTTCAGTTATAAGTAATTTTTTAATATCAATTTATTAATGGCTGTAGTTAACAAAAATATAAGTGGATTTAATAGGGACTTGATGTCATTTATAAAGGATGATAATTGAATGTTAAATTATTCGGAAGGATTTGTTCACTTTAAAAACTGGTTGATGGCTGTTAATTATTTTTTTGACTAATTTGAAAGTAAGAAAGGTAGGGGAAAATTTTATTAGTTGATTCTGAGATGACGGTAGGATTCGGATTAGTTTTAATAAATAAATTTGGGTCGCCGTTAGGAACCAAGGTCTCCTTGGAACTTGAGTTTTATTTGAATTGCTGCTGGAATTGACTTTTACGGTTTTAGAGGTTTTTGAAATGAGAGTATGCTTTATAGTTTGCATGGTGGCTGCCAGAATAAAGGGCGCATTTGGTAGATCACGATCTTTTTGACACGATTCAGAAGTGTGGTAATCACCGCAGCGCACAAAACGTGGTTTACTGTTACAGTATGATTTTGTATGACCATAGTCTTGGCAATTCATGTACTGAGGTGGTTGACTTTTTAATTTAGAAGCTTCAATTTTGATTTTCGAGTAACAAAATGAATTTAATTTAAAGATATCGCTATTATTTAATGATGGTTCCAAGTCAACAAAAAATAGAGGCAGTGGAATTTTTGTTTGGGTTTGGAAGATATTTGTGATATTCCTAACTAGGAATTTATTTGATTTGATTGCTCTTATAAATGCAATCGGCATTGTTGGATGTAAATTTCGGATAACGACTTGGTATGGCTTTTTTTCCTTTAATTGGTAAGTATAAAAAGAACCGGATGGGCCTCGCTCTGCTGTACACTTGGGGGCGAAGTGCGACTCTTCATAGGATAGTTCATTATAATAGATTTGTTAAATTTGAATTCAATAATAGGTATCATTGTATACGAAAAACGATTCTGAACGGAGATGATATGTTTGTCTAGAATATAATGCAATGTTATTTATAAATATTGTAATAAGTATATTTTATTTTGAAACGAAAAATTTAGAAAAATCGAAATTTTAATTGTCTTTAAATAAGTCAAAAAAATTGTGCCTATGGATTTTAATAATTTTTGAATGACATTAAGAACTACTTCTGTGGAATCTTCTATTCAATTTTCAAATATTTTGTACGAGCCAAATTTTTTTTATCACCGATTATAAAAATAAAATGTAATAAAATCGAATATTTTAAATGCCTATAAGTGGCTTAAAAATCAATATTATATTTTGAAAAAAATATGACATAAAGGAAATACCTATCTTAACAGCTGGTAGAAATTTACAAAATCTGCGACTTATACTTTTTGAATTATAACAAATATTTAAAATCGTTTGAGAATAAATCGCTATTTTATGCAATTTCGTAAATATTTAAATTTCAAACAGTCATACAATTTTTTACTTTAATTCCGGTAAAAATTTTTTTAAAGATTTTTGAAGAGTAGCTTATAGATAACCTAGTGTTAAAATTTTGAACCTTAAATATGAACAGAAAAAATTTTATGAAGTTTTATCTACAAAATAACTTGCAAATTATCGTGATTTTTACACATTTTATACAAATTTGAGCTTAAAGGGTTTATAAAAAAAATTTGAGTAAACCGATCACCGATATTTTTTAGTTACGATAAGTTTAACTTATTATAAACCTTGTATTAAATTTTCAAGAGTTTTCGGTCTGCCAATTAAATTTTATAGATGTTTAAAAACAAAAATTTTACAAAAATCGAAAATTTAAATTGTCTATTAATAAGTCAAAATACATCAAAATACTTTGAAAACATAACCATGTATAGAGAACGTCAATATAAAGATTTGGTAAAAATTTCAAGTTGTTGCGGTTTTTCGTTTTTGAGTTAGAGCATTTTAAAAAAATGTAATTTGTAAAAACTTGATTTTGCATAAAATTTCCCGTTTTTTCGTAATTTTTTTATCGTTTTTTTCGATTTTTTTAAAAAGTATTTAAAAGTTGAATTTTAGAATATCGAAAGTACCATCTACATTCACTTTCCTTTCAGAAAAGTTGCTACATAAGCAAATCGAAGCATTTTTACTGCCAAAAAAGGTGTCGTCAGACACAAAAAAAAAAAAATGAAAAAAAAAAACACACATCATTGTAAAACCAATAGATTCCATCACTCCGTTCAGAATCTAAGATCTACATTTTTATCTTTTAAAAATGTTATAACAGCCCGAAAAGAGTTGGTACATGATTATGGTATTTTGAATGCACCTGTTGTACTTTTGCCAAAAAAGTGGAAATCTGGTTCAATAACTCTTTTAATGCTTTCACAAAAATCAAAATAATTTTGTGTGGTTGATTTGATAAAATGGTGGTGGTTTTTATCGATAATATCAGTATTGGTTTCCATATTGTCATCGGGGTCTTCATGAGAAAATATGAAGATATATGAATAGATCATAGCGATTTTTTAAGTGAATTGTTTGCGAGGATTGATACTTAAATTTTTCATAACTTAATTTAAATTTGAATTTTTGAGAGATGAATTGGAGTTTAATCGTTTAAATTGTTTGGGTGATTTGATTTCATTCCAATTGTTTACAAACATACCATCGATATCAGAATTATTTCGAATGTTAGTCGATTTTTACTTTTGGATAATGTGTTGATAAAAAATTTTGATCGGATTAACGCGCTTGTTATAATTAATAGTCACGAATAAGATAAGCGCTGGAACCGCCGAGTCAACGGCGATCCCGTGACGTGCCAGTATAAGTTCAATTGATTTGTTTGAAAAATATATCGTATAGCGGCTGTTTATTATTACAATTAAAACACTTACGTATTTGGTTAAGGGATGGAGTTCTTGACGAAAGTGAACTTGATTAACGTTAATCAAAAGAACAGATTTAACTGGTTCAAATGATGTAAAATAAAATAAACTAATGCAATTATTGAGTATTATTTGAGAAAAATATATCGGAGTGCAATTTATCAGTGTATACATGGTGACTGATAATGATATTATTTAATTATAATATAAATTACATACATTAACTTAACCCAAAAATATGTCAACTTATCCTAGCATATGGGTAATGCGATGAATTCCAAATTATTTTTTAAAACATATTTAAATGAAAAGATCCTCTATCTATTATGTTTGTAAAATGTGCGCATTAATCTTAAAGAGTTGTAATTTACAATTACATTGATCCTCAGATCCGTTACTTACCCGGATCTCCCCTAACCATAATATATTAACTGTTTTATCAGCGGCTCGACCATCGGTCGTCATGCTTAATCTTGCGATAAAATCGTGATAAAGATGCTGCAGGAATGTGAAGATCGGTAGAACTCCAGCGCGGTTATTGGTTCTAAAATTTTTCACGATATGACGGTATCTTATACTCACAAGTGTCGAGGTACAATGGAACGCCAGGAGCCATGGCTCAATGTGAATTCATCGAACGTGAAACTTATAGAATCATGTTGTCATCATTGTACGTCGGTAGTACTATTATATATGTATATATACGAGTATATTTCAATTTTGTGAATCACATTGTATACTTCAAAACCGACAAAACGAGAACGTAGTCTATAAGCGTATAGTAAACAAATATATTACAATACGAACGAGATGCTACACGGGGGAAGAAACGAATAATTATACACCATCGCTGTACTGTGGCTGTATCGTATTTGGTGTTTTTTTTTTTTTTCATGTAAATTCCTTCATTCTTCCACCCAAACAGTTCTATAAGCTGATTTCCACGGTAAATATTACTTTTAGTGGTATCAACATAAATTATATATTATCGTACGAAGACGGATGAGAAAATGATTGTATGTTTTAATAGCCGAATATTATATCTATATCTATATATATATATATATATATATATATATAATTGCAGTTTTCAGGAATTGTTTTCAAACGCAAAACGCACTCGCCATACTCTGTGCAGGATCCACCTTTTGGCCGATTTCAGAGCATTCCCCTGAAAAGTAATTGTGAGTGTGCACCCGACATGGTTACTATGGTTGCGATAAGACAGTGCTTATACTACCAGGGTGGATACTTATTAATTCTTGTTGTTATTATTCTTTTACGCTCTCCCGTAATAATCCGGTATCTGCGCCTAACGACTTCCGTCCTGCAGTGTACGTGCAACGAGTGACGTCAGCAGCTGTAATAATATCTTATTTATTTCATAATTCTATCACATGATACGAACAGATTACTTATTTATTAAAAATGAACATGATATGCCGCTGAATTCGTGAACCAAAAAGAAATTCCGATTACTTGAAAGCGGTTAAGATTTTTTTAACGCATATATATTCCATCATTTTTTGATATTTTTTTTTGTATCTATTAGATTCTGAACGGAGTGAAGAATGTATTGATTTAACAATGATGTGTGTTTTTTTTTTTTATTTTTTTTTTTTTTTTTTTTTTTTGTGTCTGTCGACACGTTTTGGGGCAGTAAAAATGCTTCGATTGCTTTATGTAGCAACTTTTCTGAAAGGAAAGTGAATCTATTTGGTACTTTGGGGGGTCAAAAGTGAAAAATTTTCAATATTTTTTTAAATGCGACGGGAAAAACCATAAAAAAATTTGGGAAAAATGGGAGTTTTTACGCAAAACCAGTTTTCGACATAATCAAATTTTTTATTTTGCTATAACTCAAAAACTAATCAATGTAAATACTTTTATTGAGCTATTTATAGACAATTGAAATTTTCAATTGTTTTAAGTATTTTTTTTTTAAATAACGATAAAATTTTTTTAGCTGCCCAGAAAATCTTGAAAATTTAATACAAGGTTTCTTATAAGTTGTTCCTTAACTGATAAAAAAAAAATCTAAAATCGTAAGTCACAATTCTTTTTATAAGTGCTCAAAGTTCCAATTTATACGAAATATGTAAAAATCACGATAATTTGCAAGTTATTTTGTAGATAAAAATTCATAAAATTTTTTCTGTTCATACTTAAGGTTCAAAATTTTAACACTAGGTTATCTATAAGCTACTCTTCAAAAATCTTTAAAAAAATTTCTACCGGAATTTGAGGAAAAAATTGTATGACTGTTTGAAATTTAAATATTTACGAAATTGCATAAAATAGCGATTTATTCTCAAACGATTTTAAATATTTTTTATAATTCAAAAAGTATAAGTCGCAGATTTTTGAAATTTCTACCAGCTGTTGAGATTGGTATTTCCTTTATGTCATATTTTTTTTTTAAAATATTATATTGATTTTTAAGCCACTTATAGGCATTTAAAATATTCGATTTTTTTACATTTTTTTTTTATAATCGGTAATAAAAAAAATTTGGCTCGTACAAAATACTTGAAAATGTAATAGAAGATTCCACAGAAGTAGTTCTTAAAGTCATTCAAAAATTATTAAAATCCATAGGCACAATTTTTTTTTATAAGCGTTTGAACAGCGAATATTGACAAAAAATTACAAGTAAAATATAATATAATGTATAATATTCTAGACTGACAAAGATATCGGTTTTTTTTTAAAATGCTCTAACTCAAAAATGAAAAACCGCAACAACTTGAAATTTTCACCAAATCTTTATATTGACGTTCTCTATACATGGTTAAGATTTCAAAGTATTTTGACATATTTTGACTTATTTATAGACAATTTAAATTTTCGATTTTTGTAAAATTTTTGTAAAATTTTTGTTTTTAAACATCTATAAAATTTAATTGGTTGAGCGAAAACTCTTGAAAATTTTATACCAGGTTTATAATAAGTTAAACTTATCGTAACTAAAAAATATCGGTGATCGGTTAACTCAATTTTTTTTTATAAGCCCTTAATGCTCAAATTTGTATAAAATGTGTAAAAATCACGATAATTTGCAAGTTATTTTGTAGATAAAAATTCATAACAATTTTTTTGCTCATACTTAAGGTTCAAAATTTTAACACTAGGTTATCTATGAGCTACTCTAAAAAAATCTTTAAAAAAATTTCTACCGGACTAAGAGGAAAAAATTGTATGACTGTTTGAAATTTAAATATTTACGAAATTGCATAAAATAGCGATTTATTCTCAGACGATTTTAAATATTTGTTATAATTCAAAAAGTATAAGTCGCAGATTTTTGAAATTTCTACCAGCTGTTAAGATTGGTATTTCTCTTATGCAATATTTTTTTCAAAATATTATATTGATTTTTAAGCCACTTATAGGCATTTAAAATATTCGATTTTTTTACATTTTATTTTTATAATCGGAGATAAAAAAAATTTGGCTACTACAAAATACTTGAAAATTTAATCAAAGGTTCCACAGAAGTTGTTCTTAATGTCATTCAAAAATTATTAAAATCCATAGGCACAATTTTTTTTTATAAGCGTTTGAACATCGAATATTGTCATAAAATTACATGTAAAATATAATAAAATGTAGAATGTTCTAGACTGACAAACTATATCGCTGTATGCAACTGCCAACCCATCCTAATTGAAAAAAATATTTATCGTTTCAAAATAAAATATACTTTTTACAATGTTTATAAATAACAATGTATTATATCCTAGACAAACATATGAACTCCGTTCAGAATCGTTATTCGTATACAATGATATCTATCATTGCATTCAAATTTAACAAATCCATTATAATAATGACCTATCCTATAAGCGAGGTGCACTCCACCCCTAACTGTACAGCAGAGCGAGGCCCATCCGGTTCTTTTTTTATATTAAAAATATTATATCAGGTATCTATTGATGGGCGTAATTTAATATATAATTATATAATGTATATATATATATATATATATAAATGTTAAAAGAGTTGGAAGAAATAAAATAGAAGCAATTCTATTGACGGTGCAAAAAGGATTTAAAAATAACATGGACAAAGTATATAAAATTATTACTGAAATATAATTTATTTATAAAACACAATGAAAAGATTCAAATCTAACTAAATGAAAAAAAAATAAAATATAATTAATTTAAATGTCAAATCATAGAAACTTTGAACTGTAGGTTTTTGCTGTTTCAAAGTGCATTAGTAAGTTTAACTATCTATCAAAAATGTGTCGAAATTGTTTAATTCTAATTCTAATTGTATATTATATTTTTCATTGAAAATATACTTTATTGTGGCTAAAGTTAGTATTAAATTAGTATTTTGACAGTAAATAAAATGCAAATTCAAAGCAATAAAAAAAGTTTATTTGTTCATCTTGTTTTCGTAAATTCCGTTGTCAAAATTACTAATATTAAGGAGATATTTCAAAAATATGTAATTTGTCGATATTATCAGCCCACATTACAATTTGGTATTTCTTTATTGATAATGCATTAACGACAAGTTATTTCCTTCCTCTCTGTTTCTATTACATGTAATTTTTAATAGTGGTCATTATGTACTTATATTATGTGTTATTTAGACGTATTTACTGTTTAAGAAATGTCAAACTAATAACGTATTATTTTATGAGGCTAAATATCGAATTAAAAATTGACCATTTTTCATTTCGGACACGTGAATTGCATCTAGAAAATAAGAACATTGGTGTCTTATTAATATAAATATTCGTTACCAACTTCAATTCATCTATATCATATATGATGGTATATCATATGTATCATATTAATTTCAATAATGTAGTTTTCGGTTCACATTATTCTCAATATTAATAATCCACGAACAAAAAATCATTAACCATTTATGAGATTTTTAAAATTAAAAATATTTAACCGAATAAAAAAATTCAAATGAAATGAAAACGATAACAGTTTTAAAATCGTTTTAATAGATTTATTTATACGTTTCTGATTAATCCTGGTCATCATTTAAGCGAGTTTTACATTTCAAAGTGGGTTTAGATATACAATTATTTTTCAATCATAGTATTTTTATTTTATTTTTATAACTGCTATAATTCTTTTCACATTTCAATAATTGTTTTGTCTAGTTTCACCAAAAGTACCACTCAGAGAACTTATGTGTACATCTATAAGATAAGGAATTATTTTACTATTTGTAAATTATTTTTCGATATTTTCTCAATAGTTTTACAATAATTATTATTCAATTTTATCAAGAGAATGATGTAGTATTTGGTTCGTATGTCTTAAGATAATTTGATGATTTCTTTTTTTGAAATACTTTATTGCACATTATATTCTTCGCGTTTAAGTTTAAAAACATTTAATTTTCTTTAAAACAGTATAACGAAGTATATAGATATAAATGTATAATTATAGAAGTAATACAACAATTAATAACTTTCCTTATTATTTAATTGTTTTTGAAAATGTTTTATTGCATAGCGTTTGTTTAAAAGGATAATCAACAGAAGACGCATTTTAACTCCGTTAAGAATATCTCCATGCATATTTTTACTGAACATAAGCAATATTAATATTTAAACATTTTTATTATGATTAAGATTATTTCTAACATTATTTAACATTTACTTATCATACTTGTACCAAACTATTTTACCATAAATTTTAGTTGCAATTATCTTTTTTTAATTCTAAGCAACTGTTTTTTAATTAACTAATATCATTTAACACTTAATAACATAAAAACTACAAACATATTACGTTAATCAAATAAAATAATTATATCATTTTTAAATCCTCAAATTGCACTTGATTGTCAATGAACAATAAAAATAAATACTTTTAAGAGATCTTAATTCAATACAGTGAATTCTAGAAAAAAAATAGGCATTATTAATTTATTATATAAATCGTAATATTGATTAACCCATCAATTTACCGATTATATAGTCGTATATTGTTTGTAAATAATATTTTTTTAGCTTACAAAACAATTTTTTATTTTTATTAATTTTTTATATATTATGATTGATTTATGTAATTAAATTATTATCGATCATTATAAGTATATCATATCAGATATTTTAAGACTGTTGCGTTGGCCGTCATGAATCTATGTCAGTTATCTTTGATTGACCATTATGTAAGTTATCACTACTTGCGGTACACATCATTTATCTTAATCTAAGAGTTTGGACGGAGTAATATAATCGAAGTCAGTAGCCCAACATCTTCATCTATGGTTATATTTCAAAACTAAGCCAAGAAAACCTATCTAATAGTTTATTTTTTTACCTTAACACTTTTTATTGTACCAATAATTTCCATTATACTTTTTTCTTTTTTTTTTTTTGAACGTGAACAACGAATCTTATTTCTCTTTAATATATGTTTTTTTCTACGCATTTCTCCCATGAGACTCGTAATATTCAAGAAATAATAACGAGGAAATATATCAACAGAACACGGGAATATTACATGTGGCTTTAGCTTGTGCAGCAAAAGCCTTACTCGGGTCAGGTGGTCATATGAAAAATAGTATGAACTTGTCGTTAGGCAATAAGGGAAAAAGCAAAGGAGGGCCTCAGATGCATGTATGGTCTGCACGTTATTATGTTTTACACGAGGCTATAACTTTAAATCCCGTTTTGTTAAAACGGGTCATGAACAGGTGCGAAATAGAAAATGTATATTATTCCTTCGTAAAATAATGATTATAAAAATAATGAAAAACACATTTAGCTTACTAGAACATTTGCCTCGATCTGTCTACGCTATAAACATGTATTACATATATCATAATTGAATACGAAATTAATAACATTAATTTTATTATACATTAAATTAAAACATGTGTATGATATACACTTATACTTTCGGAAGGTTTTGTACATATCTAACAATAAAGAATTATTGAAATGTAATTAAAATTAAAATAAGTTATTTAAACTAATCCCACCAGTCTCGTATTACTTATATGGAATAATTTGTTTTTTTTATAGTTTTAAATGCATTTTATAAATATAACCGAAGCAATTAATTTATGTATATGAAAAAAAAATCTAATTAAAATGTTATTAAGAGTTTACTAAAATACATCGAATTAATAGTAAAAACGGTTATGACAACGACGCACTGAGAATTTTTTCAATGAGAGTAATATTTACTTACTAATTACTCAATTATAAAATATACATATTATTATTAGTTCTGACGGAGTTCAATCAATATGAATAAAAAAATAAATAAATAATTATATTTCTGTCATATGTTTAAAATTTTAAACTTTCATAAAATATAGAAATAATTTTATGATTGCAAAAACGAATAGAAAAAAAAAAAAAACTTAAAGGATGAAGTATATTTATTCCATATCACTTGACATCATCCTTGGAACCATAAATACGCTACTTGATTATGATGATCATATAATGAAATATTTTGTTCATTAATGGCTATATTTAATTTAATATAATATAATATAGCAATATTTCACTGAGTGTTTACAAACTGATCAAACATTATAACAATTGTATAATGATTTGGATGATGAATTATTTGATTGATGAGTGTATTGATTCAGTAACTGACAGCTTTTATTGTATTAATTACATGAATAAAATCTGGAAAAATGAAAAATATATCTAAAACATTATTCTATAACACTATTGAATAAAATTTTCGATATTAAAATACCTTGAAATCGTTGTAAAACATTTATGCTCCTCTTACTTCGATGTAAAACACATTTCTCTATAATTAAATTTTTCCAACGGTAAATGTATACTAATATGTGGTTTATGATATAATTTGAAATTTTCACAAGTTATAATTATGTAATAATAGTTTATGAATAATATTATTATCGAAAGAAGATTGAATTTACGAATTTAAAATTTTTCTACAAATATTATACCTTTAAAGTTGCATTATATTCGTTATATTTTCAGAGTTTTAAATTTGAAAAATATTAGAAATAAAAGTCAGAATATTTTTATAATTGATTTTCCACGTTTTAAAAATCTATATTGCATTATTAAATAGTATTTTTTTAAAGTTGTAAAACAGTAATAACAAATCCTTTAAAACACTTGTGCGTCTTTTCGTCAACATATTCAGACGAAAACAGACTGACGGAAAATAATTACAATTGATTTTTGGAATTTCACAGGAGTCTGGTTGAATATATTGAAAATAATATTACAACCGTACGTGTATATGGAAATCTCGCGTTGGAGCGACGAGTTGAACGAGAACACAACCGTTTATCTCTTCAAAAGTCGAAACCCTTATTACATAACCCTTTATTCGGTATAAGTGACACCAAGGCCGGATGAGGAAGAATCATCTCTTACCACTGTCTACGCAATAAAATACCCTTTTTGATGTATAATATATATGCGCAAGCAGTGTCGGTATTGCATCTGAAATCCGCTCTACGAGTAACACACACACACACACACACACACACACACATAAACGAATTCGCACACACATTAGTCTACAAAATTTCAATTTAAATATACGCAACGAACGTGTTATTAGTGTCCAAGCGCGCATACTGCGACAACGATATGCCACTGCAGTGAACACATATTATAGGTTATTACTATTTTATTTATGCGCGTATTTATTTTTATTGCGTCCCGGCCGTTATACCGTTGTTCAGTGTACTCAACTCAACACCATGAACCTCCCCCAACGCGACTGATCGTCGTTGTCTTCTGTCTGCCAAATTTTACGACCCCACACGTCGTGCTCTGGACAAATGACCAGTCGACAGCGGTAGAGAGCGAAATGTTTGCTATGGGACCATGTTGACGGACTTGGGGATTAATGAAAATTATTATGCAGACGCTGCAGACAAAAAGCTATTTCATTATATTTATTTATACATACACACCGTGTGTTCTGAACAAATATTTGATTATATATGTTATTTTATTTTACTTTTCTATAAGTAGGACATTGTTTTTTTATTTTTATTTTATTCAACTCCCTTCCTTCCTTTGATATGTTACCCATATGTTGTGAAAACGCAGGATATTTTTTTTTTTTTTTAACAGGTTTTTCTGTTTTAAGCGGGTATGTATATAATAAATCATAATAATACAATTTCCGGGAATTCAATTGGTACGTTTTCAGTGTATGACACACATGCTACCCGTAAAACAAAATACTAGGCACACAAAAGCTATTACGATTCGATTTCTATTACACAATGGTCCGATGTTTTTTAATTTTATATCCATCATTTCTGATTTTTTTTCAGCCATCACAACGCACGTGGAAATATGTTATACGACTGTATGATTAAGTTGATGTCGAATACGAGTTAATTTATTTTTTAAACTTGAGTCGGGTATAGTAGTAATAAGTATTCTATGATAAACAATTTACTTATTTCTATCAATAGATTTGCACACGACCAATGTAATTTAAATTGCAATAGCAACAACCCTTATTACAAGTTTATGTGTGTACTATACACACTGCAAACATGTTTGTAGTCATTGCTAATGTTGACTTTCGACCGCATTACTAGTTACGGATGTGAAATCGGGTAAATAAATGTGGTAGGTAAAATAGGATGCTTTTATTTATTTGCTTATGATTGTTTGAAGTATTCGGCGAATTATAATAATTATTGTAGGTATGTTAAAGATATGGCACATATTGAATAATTGACTTTAATTAAAATACGATTTAGAAACGAAAGGATTTTATTAACAAAATTATTTGAGAATAAGTTATATTTTACATTTTCAAGTTAATGGTTTTAAACCGTTTCTATATTTATTATAAATATCAAAAATATACTTAGTATATTTGTATAAACGAACGAATATTTTTCATGTGATAAATAGTTGCACAACGTTTATAATTGTTTGGAATATTTAGCATAATATATTCAAAAGTTAAAATAAATAAAACTGTGAAACGATCTGAATGCAATGCACACTTAATGAATTTCTTAATCGAGTGAAGCATTTATATATGCGTTCAGTTCAAGCTTTGTGATTGAAATCGCATTTACATGTTCACTGAGTTTCATAGATATTTTATTTTGATGTTGATTAATAATAGTTTTGAGTAATTTAAATTTAAATACTTCTATAGTACTGTCTACCATGCGTATACGACGGAATAATTTTATTAAACATTTAAAAACAAATTTTCAGTACGATAATATGTTACTGATATTTTTATAAAATAGATATACAGGTATTTTACATAGTTATGGCAGAAGAACATTTATCTTTCAAATATTAAACTAATCCTCTTAATTAATTTAAGTCAATATTTTTAAAAATAGAAATATTAATACTAAGAAAATACATTTTTTTTCTAGATAACTTCTCAAATTTGAATTTATGTCATAAAAACATATGTAAGGTATAACTTGTTTATCTATGAGGATTTACTTATCTTTTAATAACTATACATTTAAATATATATTATGAGTCTAAATTAAAAATACATAATTGTATAGCTTGAATAATGTAAATTTTGTAAGCACATAAATAAAAAAATAATTCTAATATAAATGTATACGTACATTTGAATAATAAATGTCCTCACTTATCAATATAACGAAGTTAATAAATATAGAAAATATGAATTGTTAAAAATTAAATAAACCGGTTAGTGGCATTCGGGGACTGCCGCGATAAAGCTATTGCATATTAAATAAATAAGAAGTTGATATAATTTTAAATTTTTTTATTATTCTAATTATTCAGAAATTTGTATCATAGCAACTACGATATTCCATTAATTACGGGATTCCACAGGTAGTGGTCACGCTTTTTCGTTACGAAAATTTTTTTTTCAGTACTACACCAGGTCTGCGATAAAAGCTATGTAATAGCTTAAAAATAATTATTTATTCAGATGTTAAATAATATTTTAAATCAAATTAAATTATATTTTATTTAATTATGGTGGTAAATTTACATGAACTATACTTCTGAAACTTTTACATCAAAACGCAAAATATAAAAAACGTGTTTGAAATCGTCATTTGTATTTTATCTAAGGAAATAATTGAAAAAATATTCAAATGATAAATAGTAGACTTAATATTTTACTTATGACATAAGGTGTAATATTATTATAAGTATATTAGTTACCTTTAAGTTATACATTATTCCCTTTGTAAAATTATTTAATCGACGTTGTTTCTGAAAACGGAATCGTGTTGTGAAATAAATTAACAAAAATTAATTAACATCACGCTGAAATTTATATTTACAACAATTTTGGAATAGAGCAGCCAGTCCTGAACATTTTCCTATCGTACACAAGTACTTTCACACGAGCTCTTTTATAGTCATATTACCGCTACTCGTCTTATGTCAGTTATTTTTTGCTGGTCTCTGGATATCCTGTTCTATTTTCCAGGGTAGATTATAACTATTGCTTGAGTGCTTAAAGTATTGATTGAAGAAGTTTACTGGTGGAACGTAAACCGTCCCAGTATGAATAGTTCTCCATTCAAACCAATATGCTTCAATAGCTGATTGTGTTTTCTTGCACATTTTGCACCGTTTTTGTATTGTAAATAAAATTTTTTTTATTTTTTTTTTTACCAGCAAACCATTAAATTACCAATATAAAATAATAAAAATGAATTAATTAAATTTAAAATAAAAATAATAACCAATTAAATCTCAAAAAATATCGTTTGTTCTTTGATTATGTTACTGATAAGTTGTATATATTTTGAGTTCAGCAAAGAATATATTTATTTTCTTTTATTTAAATAATTCTACTCTCATTGGAACCGATTTATTGGGACTTAAGTTGAAAATTGACACTGCATAATATGGACTTCCGTCCACTTGCGTGATATTTATAACACATTAAAATGTCATCGAATTTTTAAAACGGCTTTAAAATTGGCAAATTGTATATTTATAAGGAATTACAGTTAAAAACAATCTCAACTTAATTTGTACATATTTTGTCTTGCATATACATATTTTTTATTCATTTTCTCTTTTTCTTTCTTTCTTTTTCTTACACATACATATACACACACATACATGCATATGCCTATACATATACTCTCTTTGTCCAGTATTACTTCTAGTTCGTTAGATGTTCTGTGTTCAACGAACTGTATTCTGTTTATTTATTTCCGCTTTTGGTCTGTGACTCTAAAATCCGTAAAGATGATTACGATTTTCAATAAAATAAAAATATTTTAATATTAATGGTTATTTAATACTAATAATATTATTAATACCGTTAATTACAGTTTTAATGATATTTTCAGGGTGGGCTATCGGAAACGAAGAACGTAACTGGAAATATCGATTGTCTATTTATTACGTTAAACAATTCGATACTGGAGTTTATACGTGCACAACATCACGAGGCATCAACAACACCATTACGCTGCGAGTGTCAGGTAATTCGAACAACAAATTAAATATTTTCCGTTGCTTTTGATACGTAAAATAGATCGATTTAAAAACAGATTATCTCTATGTATGTATTTTAATATATATATGATATTATCATTATTATTATTTTTTTTTTTAATTATTGAATATTTTGAAGATACTGATTATATACATATATTATGAATAAATAAATAAATAAGTATATATATATATATATATATATATATATATATATATATATATATATATATATCAACAACAATAATCGACAAAACGATTTATTATAATTTTACATGTTGTTGGATTGCATCCAAAGCTTTAGGTACAGGGCTGTAATGGAAGTGAAAGTTCTAAATTGCTATTAGAAATTAACTCAAGCAACAAACGACATCGAGTATATAACATCTACTAGTGTTCTATGTAATCACTCGATTATAGATAGCTTATATAGTATTAATACATTTTAATACAATTAAATAAAAATAATTAACTTTGACATCATCAAATATTCATATTGTTATATATTATACATATATTTAATAAATTATAATCAATTGTTTTGCCTAACAATAATTTCTAATAAAATAGCGTTATATATAGATTTTTATTTTTGATTATTTTGATTAAACAATGTATAAGTAAAATAAAATTTAAGTTATAACTTTAAGCTATAACTGTTAGAATGAAATCATTGATTGATTGTTATATTAAAATTAATTTTGACTAATAATAATTAAATTCAATAAGTATCAAGAAATATTTAATTGTAAGTACAAAAATATTAATTTATTAAGTTTTGACTGTAGAACAATAATATTTAATATTTAATTAAGTAATATAAAGTTAAAATAAAAAAAAAAAAACTTATATAAAAGAAGTTTTGAAGTACTAAATAAATAATACTATGTAAAATCGATAAATGAAAAATGATGAAAGTGCAGTATGTGGTTAGTAATAAAGGAATTATACAAGTAAATAGGCAGTTATAAAAGTGTTGGTTAATAATAAATGACTCAAGTAGTTACAATAAAATACGAGTTTAAATAATCTATGCAAACACAACTTTTATACAACGTAAAATATTTTTTCCTACTGTTAATGATTCTTACTTATAAATGCTTAAGTAAAGAAAAAATGTAAGGACTCCTTCATAAAATCAATATAAAATATAAGTTTAAAATCAAATTTTCATTTTTCCTTTGTCTTACATACGTACAATATTAAAAAAATGCATCTCTTGTTATTAATATAGTTTATAAAGATAATTTTTATTTTTAGAAAATTTATCTTTGATAACATATACAATGAGGAAATTATCTAAATTTACTTTTTGATCAACTTTTTAAAACCAAATATATTAAATCAAAAGAAATATAAGTATAATTTTTGTCTTTGTTAAAAAATAAAAAAAGGTTCAGTATAAAAACTAAAACTTCCGACAATATAAGTATTATAAATATGATCTTTAAAATTAAAATGGCTCTATTTAAAAATCGGTATAGATTCTTACCTCACTCGTAGAAATCAAATAAAATAAATACAAGTATACGAATACATTTAATTAATTTTATCACATATTGTATATTTATTATATATAATGTATTTTTATAAATGAAATGCCTAAATCAGTAATCATTTAAAATATTTCATAGTTAATAGTTTCCTAATAAACAATACAATAATTTATAGGAATATTTTTTAATTTCGAATTACTGTTTTAAACATCAACAGGCCATGGAAAATTTATTTTTCTTGATTTATAAGATCAAAAACAGAAAGGTGTGGACGTCTCATACTTAGTCTACTCATGGGATTACAAGTTAGTGATAAATGGATTTTACAGCCTATAGGGATATACCATATATACAAGATACGAATAATAAGTTAAGCAGCCCAAAAAGGAAATATGATAACATTTGCATCCAGTTTTTAACCTAATATAATTTGTAATTTAGTAACATTTGTTTATTAAGTTATATAATATATAGTTACATTTATTTATATTTAGTTTGAAAAAAAAATTGTTGAAAAATGTCGGTGACGGATATTTATTCCTTGAATATTAATTAAAGACAAAAATAAAAACTATAAAGACAATAACACACTGAACAACTTGTAATAGGTATTATATCACGTGGTGTAAATAAGGCGAATTACAAATGATGACTATAACCAGTTTATAAGTATAGAAGTGATAACGATATCAATTATTCTCGATAAATTTTAATCACTCTAAAATATTTTCGAGAATATTTATCACTCGTTAAAGGTCGTCGATGCAGCACTCCCAAATTATTTAAAAACAAAAATTTACTTATTTTTAGTTCTATAATTATAATAATTGGAGCTTGTATAAAATCATATATACAGACACAAAAAACAATACACTTATCATAAATTCTGTTTTTTATTAAATTTCAATAAATCAGGGTACACTATTATTTTGTTTTAAATGTACATAATAAAAAATGAAAAAAAAAAATATAGATCAAATATTTATATGTATAAGAAAACATCGAAATTTTAAACAAATTATCCTAAAGAGGAGAGGGGTTGGCCCCACCTGGCCCCCCCTGCAGTTGGCCTCGTATATTTGATCCATTTAACGAATATTTTATGATGTTGACTAAAATAAACAAAATTATCATAATGTTGCAAACACATGTGCAAAGGTATATCAACTATATTGTTTCCAGTTTCTATTTATACAAGGAGGGTAGTGTAAATTAGATCTAAGTTTAGTACCTTTTTAATTATGAACAATATGTTTTATGTACATAGATGATATGAAAAACTGTAAGCATCTTAAAAATACAGTTACAAAAATCAACTGTTTTTAATGTTTGTGTAATGATTTTAAGATGTTAACAAGTTTATTGTTATATTTTAATTTAACTTGAATGTTCACGAATAACCTTATAATATATTTTTTGTAAGAATTTTTCATTTTTGAAAGAAAAAAAACATTCTCATCTGATTATAACACACAACATTTTCAAACGAAGAACAAAATGTTTTTAATGAATCTACCTTAAGTCAAGAAAGTAATTATTTTAAATGAATTAATCAGATTATACTCAGAAATCAATAATATGTTATAAAATATAATATTCTCTGTTACTCATCTACTCATAACATAAAACATTAGTTATATTCTTTCACACAACGTGTGGAACAATTTTAATATATTATTTTGTTAATAATTATTGAATTCCATAGAAATTCATGATTTATATCTAAGATGAATAATATAGTCTTATAAATTATTATATTTTACTTTTACTATAATGAAACTTTGTTTAAAAGAAATAATTAACCAAAATGGCTCGTAGATAGCATATTTATAATAATACAAATTTACACGAAATTCATCTTCCGTATTAATACGCTATGGTTTTTTTACCTTTATGTTGTTTTATTTCATGCATTTTTTTTATACTTTTCTCATTATTCCTTTCCCACGTAGCCATTTAAATCCTCATAGAATGTTGTACACCATTTCGACCGGCTATTTATATCAATCTTACGTATCATTCCATTTATTTTTTCCGACAATTCCACTCAAAACGTCGTATCACGTTCTACTTGAAATCCTTATGCAACTTCTATTACGACATGAATCGTTTATTCTGCACAGCGAATCTTACCAATAATATCATATATATTTTTTCTTTATCCTTAATATTTATTCGTATGCGCTCATTTACCATAAAGAACTATATATTTATTATATTTATTCTACTTTTTCGTTTTGTACAAAGCGTAAAATATAATTTTTATCTTATGCAAGCGTAACAATAAGTTATATTGAGTTAAATCTAAAGTTAACCTAATTATAAATTACTAAATGTTAGTTTAGTACCTTTAATGTTCTTCGATATGTTTTAGATTCTGAACGGAGTGAAGAATGTATTGATTTTACAATGATGTGTGTTTTTTTTTTTTTTTTTTTTGTGTCTGTCGACACGTTTTGGGGCAGTAAAAATGCTTCGATTGCCTTATGTACCAACTTTTCTAAAAGGAAAGTGACTCTAGTTGGTACTATGGGGGGTCAAAAGTGAAAAATTTCCAATATTTTTTAAATGCGACGGGAAAAACCATAAAAAAATTTGGGAAAAACGGAAGTTTTTACGCAAACCAGTTTTTGACATAATCAAATTTTTTATTTTGCTATAACTCAAAAACTAATCGATGTAAATACTTGAAATTTTCACCAAATGTTTAGATTAGCGTTCTCTATACACCATTAAATTTTGACTTTTATGAAGCTATTTAAAGACAATTGAAATTTTCAATATTTTTAAGTATTTTTTTTTTAAATAACGATAAAATTTTTTTGGCTGCCCAGAAAATCTTGAAAATTGAATACAAGGTTTCTTATAAGTTGTTCCTTAACTGATAAATAAAAATCTAAAATCGTAAGTCACAATTTTTTTTATAAGTGCTCAAAGTTCCAATTTATACGAAATATGTAAAAATCACGATAATTTGCAAGTTATTTTGTAGATAAAAATTCATACTTAAGGTTCAAAATGTTAACACGAGGTTATGTATAAGCTACTCTTCAAAAATCTTTAAAAAAATTTCTACCGGAATTAGAGGAAAAAATGTTATGACTGTTTGAAATTTAAATATTTACGAAATTGCATAAAATAGCGATTTATTCTCAGACGATTTTAAATATTTGTTATAATTCAAAAAGTATAAGTCGCAGATTTTTGAAATTTCTACCAGCTGTTAAAATTGGTATTTCTTTTATGCAATATTTTTTTCAAAATATTATATTGATTTTTAAGCCACTTATAGTCATTTAAAATATTCGATTTTTTTACATTTTATTTTTATAATCGGTGACAAAAAAAATTTGGCTTCTACAAAATACTTGAAAATTTAATCGAAGATTCCACAGAAGTAGTTCTTAATGTCATTCAAAAATTATTAAAATCCATAGGCACAATTTTTTTTTATAAGCGTTTGAACATCGAATATTGACATAAAATTACATGTAAAATATAATATAATGTAGAATGTTCTAGACTGACAAATTATATCGTTTTTTTTAAAATGCCCTAACTCAAAAACGAAAAACCGCAACAACTTGAAATTATCATTAAATCTTTATATTGACGTTTTCTATACATGGTTAAAATTTCAAAGTATTTTGACATATTTTGACTTATTTATAGACAATTTAAATTTTCGGTTTTTCTAAATTTTTCGTTTAAAAATAAAATATACTTATATAATATTTATAAATAACATTGTATTATATTCTAGACTAACATATAAACTCCGTTCAGAATCGTTATTCGTATACAATGATATCTATCATTGCATTCAAATTTAACAAATCCATTATAATAATGACCTATCCTATAAGCGCGGTGCACTCCACCCCTAACTGTACAGCAGAGCGAGGCCCATCCGGTTCTTTTTTTAATTTGATTTAATTCTATAATTAATAATTTTTTTCAGAGTTGAGTAGTATTCGAAATAAGTTATTGAAATTGTATCATAAGTATTTCGAAACCTGTTAAAATAACATTTTTTAATTATATAATACAGTATTTTTAATAGGAGAGAGTGGGGCAAGTTGGCTATGTTAAGGTTCGAATATTTATTTTTCTGTAACTATTTAATTTGGAGGTCTGAAATTCTGTATAGACGTTTTTTAATGTCTTTAGAATAATATTCAAAAATATTATGACTTAATATTCAATGATTTAGAATTTAATTGAGTTCTATTCTATTTTTTAAATTTCGTTATCTTTCGCCGTGGCTGGGGTAAGTTGACTTTGTATTGGGGCAACTTGACTATATCTGTTTAAATTAAGTTTTGTTTCTTAAAAAAAGATTTAATCTTCAACAAGCAACATATTATAACACATCAAATTAATAGATGTATTATTTAACATGTTTTTAATAATATACGACGTAGTGTTGCCTCAGGTATAATAAATTGTTTAGCTGCAGAAGTCCAAGATGTAGTTTTAATCATTACAGCATCTACAGATTTGTGTAAACTGATTTTAGACCACGAACCTTTGGTATATAATACATTTTGTAGGTAGATACTTAGTTTATGAAAATTTAAATTCTGAATAAGATAATTAATCACATGAGTAATAATTACTAATTATACATCGATATTCAATCACATTCAATACGAAAATATTTACAGCTCACAGTATAAATGTTAGAGGCAAGTGAACGAACTCGTCATCTTACCCAAGTCAACTTACCCCAAATTAAAATTATACAAAACAGTTATTATTTTTGTATTAAAAATTCAACAGATTTTTATCGTACAGCAACTAATAGAAAGGTTAGAATATGCACTAAATTTATGTATTGAATGAACTTAAAAAATACTTATTTTTTTTTTTTTCGTTAAACCTTATTTTCGAACACCCGTTTATGATAACATTACCTTCAAAAATAATAAAATGATAAAAAAACCACGCGCGTTTTATCAGATATCTTTGTTAATCAAAATATCAAATCATCACTTCTACACACATGTTATTTCTGTAATAATACAGTCCCAGATTTAATTTTATTATTTTAAATTCGAATTCGTCATCTTATCCGGTGCGTCAACTTACCCCACTCTCCCCTACTTTTTTTTTACTCAATAACATTTTTTAAATTATATCAAAATGTATCTGTAATATAAATTTCATTAGTGATCGTATATCATAAGGTGTATATTATGTTATTATTATGTATTATATTATTTAGTGTTCTACTACTTTTAGTATGGAAGTAAAGTTTTTTCACATTATACAAAACTGCCAATAACTTACCAACAACTATAAGATACTTATGCCAATAAATAAATATGTTGGTACATCTCAAAAATAAATTGAAAAATATTTGGAAAATTCTTATAGTATTTTAAATGTTTTCAAAATACCATTTTTATAAAATATTTAAATACAAATTCTACTATTTATACTATTTTTTATAATTATTTGAGTATTTATTCCAATTAATTTTAGAAATTATTTCAAATTTAACCAAAATTAAATCTGCAATCTATTGTCACATAAATAAAATATATATCTTTTATGTATATATATAATATATATATATTAATCAAATACATAAATCCAAGTTCTAGTGTTGATATGCTGTGTATACATTTGACGACAAGATGATGATATAAATTATTCACATGATGCTAAAAACGAGTCTAACAACTTGATATTTTAATATAAAAAAAAACATCACATTTTTATAATATAATGCATAATTTTTATCACAGGAATTCGGCAAACTAATTATAATTCGTTTTGTTTCACAAGAATATTATCGTTCGGATTATGATCAAACGAAACTTTTAATTGAATATTTATCAAAAAAATGACATTGAAAAAGTACGAATAACCAATATATTTTCCTTTTTCACAGGAATTTGTAATATACTTTCTTAGAGATAAAAAAAATAGTTAAATGACAATATTTTGTTTGTTTATTCATTTAAATAATAAAAGTTATTTTGAGTCTTGATTTTAAATTTATATTTTGTATGACCAACTTATACTATTACAAGTATCTAAAATAATTTTGAACATACTAATATACCTAATTTATACAGTCGTAGTAAACAATATATGTGTACGGCCGTAAATCGTTGATGTATGTACATAAATTTATCATTTCATATACATTACATGTATATTATACCACAAATATTATGTTATATTGCAAACACAAATAATTATATTACTACCCATTTGAACGGAAATATGAACTGCGATGATCGTTTTTTTAGTTATATTTTTAATAATTCAATGTTAAAATGAATGAAACTCAGAAATAAAAAAACACACTTATAAAATATAAAATGTAATTCATCAATAAAAAATTCAGTCATTTCGCTAGCGTATTGTAAAATATCGATTTATACCTAAAAGAAAAATAAAAAATTTGTAAATAATTATTTATAAAAAATGTAAAAAATGTATTATTAATTTATACGAACACCAACGGATTTCTGACTTTAGCCAACAAAGAGTTTTTAAGTTCTTTATTAAACTTTTCAGATTCAACTAAATAAAATACTATCATTTTAAATTATTAAGATTTATAATAATATTACCATAGCGTAATATTTATGAAAATAAATTAAAATATATTTTATTTATTTATCTTTTACATTATATGTATTTTCTTTTCTAAGAAAAAAGAAAAAATGTAAATTACTTTCTTTCATACATTTTATTATATCAAATTATTTTATTAATATATTTCTCCATATGTCATTATTTATCATCGTCTCTTAAATATGATATTTGCAAAGAATTATTATAAAAATCATATTAATTAATTCTTTTGATATAGTATAAATAAAATCTATGTAAAGTGTTTGTAAATAAAACAAAATTTGTTGATATTTACTTTTATTTTTTACTTCTGTAGTAATCGTTATTAACAATGAATATTATAAATATAATAAAATATAATTTAATTTAGTTAAAATGAATTTTATATAAAATATTGTTAATTAAGATTAATTTTAAATGTTTGATAAGAAATCAGAAATTCAAAATGTTAAATACAAATAAAATATATATGTACATGGAAATAATAAGACAAATTTAATAAAAAAAAAATAGTACATTGAAATTATTACATTCAGGTTATCAATTATGATAGCTATAAGCAATTTTATTTAATTCCTAAGTTGATATTTTTTTTCCTAAATAAATATTTTTGGAAGTTATTTAAAAACAAATAAATCTTTAAATCTAATAAAAACTCCAAAATACAACTTTAAAATATATTTAAATAGTATGATATTAATTTTGAGTGTGTTTCAATAGATGTTCACTGTAAACCAGTGCCTAGTATGGATCTCAACCCTCATCTCAACTATAGAGCAAGTGGGCATCGGCTAGGCCAAACAACTTATTTCAACTGCCCACCAGGATTTTTTCTCAAAGGCCCTGCAAACATTACATGTCTTCCATCAGGTTAGTAAATATTAAATTGATGGACGCATTATTTAAATAAAAGATTAAAATATACGTAGCGAGTCGAACAACGGAATGGTTACTAAATAATCTTTATATATTGTTAAATTATCGATTATATAATGATATAACTCTGGGATAATTGGTTTATTTAGGTAAATTTAATTAGTCAAAGCAAGGATTCCTTGCTAAATATTTAAAATCGTACTTCAAAATTATTTAATTTATAACTTTTAATAGGGATTATTAAAATTAATCAGGAATAGTTTAAACCAATTATTTTGCACTTATATAGTTTAAGTGTGCATGTGTTTATTACTGTTTTATGCATTTAAACTTTTCAATGGATTCTATTTTTAGTTCCACTCAGTAAAAGAGCATAATACTATTTCACGAACAATGAAGATTTTTCTACACACAAGTATATATTTATTCGTACTTTAGAAAAAGTGCAAGGTTTGAAACCGATTTTTTTCGATATGTGTAAAAATTAACTCATTCAAAATGAGGTTCTCTGATTTAAATTTCTTGAAAATTTGTTATTTAAAACTTCAAATAAAATATAAATAATCGCAACACTAAATCAACTTTATCAACTATTAATCAAAACACTATTTTAATGCATGCATTTATTCGTGTGTTTATGAGTCTCAAAATAATTCTATATGAATCAATGATTGTGGAAACGTCACGAGTCACATATTTTATGTAATTGTGATATTAGTTAAAATGAATATTAGTCATGTGTTACTACGCGTTTTTACTAACATCTAAATTACATGCAATACATAACTCGTGACTTTTCTGCAACCATCGATTTATACAAGAATTTTAAATCTATTTGAATATGTTTTATTATGTAATATTTTAAGTCATTTAGTATAATATAATTTAAGGTCAACAAATAATGATTCAAGATTAATTAAAAAATGTTAATTTATTCTTTAAGAATTTGATTTATACCACTGTTGTATAATAAGCTTATGGAATGAAATTGCTCCAAATCAAGTAATTTTCAAGCCATTATAATCTTATATTATATATTTATAACTTGAAGTGAAAAGGGTCTTTCATAACCTTTGAATATCGTATACTTCCAGCGTGCTACTATATTTTGGATTAATTAGTTTTGTTGTTACTGAAGTTCTGAAAGTTCACAGGGGTAATGCCATATTATCGAAACGTTGATCCCTAATTTAGAATTTAGGGTGCGTTAAAAAAATGGTTATCCGTAAGAGTTTTAAAATATTTGAAATGTGGTTTTCGATTGTAATATAACAAAAGTTTTGAATTAAGTTACAAGATTAATATGATTATAAAATGTTTTTCATAATGGCCAGGACTATAAGATTTGAATGCGTTTATGTGGGTTTTTTTTTTTTTTTAAAAAATTATTATGTTTGATTCAAATATACTTAGTTGTTTATAGTCTGGTTATAACACAATATGTAATGTACGAAAATTAGATATTAAATATAAATTCAAGTTTTTATCATAAGATTGCAAATCATCATCAAATAATATCCCTCTTTTATTCTAATATTAATTCTAATAGTTGTTGATTTTCACTTATTTATTTTTCTTTCATTGATTCCAATATTATTTTTAATTATTTATTAATATCGCAATTACTTAAAACTTTTTGTCATTGTACTACATATAAAAGAATTAAATTTATTTCAGATACTCGTGTACATCATCATATACTGAATTTTAATTATAAACATCTATCATTTATTATAAAAAACTGAACGATTTAATTTAATTGTCATAGAAAATATTTTATAGTAAATTTACTTAGTGATTTTTTTTTTTTTTAATAAATTGTAAGTATTTATATTTTTGAAATATAAATAACATATTTTTCACTTTTTTGGGATAATGTATAGTTTTTTGATTTTTAACACATAGTATTTTTTAACCAACAGACAACAATCGAAAAAAAGGAATTATGATACTCTTCATCAAAAAATAATATTCAATCGATAAATTATATTATAAAAATATCAAAAACAAAATAGATCCAATTAATTTAAATGCATACATTTTTTGGGTTATAAATAAAACTGTATTTTAAAAGTAGAACTTTTCATAACATTTTAATCTTTATTTGTAAAGTATTGTAATTCAAGAATAAATGTTTCAATAAAATATAATAATACCCGTTATTATGATTAACCGTAATTTTTATTTTTATTTTTTAACCACAGACTACTCACTCTGGTTAAAGGAGATTATTTATACAAAACGGGTCTCGCACCGTAAAAATTATAGTGTAATTGTATTTTCACAATTATTAATAGTCAGTGATTAGCAGTTTTAGGAACTCTGGGGAACAAAAAATAAAAAATGTATCCTTTTCCTCAAGTATAATGGTCAGTAATTAAACTAGGGGACATCCATGGATTAACGTGGGTCCAAAAATCTGAGAGAACGGGGAAAAAAATTAAGAAGCAAAAAATCGTTACAAATTAAATTAGATTTTATCTTCTTCGCAGTATCAATTACTAAAGTGAACTGTTAGACAGTGTATTCCGTCGAATCTGATATGCTATGGAGACTACAAGTTCTCGGTACTACAGTTCAGTATGGTTTAATTAATACAATGAATCCGCTTCGGGATCTTGTAATTTAATAGTGTTATAGCAGCAGTCCAAAATACATTTTACGCCTGTGGAGTTGTGTGCACACATTTACTTAAAAAGATTTACGCTTAAAACAAATCAAATACAAAATTGGGTTTTGTTTCTATGCTGCAACGTCGAAGATGGTTTACGTCGGAAATAAGAAAAACAATTTATATTTTTAATTATAATTCAAATCGTTTGACCATCAAAATAATACTTGTATAAAATAATCATTTATGTATAAAAGAAAAAAAAAGAAATAATAATAAAATTGCTACTTTATACTTATATTATAGCGTAAATAAATAATATGAAATAATATTTGTTCTACGCTATGATGCTACATAATGGTCATAGAACAAATTAAATCCTAAGTTAAAAATAAATTTTGATAACAGTACATAAATATCGACGGTGCCAATTTGTTTTTTCCATTTTTTAAATTAATTTATAGATACTTTAGAACGAATTAATTCGAACTGCGTGTAACGAACCTTCAAGCTTACTCGAACAGTTCAGTTTAATATTAACTATGTTGTACTAATCTATGTTGTAATCCACACACACACACACACACACACACACATTGTATTTTACCAAGAGCATTGTCCGTATATACCAATAATAAATAAATATTTCCCACTCGACAAAACGGTTGTACCGGGTTCTCGAGGGACATAAAATCCTATAGGACAGAATGCATAGTGATTTCAGATCGAATAAATTTTTCATAAACGATTATTGTCCACCAAAATACAGTGTGGCGTGCAGGCGATACAAGAAGACGGTTGTAAAATACGAGTATCATGTTGCCATAAACGCAAAACCAATAATGATAAATAATTGTAACAGTGAAAACAATCGGTTTTCGTTTTCGCGTAACCGCCACCGCGGCCCCAACAGTTGTTCAGTGGATCGGCCGAGAAATGTTTGAAATGAACTCGAGACATGCCCGTTGCACGGTAATGCTTCGCGCTGGGAAACTTTCCGAAACAATAAAGTTCGGCACCCTGAACTCGACAAACGCGCGCGCACGCAACAACACCCCGTACACATTCGCGTGCTCTCCAGTGCACGTGAGAGACTCGCACGCGCGTCCGCGCTTAAGTTTTCTGGTACGGTCCCCTCACGGTATGTACAATGCACGTACGCCTCGACTTTCCGACACCGGCGTGCAGGACTCGCGTGTTCAGATTTCATCAATTTCAATATTGCTCCGGTCCCGGCCTCCGCTCGTTCCCCTACCCCTCCCCCGTCGAATAATGATCACAGCAGCCGTGCGAACACCCCTTCGGCCTCCGGGGACGTAAACAAAATTAATACTCTTCTATTTTTCACCGAGCATTAACGTTTTATTGATGATTCGGTTCCGCTAGTCGCTGCATACTAGCGCCGTCCATTACACACAAACGAACGTTAACTATATTTATTAATTTATTTATTAATTTTTTTTTTTGTATCTTTCCTACCGCCACCACCACCACAACGCACACGACAGTCCGCCAACCACGATTGTCGCACATCGCGTGTAGTTACGCATGCCTAATGAATACGTACTAGACGTCGTGAACCGACAGCTTTTTCAAAGTCGGGTCGCGGCTTTCAGAAACGATCGCCATTGTTATAATTTCGATTTTTGTACGTCTACTATCGTCGTCGGGCGTTCACGATCGATCGAGACAGTAACGCAACCATTGTTCTTAGATCGTGTCCGCGTCGACGTAAAAATAACGTGGAAATACGAGTAAAAATCAAATTACAAATCGCCGATGCAGAGGAGTTGTTGAAAGCGAAGTCGGAACGAATTTGTGATTTAGGCGTTTAGTAAAAATAGTAAAGTGTAACTTTTTGATTATAACTATAAGTAACGAAGCTTTGTTAAAAATATACTGTACAACTGAATACAATCAGTAATTGTACGAATAATTTGATGCTCTATACGATAATGATCGTACAACACAAAAATTCTGTGTTTATAGTATGTAGTGCGGTTTTTTTTTTTATTTATTATTTAAATATACAATAAATACCAAGAGAATAATAAGAAAAAGTGCCATAAGGAACTAATACATGAAAAAAGGCGAGGAAAAAAACCATCCAATGATGATCAAACTTAATTTTACAAGGAATACATATACATAAAGACTTATTTTTTTTTCATTATTATAAAAATTGTATTTCATTTTTTGTCTGACGTTATTATTAGTTATTATCATTAATCATTATGAAAAAATATGCACCAGTGTCTTTTCAAACACCGTGATGGGTTATCAAGAATCATACGAGTGGTTAAATCGGATATAAATGGGTTAGGATGAGAATGAAGTTTGTCAAAAAATCGTTTGTAATACGTTTTAGCTTCTTCATGTATAGTTTTAATTTTTAGTGGTGCAATCCACAAAAAAAAAAAAAAACTATCAACCATGTTGAAGTAGAAAGTAATTACCAAGCCTCACCTATGAGAATAATTTAGTGAAATCCAATATGTATGTGCACATACGTGCTTACAATATTCGAATATTATTATTTGGATCATCCAAATCATCGTAAGAACAAAATCGTTTTCCGCGGACCCTTTGAGACTCAACTAATCTGATCACATGATATAATATTCGTAGTATACGTTTACATGGTGATCATAATATAGCGGTCTCTGGTGAAATCCTATCCGTCCAACGAGCATTTCTTAGAATGTTGGTACGCACGCGAACGAACCTCCGGTCATCCGGCAAACATCGTGCTGCACAGAAAGGGTACTGCCACGCAATATATGCAAACCCCTATAGGGCACTTTAGGTAAAACGGAGTACAATACCGGCGCATCGTATACATGCACTCCAGCCGTTTTAATTACAAACTGCGTGTATTTTTAAATTTTTTTTTATTTATTTATTTTTTTTTTTTTAATCAAGTTAAGTGTATAACTCTCGACTGTTGACGATTCGCAATTAATTCTTTGGGTTTCTCTCTTAACTACACAATTGCATTTTACGTGAATAAACAATGGGTTCGTGGGTTTTTACGGCAATGCGCCAATATGCACGGTATATACGCTTATTACGACATAACCGTCTTGTAGATAAAAGTGTTTACTTCTCTATTTATAACGCTTTTCCCAAAGCATACACCGAGTATACGAAACATTTTTTTTTTTATTATTATTATTTAAAATGTAAATTTGGTCGTTTTTCTACCCTTTTTTACACTGTACTTTATCAGCCGCGTAACCTACATGTACAAACATATATCAATAAAACAGCAAAACCTACATTTTAGTCATATATTTAAAAACAAACAATCTCGTACGATCCATAAATTATTAATAAACGGTTTATTGACATATTCTACTTTATATCGAATAATTCGATTATTTCATCACCGTCTTGTTAGTGCATACATTTTGTTCAAAATCGATATTGGTTTTTCGCAAAATAACGAACATTGAACTACATACCATTAACGTTTTCCATCGATGCATTCGGGTTATGTGTCGCGTTCTTAAGAATAGTGTACACTCGTACATTACCGGAACACCCGCATAGACTCACTACGCGATCAGCGGTAATGCAGCAAGTAAGTAAATTGAAATGTAATAAACGACCGACAGAAAAGCGACCTCCGACCATGCCGCACAAGTGGTTGATTTCGAACGTTTGTTATTGTATGGAACAGCACCGTTAGCGGCCGGGTCTCTATAAATAACATCGGCAATTATGCGAGATCTTTGCATAATGACAATTGAATGCAACCGTTACAACGGGATATTGGGTGCGCTACAAGGGATGTGTATATACATATACTCGTATATTAAATAACGGCTGCCGTCGAACAACAGGGATATCGTAGATATCTTGATGGGTGGTGGTGGTGGTGGAGGGTAAACATCGCGAAGGAACGGTTTGCGGAGTACGGTGACCGGGGTTTTCGGTGCGATCGGAGAGGAAGGGGTTAACTTCGGGGCACGTAGTGTATATAATAACACTTTAAGATAGCCGTTAATATTTATTGGTTCGGAACGGAATCGATTCCCGGTCCGGCCCAAGAAGCACCGCATAACATTTAAACAGCACGCGATGGCGGTGTAACTGTGCGAGTAAACACGTGTGGTGGGTACGATGTGCGCGTAAAGTTTATTTTCCTGCCCCCGCGTTGTGTACATATGGATCGGCGGCGGTTTATCGGAAACGCGTGCGTTATGCAAATTCGGAGCAGCAGACGCTAACGGTTCGATGCTGCAACAACACTACTGCCACGCAAGTGGCTGTTATCATGATATTGCGATGTAAAGTGTTCCACGTGACTGCGTCTCGAGTTCGAAATTCTGATTTCGTCAACAGCCTGTAATCGCCTGTAATCAAATAATATTGATGCAGTACGATTCGGACGATTCGCTAGAATCCGAAACAATCGACCGCTTGTGCGTGTTCCGATTGGATCCCAAGTGTAATACAGTGCAGCGGTATTGCATGCAGCTAACCGAATGTGAGTATTCAATGGCTAGATCGTTCGGTGCTAACTTAGATCCCGTTTGATGTTACTTGAGAACTCCGAGATTTCATGAGACTTGTGAAAAGGTTATATGATCAATATTTCGTAGAGCAGTCGTCTTCCAGACCATTTACAATGAGCAATATGCCGGTTTTTTTTTTTTTTTTTAATTAGAAGCTCGTATTTTAAAAGATTAGGGTTAAAGTTTTCGTGGTGAGGAAGAGTATGCTCATTGTCCAAATGTGTCGTAAGTCCCATCTTTAAACAGCTTCTTCACCATTTAGTTGTTATGACTGTTTTGATTGAGTATAATATATTGTTTCTGACTTGGATAGTATTTTATGTATTAATTTATATGCATTTCAATAATATTACTCTTTTTATAAGTCTTTTATAAGATTTTCCATACGGACAATTGACATGGGTTTTCACAAGCCTGAGGATTTTCTATTTCTAGAATTTAACTTTAAAGCTTCGAGATAATGCTTTCGTTTTTGTACTTGTGTTAGTCTTTGTTATCTATAATCTGAGTTTATCCTATCCTGTATTTTATTACTCCGATTTTTTTTTCTCTACCAACCACATAGACTTTTTAATGAAACTATATAGTATTTAGGTTAAGTATCCTTCTATGTTTTATGTCGATGAATTGGTTGCAAGCTTAATACGTCTGAGCAGTGTTCCTGTTTTTGAATCTTACAATCGTTGTATATCCTTGACATTGTAGAACACCTAGGTAGTTTTAATGATTTTCTTTATTTTAGTTATGTTGTTGCAATTCTTATTTCGTTATTCACTTACCTATTTAACTTTTTTCTTTAAAGTGTTACTTTTCATCACTTCTTATGAGTTTTAATACTTCATAGTTATACATTTCAGTTTTTCTCTGAAATCTTCCAAGCTTATTGTTTAAAAAAAATGTTCTTCGATAAAATCATTTTAAAACTAACTTAAATATATATATATATATATATATATATATATATAATACATTTAAATTTTTAATACAATCGTTATAACATATTATCTTATTTTAAAGATTTACATTTAATATTATGTAGAATACGTTTACAAAAACAGTTGTTATATTAGAAAAGATAGTCAGAAAAATTTGTAGGTCTAATTAAAAGATAAAATGGATTAACACCCGGTTTGGGATTTAGATCTTTAATTTTTCCCGTACTCGTTTTTAACTTTAATAATATTTATGTAAATAGCTAATAATAGAATATTATTGTTTTATTGAATAACACTGTACTATATCTACTATAAAAATTAAAATATTCTGTAGTTATTCTTATTATACACAAAAGAGTGAATAATGTACAATATTTTTATGAAAATTTAGGATACATCATATTTGAACTAAAAATTATAAATATATGTCTTAAAGTATCTCAATATATGCATAATATTATAGTGAACTTCGGTTATACTTTGGTGGACAGTTCCCTTATTCGCTAATTTTATTGACTAATGTTAATAATAATTTGGAAATAAATGTCTTTAATTTAAATGGCTTTTTATTGAAAAGTTCTACTAAAAGTGACAAAAACATACAACTAAATTGGTAACTATACAAAATGATATTATTAATACCTGATGATATGTATCTCGTATATTGTTATCATATTATGTATTGGTGAAATGGTAATATGGTTTTTTATTGTTATTTTAAAAAAATTTAATTTACAATTATTCTTAATTTTAGCAACCTAGCTCATATATATATATATATATATCATATAATTATAAATATACATATAATAAATGTCAATTTTTGTAACCCAACAGTATTCTCCGAATTATTGAAATTAACGTCACTATATAATAATACTACATAAATGTCAATGATCAGAATTTAGATTGTTGGGGATTAAGGTATTTAAAATTGTTCACGTTTCTTTATAAGTGTTAACACTGGCATAAAAATTGATTATGATTGCGTGTAATACACCTCGGGATGCAGTATAGTATATTGCGAGCGATAAAATAACTGCGATTAAAGGACGTATTACCTACAAAATATGTACGATCGAGTCTAAGTTCAAACGAATCATATCTTGGACATACAGGGTGTCCCAGGTCTATTCGACTAATGCAATAACTTTTTTCTATTCAATATTTTTAAGTTTTTTTTTTACAACAAAAATAAATAATTTAAATTTTGTATTTAATATTTTTCTAATAATCCAAGATAGCCATTTTATAGATAAGTATTTAAAAACGTTAACAATTTTTAATTAGGTTAAATCATTACTTTTTAAATAATTTTCAAAGTATGTTGAAATTCAAATTTATTTCTTGCTAATCAATGTTACTGCCATTGTCGGTTTTCGAATTGTTTTTTTCCAAGAAAAAACAAATTTGTCATCATTAAAAAGTAGGTAGTTAATACATATATTTTATCATTATTTAACGTGACTGAATAATACGCATATAATAATAATACCATGCATACCATGGCTGTTGATACTATAAATTGATAATAAATTGTAAATAGTAAATATTCCGATATTTAAATCACATATTATTATAGTACTATGTCATATTCTTCAATAGTATTCGAATATTTATTAAACTAATTTATACATTTGGTAAAATATTAATTTAACTATTGGTTTCATTAAAATTATTAAAATAGTTGAAACTTACAATTTAATTACTGTATTATAATAATAACTGAATTAATATATGATAAATATCTCAAAAGAACTTGTACTAAAAGATAAATTATTCAAATTTGTAAAAATTAGTTATATCTAAAAATATTAACATTTTGTGTTTACATTCAAAAACACTTCAAATGATAACTTTTTAATTCTTTAATACTTTAGACTTTCAAATTTATATAAAAGACTTTTAAAATAAACTTTAACTTCAAAATTATTATATATATATTTGTATATGATCAAAGGCTTTTTTTTTTTTTAGTTTTATACCTATATGATAATGAAAGCCAGAAGATCATTTTTATGGACGTAAATATTAAAACTTATAAATGGAAAATTTGAAATTAATTAATTTGATATTATTTATTTACATTTTTTAAAATAAATACTAATAAAAATAAAAATTAAATATTAGCTTTAAAATAGACTGCAATCACGATTGTGGTCATATTTTTTTTTTTTTACTTTTATAATGTATATTGGACATAGAGGTACATTCAATTTCTTTAATGCACTTTAATAAATATCAGCTTTTATTTATATAGTTCTGCAACTTAAAAATATTCCATAAAATGAATGCTTGAAAATTTTTAGCCTGAAAAGTTTATTTTAATTTTCTAATGTTGTAATATAATTGTCATTATGTGTGTTAATATATGGATAAATTAATATTTCTAATCTTAAATGTTCAAAAAACTACTAAAATTGTCATTTTAAACTGCATATTTAATGTAATTCTCTAATAACTCGATTATTCTCCAAAAACATTTCTGTTAATGCTTCTCGGAGGAACTTACTTAGAAATATAATTTTAATTAAATAACATACACTTTATAATCGCCTCTATAAGTGCCACCTCTGGGTACTTTTCAAAATTGTGAAATTTTGTTAGCTCACAAATAGCATTGCTTACACTTATGAATTAGTTGATAAGTTACAGTTAAATCAAAAGTTGCATTATTTCTAATTTCGTAACTTCACTTTTTCGATTTGATTTTTATTATATAAACTTAACTTTTTTCTAGTATCTTAAAACAAACTATTTAAGTCGAATTCAACTAAAGTAAATATACAATTTTACATGTTAAATTAAAATTTTATATAAATAATAATACATTCTTTGAATAACAATTTTCTTAAAACATAATTTTAATAATGAAATCATACTTTTATGATAATACAAATTATAAATTCTCAGATTCACAATATATTATTTTGCTTTTCATTTGATTGAATTTGTTTGCTTTACATTTAAAATATAATCTAAAGTTGTTTCAATTGAATGTGTCCATTGGTTTATAGGGGTATTCACCTATTATAGGCATACTTGTCTAGTTTCAACTTCAACACTAAAATAACCCTGCTTAATTTGGTGACTTAATTTAGTTTACGTTGGAAATTCTTGTTTTATATATAAATCATAACCTATACTACATATTCTTCAAAAATATCTTTCCACTAGTGACAATATCTTAATACAAGACAAAGGTATAACACTTCTGACACGTTCCTCACAAGGTCAATATATTTTTTTTATCACCTGTACCATGTACAAAGAAAAAAGCCTAAAATAAACTTCAGACAATTTTAATAATAATATAAACAATTTAAAATATGAATTGTTCATTGATAGTATTATATAAAATATATTTAATTTTTCTAACTTTTCAATTTTCAAACTACTTAGATAATCGTTTTATTTCTGCACACTTTTCGATAATTTTTGCTAACATATAAAATAAAAATTATAATAAATCAAATTAAATATATTCATTTAGCCAATAACTATTTAAGGTTATTATAACATTGAAAAATAAAATTTACCAAATTGCTATCTGAGCCATCCATCGCTAAAAGTAATAGTTTAATTCATCACCTGCCGTTATAGTTTAATTTATTACAATAAAATTTAACTATAGTACAATTTGAAAAGAATAATTAATTAGTCATCCAACTCTAACCGTAAAATGTATGTTAATATAAATTTTACGAAACACATAAAAACCAAATGATTTTAATATTATTAAAAGCATTTTCGTAAATTTAACTTGACAAGTGATTATATAATTGGTAACGGCCATATTTAATGTGGATATATGTAGATCGATTCATAATATATTTTAATAATAGTAATAAAGTTTTTTAATCATGAATATTATAACATGAAAATCGAATGCATAATAAGTTATTCATTTTAAATTGTGAAAAGCATTTAGTATAATTTCATAAATTACATACGTTTGAAACACATGTTGGTGTATGAAATAATGAAATGAAATAAATGTTTGTTATTCACATAAATGTCAGTAAGCTAATTACGTAAGCTTCAGTGTAATTGTTAGTTTTTACATATTTTAATAATATGTATTTAGCGGAATATGATTATTGGAATTATTATAATTTCTGATGTAATAAAAAAATATATATGTATATAAACTCGTTCATCTCATTTATTATTTTTATTTTTATTAATAATGACATTTAGGATTAAGTATTTTAATATATAGACATCAAAAATATTAATATGCAGTCTAAAATGAATGATATTATAAGTATACGTACGTTCTAAGCCAAACTGTATAAACCATATAATTAAACATGATAAAATAATTCATTTTATTAATTAAAGGATATTATAGTCCTCTAGAATGGGTGACAATTAAAAGCATGGTAGAAAATTAAACATTATTATACAAAAATGTTCCACGCTGTTTTACATGGAACCACTTAGGTAAAAATGAAAACCACGTAAACAAGGAGAACCATATCCTTCAATAGCAGGCGTATTCAAAACTAAGACACTGAGACGACTTTACATGGTACTTTTAAAACAACGTGAATGTTCCCTAACCAACGTCTTTCACATTTTTCCGAATAGTTTATATTATTTTCATAAAAAAAACATACCATTTACAAAATGTGTAATTATATATAAGTATTTGTTTTTGATACAGCCATACATGACAAATAATAGTAATCAAACATTAACATCGACAATTTTCGTTGACATACACAAAGGCATATATATTGCCGTTACATAGAACAACGCCTGAGTTAATTTATTTGTTTTTTGTTATAATTATAATTAACTGATTTTAGCTTACAAATCACATACATATTATATTTATAAATTGTTATTTTGATTTTTGATGGCATGTTTGAGGATTTGATAAGGGGTGAACACGGTTATGTTCAGTTCTCAATTTGGTAGTGTTGTAAAATGTGTGTATGCCATCAAATTATTTCTATTATTTTTTTTTTTCCACTGATTGGGAAAATTAAATTTCCAAATGCATCGTCTAGCATTGCAGTCCCTTTGTTGGATGATATGAACGGCATCTTCAGCATTTAAGCTGCCATTAGACATTCATAACGTTCAAAATGCAATGCATAACATTAAAAAAAAAATCAGAATGATTGTAATATTGCAAAGGAGTTCAATTATAGTCCTTTGCAATATTACAATCATTCTGATTTTTTTTCAGTTTTTTTTGAGTTCAGTTATAGTCTGTGATGATATTGTCCTACTATTGTCTGGTAATTTCTGTCAGACATTGACAAGTCATTCTTCGCTATCTTTTATCGATGAGGTAAATGTAATACATGTATAAAATAATCATTTTTATGAGGTAATGTCAAACTCTTACTTAAACTGACTGTATACATGCATGAACTATATTTCAGACCAAAAATGAATTGTTTGAAAACATTTTTCCAAATATACTAAATAATTTATTGGTTCATATTTGGCTCAGTAGTCGTGCTATTTTAATAGCAATACATTTTAATGTTGACGAAATTAATTTTCAGAAGCAACAGTTACCGCCAAGTGATCTGATATATTTTAAATTAATTGACACTATTGTTGATTGAAACGAAACCGTAACTTTTTCAATTGAATTTTTAAATTATTAAATATATTAGGAATGTAATCTAAATTATGCATCAGTACATGTTGGGTCATCGAAAACATCACCGAAAATATTTTTTAAGTATAAATAATTTTGACTAAGAAATCTAAAGGACAAATCATCCTGTTACTACGTAGATTCAATTGATACCGTTAGAATCTCCAAAACAATTAAAAAATATATCGATTTTCTATTTATTTAGATTTTGCAATAACATTAAATGAGCCAAAAAATGTAGATTTATGGTTTGGACTTGGAAAATTGTTTTTCTCCCATGGACCTCACCATGTTTTATGTACATCTGTAGAGAAGCAATCGTATGCACATGTGTAAAGAAACAGTCTCATATACCCATTTTTGTGTGAGCAAAAGATAGGTTAACAAAAAAATATTGTGTACCGATCAATATTGCAATTATCATGTGATACATATTTAGGATCTATTTGAAGGTAGGAAGGTCTGAATAATGATAAATAATTTTAAACATGTACTAAAAAATTAAAATCAAAATTCTTTTGTTATTAACATTATTTTACAATATCAGAACATTTAGGTAGGACAAATCATTTTTACTTTTGTTAAATTTTACAATGCCCAGTATATTATAAAATTATTAAAAAGCATTTTAAAATATTTTAAGTACTTGTATAATATACAAATATAATATAATAAAATATATAAATGTCAAAGAACTACTGTTAAATTATTGTATGATGTATTATAGCATACAATAATTTAATAGTAGTTCTTTGATATTTAATTTTTTTTATTTGTCATGAGTCGATAGCTAAATGTTCTATCGGTCTAAAACTCATATTTTGTTTATATTCATTACTTTTTACACACAAAATAAAACTATAATGAATTAAGTATGTATCCGAAGATACACTTTTTAGGTACTATAGTTATTCAATTTTTTTTTTCTTATTCAAGGAACCTTGCAATTTAATAAAATATAACTATTCCACAATAATTTAAATCCATAAACATAACATTTTTAATAGTTGAAACATAAAATACAAAAAAAAAAATTATTATTAAAAAGTTGATAGTCAACGTAAGATAAACTATACATATTTTATTCTAAATAAAAAATAATAACTATGAATATTTTGGCTAAAACCATTAAATAAATTCTTCATTTAACAAAAAATTTAAAAATGAGTTTTTTTCTTGAATTACACATGAAAGTTCTTTATTGTATAAAAACATATTATGTTTATAAATATATTTTTAGACATTATATTTCTATGCGAAAAAATGTTCTATTGTAAATCATTGTGTCGATTTTTTCATAGATACATTCAAAGTAACAAAGATTTATGACCAAAGATTATTTTTGACGTTAACTTAGGTAAGAATAATATTATCTTTCGATACCTTACTAGATATTTTATATGTATTTTTATAGTTGGCTTACTGTTAATCATCTTAGACAAAATATTATATAATACTTTTATTGAATTATATCTATTTATTTATAATTATTTTCCTAATAATGAATTTTAACTCATTGAAAAATCTATAAACTTCTTTGGAATATAGGGTTTATTTATTTTTAAAGATATAGTAGGGTAATTTCACTATCATATAAAAAATATTATAGTTCATTCAGAAAATATAAGTTTACAATAAATTGATTCGTACGATTTAAAAAAAAAAAAAGAACCGGATGGGCCTCGCTCTGCTGTACAGTTGGGGGTGGATTGCACCTCGTTTATAGGATAGGTCATTATTACAATGAATTTGTTAAATTTGAATGCAATGATAGATATCATTGTATACGAATAACGATTCTGAACGGAGTTAATATGTTTGTCTAGGATATAAAACATTGTTATTTATAAACATTGTAAAAAGTATATTTTATTTTGAAACGATAAATATATTTTTCAATTAGGAAGGGTTGGCAGTTACATACAGCGACATAGTTTGTCAGTCTAGAATATTTTACATTATATTATATTTTACATGTAATTTTATGTCAATATTCGCTGTTCAAACGCTTACAAAAAAAAATTGTGCCTATGGATTTTAATAATTTTTGAATGACATTAAAAACTACTTCTGTGGAATCTTCTATTAAATTTTCAAGTATTTTGTTGGAGCAAAATTTTTTTTATCACCGATTATAGAAATAAAATGTAAAAAAATCGAATATTTTAAATGCCTATAAGTGGCTTAAAAATCAATATAATATATTGAAAAAAATAATACATAAAAGAAATACCAATCTTAACAGCTGGTAGAAATTTCAAAAATCTGCGACTTATACTTTTTGAATTATAACAAATATTAAAAATCGTTCGAGAATAAATCGTTATTTTATGCAATTTCGTAAATATTTAAATTTCAAACAGTCATAAAATTTTTTCCTCTAAGTCTGATAGAATTTTTTTAAAGATTTTTGAAAGGTAGCTTATAGATAACCTAGTGTTAAAATTTTGAACCTTAAGTATGAACAGAAAAAATTTTATGAATTTTTATCTACAAAATAACTTGCAAATTTTCGCAATTTTTACATATTTCGTATAAATTGGAACTTTGAGCACTTACAAAAAAAAAATTGTGACTTATGATTTTAGATTTTTTTTTTATCAGTTAATGAACAACATATAAGAAACCTTGTATTACATTTTCAAGATTTTCTAGCCGGCCAAAAAAACTTTATCGTTATTTAAAAAAAAAAAAAAATTAAAAAAATTGAAAATTTAAATTGTCTATAAATAGCTCAATAAAAATCAAAATTTAACGGTATATAGAGAACGCTAATCTAAACATTTGGTGAAAATTTCAAGTATTTACATTGATTATTTTTTGAGTTATAGCAAAATAAAAAATTTGATTTTGTCGAAAACTGGTTTCGCGTAAAAACTCCCGTTTTTCCCTTATTTTTTAAGGGTTTTTCCTGTCGCATTTAAAAAATATTGCAAATTTTTTACTTTTGACCCTCAAAAGTACCAACTAAATTCACTTTCCTTTCAGAAAAGTTGCTACATAAGCAAATCGAAGCATTTTTGCTGCCAAAAAAGGTGTCGTCAGACCCAAAAATAAAAAATAAAAATAAAAAAAAAACATGCATCATTGTAAAACCAATAGATTCCATCACTCCGTTCAGAATCTAAAACATACTTTATTCTAAAACAAGCATACAACTTATTTCAAAAGTACTTTTTGATACATTATTTGTATTATTATTTTTTCAGTACGTCATTATTATACAGAAAGAACTGAGAAAAAAATTGTAGCATAACAAAATATTAATATACAAACCTATATAAAAGTTTTATATATACACAGTACAGATGAAAATTAGCCAACAATTATTATAGTTATAATAGTGCGTATAGAAAATATAATAAATTATTGCTACATCTACTGAATTATGATAGATTTTCTAGTACGAACAAACAAAAAATAAGTTTCTTTTTTTTTATAAAAAAAGGAGCAATATAAATGTTTCTATTGTACACAATTATGTGTGTATTATAATATTCGAGATATAATAGTTTTTACTGATATATCTTAAACAAACAAAAAAAAAAAAAAACTACTTGTATTATAATTTGTGATTGTATATTAACGAGCAGAAATGTAGTATTTATTTTTAGATTTTATCCTGCTACAGAATATACACAGTTTTCATTCAATATTATTTAAAATATAAAAGGTGTGGCTTAAACAATAACTAAGTATGTATTTTAAAAAAAAGCACATAATATGAATAGTCACTAAACCTTTTATTAATTTAATATTTTAAATATTTTAACTTATAAATTCCTGTGATTACTCATCTTTAGTCAATTAAATAAACAGTAAATTATTTTTTATTTATGTGGTTTTATATCATATACTTTTATAAAATAAATATCATGTATTGAAATACGTTATAAAGTTAGTTTGATTTAATTAATTTAATTTAGCTACAGTAAATTCATAATCATTTTATATCAGTTTTATTAAAACTGTCGAAATATTCGTCCGTAGTTACATAATTTATAGCCAGAATCATTATACACGTACGTTTTGAGTATTCTTCAACATGTTGCTTAGTAGAGGTTCAGTTAGGGTTGTATCGGCAAGTTTTGAGATAAGTTTGAAATTTTGGTCATAAACAACTAGAAAATGATTAATAAATTGTAGTTAGAAACATTAACAATATGTCTTAAGTCGTTTGTAAATATTCATTTGATATGTATTTGGATTGTTTATAAAAAATATATTACACAAATAAAATATTTTAAGTTTTATTTAGTGAATAGTTGAAAAGTAAATAATCACACCTAATGAATGTGAAAAAAACCCAAAACATAGTTCAATCAAGTTTTCAAAACGGTTTTTATGTATATCATTAAATCATCTATGTGACAAGTTACCAACCACAACACGTTATTTTCGTGACAACATTATAAATATTTTAATTTATTAATTCAACAATTATACAACATCTCTTTATGAAAAATGATTTTATTTATTCTATTAAACAATTCATTTTTAAATTTGTAACGAAAAACGTTCATTTATCTCCGTTTATAAGAATTTAAAGTATTTAAGTACTTTAAAATTTAATTTAAAACAAAATATGCGTAACTTGTAAAGAAAAATTTAATATTTGTATCAATGACCAAGAATGGATTGAACTAAACCTTCTAATACAAATATTTAATAAAAAATTAAATAAACTTTATATAAAATTTTTTACTGCTGAAAAATTGTTATAATTGAGTTTAAACTATAATTATTAAAATTATACCGCACAAGTCTGAATATAATAATAATTACTATGATTAATAAAATAAAATTTTAGTTCAAAAACTATCATTGACTAAGCAATGAAAAAATACAAACTGTGTTTAGTATTTTCCTAATTAACATTTATTCACAAACTCAACGGTCGAGTAAAACTTGTCTACCATTATTCTGTCCTGTGTCAAACACAAGATAACGCCCACAAAACTTTGAATAAACTGTAGGGGTGAGCCGAGGATAGGTTTGTTGATTAGGACCACTTCAGTAATTCACATAAAAGACATTTTAGAGTGATATCAGACGATTTAGTTACAAATATACAACATACAGGGTTACCCCATTCCGTTTACCCCTATAGCTTTAACGAGAAAGTTAAAACATGATGTGGCCGTCCTGTATTTTGCAAGGATTTAGTAGTACAATTTGAATTTTCGTTGACCATTAACCTCTTTAAGTGAACCAAATCAGAGTAATTAATTAAATCTACTTAAATATATTACATACGATTATACGAGTGATCCGTATGTTTAATATTTAATCATCGATAAATTATTTATTATACCATATTGCTATTGATGGTTGACTTAAATTAGTAAATTTTTAAATGTTTATTTTTAGTAAATGTTCTTCATTATTTTAGTTGTTCAGGATAAAAAAAGTAAAAATAAATATAAGGCTGTTTGAATGAAAATAGTGGTAATTTTTAAATTTTTTTCTATTAACTTATGAATACGAAATATAATATATATAAAACGAATTTATAAAGCTATAAAAGTAATACATTTGATTGGTATTACCGAGAACATTCATTGCGCGAAGAAAACCTAATGAAAGTATACAATATAAAACTGAATACATTTAAGAAGCACGTGTTTTCTGATTTACTTGTGCCTATTGTATCGTATAACACGTTTTCCATCAGTAATTGTCATTGAACCATTTATAATAGTACAATAATAATTAAATTATGCGGTCACGGCTGAGAGTCGAATGATTATTTCTATAAACATAAGAAATCGGTGCTCGGAATTCAATAGGTTAGACCGAAAATAAAGTAGATACATGAGAAATATCGATATCATTGTATAGTGAAACCGAATCACGTATTTTCAGGTTAAACTCGTCATAACTCTATATATTATTTTAGATTTTACTCCAAAAATTGAATTCTATAATTTTAAACTCGATGAAAAAGGATCGGGAAAACTATGATAGTGTTTTATTTGCCGTAAAAGTGTAACATTCAAAATGCATGTATTACATATGTTCTCTCTTTTCTGTTTAACAATTGAATAAAAAGCACAAACAAAGATCTCGGAGGGAGTTTTCACAGAACAATTCTGTAAAGAAAAATAAAAGAAACGTTCTGAAGTGTTGTTAAAAAAAAAATGTTTCATCGAAATACATTTTAGCGTATTCAAATAAAACGGACAACCTCTAACCTCTCTCTTATTGATTATTAATGTTTGAATATAGTTTATTGAGAAATTATCTGAATTTTAAAAAAAAAAAAAAAAAAAACAGTAGTTTTAAATTAATTTTCGAATGATGAGATCAGCGTCTTGAGTATATAATAATTAAAACTATATTAAATTATATTATGTTTAATATTACTTAATTTGTGAAAATTGATCTATTATTCTTAGAATTTCCATTAAAATTAATAACTATTATAGAACAATAGAAATTTGGACATATGAAAGAACTGTGGAAAAAAAATTAAAATTATAGATAAAAATTAAAACTTGAAGAACAGTATTTTTAAATAAATAATTAATATTTTATTTTGATAATGAAGAAAAAAATAAATGTATCCTCAATAATTTTATTTGCGAATAAATAAATTATGAATAATATTCAATTTCTGTTTAAATAATTGATAAATATTAACAAGTATATAATAATGCAAATAATTATAACAATATTTTAACAATAATATAAATAATAAGTTATTATTTATAATATTGTTATTATTATTCAAATGTACTACAATTTTTGTAATATTGGTCGACTTGAATTTATGTAAAGTGGTCTTTTGATTAGAAGGCCTTTGATAACTGTGCCTTTCCTCCCTCATTGTGTTCTTGTTACGATAGATGGTAAGCGTTTTGGTTTACATTAGTAATACTCATTATATGGCGATGATAGGGAGATTCTTCTTTCAAGGCAATAGTCCTGACGTTGACTGGATTTGGATCGGCAATTGTGTTTAAAACAGCCATTTTATTCCGTTCAACCACGACACCCCCTGATGCGAAATTTGTTTTATATTTTAATCATCGATTTTTTTTTTCAGTTTACTTATATATTATTCTTTCTTAATTCAGTTGTACATAAAAGTTCAATGAATTATTGAATTTATTTATTTATAATTTTTTGTTTATTATTGTATTTCACAAAATAAAAATAATTTCCTTCAGCTATTCAGTTTTCTCCATCTCATAATAAATTATGTTCACCTGAGGAAATAACATAAGTTATTGATAGTCTATACACAGTATTTTTATATTATTATAACATTTAATCCCATTTCAATGATTACATTTGTAATAAGTTAACTCTTAAAAGTCTTTATTGCGCTTAAGAATTTATAAGTGCATAAATTATGATTCGGGTTATAATAACAAAAATCAGTTCTATGGAACTTTCACCTAGTTTATGAAATTATATTTCAGTTTTCAGAAAGATTTATTAGTTTAATTGATATAATACGATTCACAAAATAACGTACTTTATATATTTTGAGATATAATAGTTATAATCATATGTGATTTAAAATTACAATTGTACGATAGTTAAATAATTTATCTGGTTTGATTAAAATGAAAATATTGTTACCCACACTAATGAACCACTAACTTAAAAAACTATATGAATTTTTCATTTTTATAACTGGCATGAACACTTTTCAAAATTACTTTGAAATATGATTAATAATAATAACAGATAAAGTGGTATATAATATAATTTCAAATTAAATTAAAAGTATTTTAATGTTCACATAAATATAGTGGTTTAATACCAATTTTTTGATTATATTTTAACTAAATCATATTTTATTTAAATTTAAGTATGAGAAATTTGTCATAAGTAGTAATAAAAATCAAAGACTTTTATTATTAAAATTTTAGAGATATCTCATTATAAAGATAAATTATAAAATATTGTATTTTCTTGTTTTTAAAAATAGGTGTCATCAGACCCATATAACAAACAATTTATTACGTAACGTCTTTCGTTCATTATTCAAATGTTGTGCAACTTATTTTTAATAATATTTTGTTACTTTTATCGAACAACAAAAGAAAAGAAAAACGTAATATCAACAAAGAAAAAAAATGTTTGCCCATCTCATCCGATGGCAAATAGTGCATTTCTAACAGTACACTGTGGAATTTTAATTAAACTCTTATGCGACCCTTGCAATTAAACTTTTCTACGACTCTCTTTCACCCCCTCCGTTCTAGTTGGACAATGCATGTCATATAAGGGAAGTCTTCTCCAGGCCTCGTAATAGTCATTTTCTAAATTAAAACACTCTGCAGTTACTTTATCCTGAGGAAAAAACAAAAAAATAATAATAAATAAAAAAAAACTCATAAAATGCACGTGAACAATTTATGTTTCGTAAATACTCATATAAAAAATACACGGTTTACTTACGCAAGACCTAATAATTAATTATCCGATGACATTATTTTGAACCTAATAGACAAAACAACTTTTTGTGCCATGCCGTTGTAAATACTTCGTCGCTATACTAATTACGCTCAAATTTATTATTTGATTATTTTTAAAAGTATTTTTCAAAGAATTCGTGGAACACATTATTATAATTAGCAATAAATAATATGCGGGGGATGAAATAATAATAATAATAAAGTCGTTTGATTATGGAAATTACGTCATCACCGTGATCGGATGCGGGTGTTTTTATAATTATTTCTGTCATATTTATCGTTAAATTAACACCGTCGACAATAAATCAACTGTAACAATACAAATACGAGTAGTGCTTAAAATATTTAACACGCATATTATCTATATTTAAATTATTTATTTTTAATCGACAGCTACACATAAATGTTTACAAATAAAATATATAATAATACATTTCTTAAATAAATTAAAAGAATAAAGTTAGACAATTGGATGATATCTGATCGATGCCTGTGATGCAATTTGTTTTTCGTTACATTTCACATACACACACATCAAGTACTCGCAGTATTGGAAAATGAAAAAATAATTGTTAAAATGTTCTTATAATTCTAGCGTTCTAAATACCTAATCGTAAAAATATATTAAGTCTTCGAACTCTATAACGTCACAATAAAACATTGATGTGGATATACTGAAGCAATTCTTAAACATTTGTAAATGATTAAGAATTGCTTCAGTAAATGATACACAACGTGGACCGGACGTGATAAGATATCTTTGTACTCAGTTTTATACAATAATATATTTACAATGTTTTATTTACAATCGTTATAATAACTTTCATCTTTAAACAAACATCATGCAGACCCGTAATAAATATGATAAATCTACCGGTTTATTTAGACCAATCGAAATCGATCAGCAAATTATACGAGCATGCTTCTGGATTGAAACTATTTAGCCTTGGAAGAGCGTTGGCAGAATCGTAAAACTAACGGGCTGTGCCGAATAAAGGACATTGTACCGTTGAAAATACCTAGACAAACGTGTACAAAACTGAAAAAGGTTTTAAACACTATTTTTGCGAAAGACAGTTAAACTTTTTTATATTCCTTTTACTGTTAAATAGTTTTTCGAGGGAAAAGGATAAAGTGAAAGTGAAAAAAAAAAAGGAAAACGTCACGTTGTATAGCCGCGTAAGTATTACGCATTTCCGTTGAGAACGAAAATTAAAAAATAAAAATAAAAAGCAAAACCCTCTCAATGAAATAAACGTAAATGTCGCAGCTCCGAAACGTAAATCATTTCGAACGGCATACCGCCGTGGTCCGACGGTGGTGGTCTCAGGAAAAAACGTTTCACCAGTCGAACCATGTGCGTGTAGAGCGACTGACGACGATATCGTCGATACAGACTTTATTGTTACGCATGCGTATAGATCGTTGGGCTGACAAAAAGCATTGTACGGGTTAATCTCTCGGATCGACGCGGGTTTGTTCCGATAGCGATCGCAGTCTCTGCGAAATACGTATCCGACATAATGTATGCGTACGCACGGCCATTGTTGTGCATAGTCCGCTCGACGACCACCGCCCTGACCTAAAGCTCGGTGTACCGACTGGGATCGCGACGACGACAACGACGACGACGACGACGACGACGACGACGACAACAACGACGGACCATTCGTATGGTAATGAGGTCGCGCGTACGGGGTACGAGGTGGAGGAAGTGTGCGATAAAATATTATTATTACGGTGACCGAAAACACTAGCACGCGTGCACACGCACACACGTGCGCTTAAAACACGTCCGCACGCATACGACGAGTGTTTGTATGTATAAATCGCGCACAGCGCTCTTACGCACTGTCACGGGATCCTCCTTTCCAGAGCCGCGACCGTTATGGGTTTTTCGTGTTTTGCATACCTAAGGGCGATTTCGAACGCACAGACACACACTAGCGAGGGCGCACGCACGTGGACGAGAGTCTGTAAGACGCGTGCACATATGTGCGCGTGACGGTTGTCGTATCGTCAGCAAATCATCGAACACCGTCGTATATCCGTTACGACTTATTCCCGAGGCGACCCACCACCTCCGACTCACTCTATCCGTCTATGTTTAACGCTTTCCGCTTTCAACGCCCTTCCGGAAGTCCGATAAATCGCGCACGTAACGTTTTTACAACGACCGCAGACGACGTACACTTTTCGACAAATCGTCTCTCGTGTGCAATAATAATGATGTCGCTGATTAACCGTACCGAATCCGTCCCGTGTGCGTCGTACGTGGGTAAACTACGGGACATCAAATACGGATTTTCGGCGGAAAATCAAAAGTGCAAAACTTACCGCTCGAGAACACTACGGAACTTGTGCGGTTATAGAAAGTTATTGCTATTATGACGGCGACGGCGTCGTGCGTGTACATTATTAAGTCCCGTTACACCCGGAGAAAACGCGTTACGATGACGTTCATACAGGTTAGACACACGGATCCGCGTCATAAATGCTTTATTGTTTATAACAATAACGTGCGTTAACAAACGAATAACATGTTATCATATTTATTTATTTTTTTTAATTTTTTTTTTTTATTTAGTTTCCGCTAATAGTTTCTTTTCGAAGCCACTTATAGTTAGTTCTGAGATTGCTAGATTTGGTGACATTTAGAGTAATGGGTTTTAAATCGAAATTGATGTTTTGGAATCATGTGTAGAAATCTTTTTAATCTATTGAGCAGTATTCTGTCATAGAGTTTTGATAGTGTTGGACGAAGGCTGATTGGTCTGTAGCTTGCGGGATAGTGAGTCGATTTTCCTGGTTTATTTATTGGGATTATGGTGGATCATGTTTCCAAGATGACAGAAATGTGCTAATACGCATGGCTGAGTTGTATAGGCTAGCCAAGTAGGATAGTACTTAGGTCTGAGGATTTTAAGATGTTGTTTGTAATAAGATCGTTTCCTGGAGTTTTTTATTTATTTGTTTGATTATTATTTATTGAACTTCCTTAGAGAATGTAAGAGTTATTCTGCCATTTGCTTCGTTGGTAAATTATTTCGGTGTTTTATGACTGTGAAGGAAGTTTTGTTCATTGTATGTATCGTTTTCTTATTCTACAAGTGAGAAGCATAATATAAAGTGGTCAGCGAAGACTTCGATATTTCCGGCGTTTGTTTATAATTTTTCTAGTCCATTTTCAAAGGAATAATTATGTTATTTAGTTTTAATAATCGTTTGATGGGTAGCCAAATACTTGAATCGTTGGGGTTAATTTTTCGTAGGTAGACACGATATGAATTGTATCTGATGATATCCAGTTCCCATATTACTCTTCTGGTAAATTGGTTGACCCTTTTATTTACCACTACGTTTTTGGTATTTTGCCAAATTCATCCAGCTTTGTGGTTTTGCTTTATAAGATTTTGAATTGAGGTTTAAAGTGAGTCTGATGAGTGATTATTTGTTTTGTGATTTTTAATAATCGCTAGGTTGACTGCATTTTTTATTGTGTTCATTAAGTATTCGTTGCTTATGTTTATGTCAGTGATTTCCAATTGGTGGTCCGCATGTTGATTTTATGGGGTCCGCGATTGTGTTGTTCTGTAGTGATATTTTTATTTTATTTTAGTCAAATAATTAACTTTGTAGTTATATGAAATTCCGAGTATTTTTGGACTATTGAAACTCGATTATCGCGAAAAAAGTATATAACCAATTTCATACAAATAAATAAAAATAAATAAATATCATTATCTTCACTATAACACTATTATTACTATAATTCAGAACGCGAAACCATACTGGTTATTTTCTTTCCATAAACCAATAAAATATATTTCGGACATATAATTTAAAGTAAATGATCAACATTTAGTTAATAGTCTCAGTCATTATATATACTGGTCAGCGATTAGTGCAGTGTGTTCTTTTTTATACATGGTATTTCAAAATTAAACGAATAAGCATAGTCCATAATGTATCAGTGGTTAAAATCTGGTTCACTTAAAATGCCTGTATGTGAAATAGAAGAAGATAATGTGAATGATATGAATAAAGTTAAGGTAAATAACTCATTCATTTATTTATCAAAAGAACTTTTCTACTACCCTGCTACCCTAAAATATGTTAGAAGTGAAAAATAATGAAAAAATAAATTCATTTTTAGATTATATGGCCTAATAAATGTTTATCAATTATGATCGTTTAATTGCTGTTTAATTAAATATAACATAATAATTAATCTCATGTTGTTTTTTATTCAAATATTGTTTACGTTTATAAATAACTACAATATTTTTTTTCTTTCAACGTGTTATTATTATCATTCCACTAATAAGTTTATCCAATTACACATGTTATACAGCAGATGTTGTGCAGTACCCAAATTACAGTTCTACATGAAAAAATTGACATCGAACAAAACTATTAATATAAACAGAGTAAAATGTTTTAATTAAAAATATTAAAATATATAGTATGCAGCAGGTTACTTTAATAAGGCATGGCCGGTAAATGTAGTGTATGACTGCGTAGTAATTCAATAACCAGATAAATATATAATATACAATAGAAGTATTAGGTGTGCGTATACTTATTATATATATAATTTATGTACATAGCAAGTATACGTAAATTGTTTTATTATTATAAACATTTTACACGTAATGTTAATGGATTTTTTTTAATTAATTTTATAAACATGCATGATTTATAAAAAATGAGAAAATTACATGGTTATTAGATAGTTTTTTAATTTTTAACTCTTATAATTCGTAGCATATATGAAAAAAAGAGATACATGTTATCTATTAAATAAATTATATAATACTTAGTATGTGTATTTATATAATAGTTAGAATACAGAGAAAAGTGTATGGTTAGGTAAATTATTATTTTTATACACTTAAAATCAATGTATTTTTTTTTTATTTTTTTTATTTAGAATAAGATATTTACAATCTGTGTTTACATCACAATAAGCAAATTTGATAATTTATGTACAAAAATTTGACTTGAATAATTTGAAGAGGGAGTCAAACCAGTGATGGAACCCAACGTGTGTTTATTTTAGATTAACAAATCTCTACAATATTTTCTTTTGAGCCTATGGATGGGGTTTACGGGTTGGATAGATGCGATTTGTGATATTAATGGGTTAGTATGGGAAGGCAGTTTGAAGTAGAAGGACCTGTAATGTTTGGTGGCTCATTGGACAACTGACTCGATTTTTAGGTCAGAGTGTAGTGAAGAGTTGGAAACAAACCAAGGAGCAGACGTTACCATACGGAGGGTAATGGACTGGAATGCTTGTATCGTGCGAATTTGGGACGGCTTAGCACAGCCCCAAATTTGGATTGCATATGCCCATATTGGGCGTAAGAGAGATTTATACATTATAAGTTTGGTGTGCACTGGTAGTTTTGATTTTAAGATCGGACGGAGTAGGTGAAGGCGGCTGTTGAGTGTTTTTCTTTTTTGTTTAAGGTGTGGGCCCCAGGTTAATTTTTTATCAATGGTAATTCCGAGATATTTGACATTTGAAGATGATGGTATTTGAGTACCTTGAAAGTGTACAGGTGGGGATTCTGTTCTTTTTAGAGTAAATGGTACAAAAACAGATTTGTCAGGATTTATTTTTATTCGCCACTTAGTTGCCCAGTTGTCAATGGAATCAAGGTGTGTTTGCAAACAGTTAGATGTTTCGTCGGGGTCATTATTAGCACAAAGTATTGCGGTGTCATCTACATAAGTGGCCAAGGTGGTGTTTGTTGTAACTGGTATGTCGGCTGTATAAATATTGAATAGGTCAGGAGAGAGGTCGCTGCCTTGGGGGACACCGGCTTTAATGGAAATGTGTGGAGAGTATGAGCTACCATATCGGATTTTGTATGAGCGGTTTTCGAGATATGAGCGAATAATTAGATAATATGGCGCAGGTAGAAAAAGTTTGAGTTTGTATAGTAGGCCATCGTGCCAGACACGATCGAAAGCCTGCGCTACATCCAGGAAAACACCAGGACAGAATTGCTTCATTTCAAAGGATGATGATATTTTGTCTGTCAACCTATGAATTTGGTGGACAGTGGAATGATTTGCTCTAAAACCGAATTGAGAGTTTGGGATAATTTTATGAGTTTGCATAATAGGTCTGATTCTTTTGAGTATTACTTTTTCGAACAGTTTTGCTAGAGTTGGAAGTAAGCTTATCGGCCTGTAAGAGGTGGCTAGAGTCTTTGGTTTATTAGGTTTTGGTATAAGTAATACAGTTGACAACTTCCATATTAGCGGAAAATATGATAGTCTTAGCATGGCGTTGAAGATAAAAGTAATTAGTAGAATGGGTTTGTGAGGAAGATTTTTCAGAACTTTATTAGTAATTAAGTCGTGGCCAGGTGATTTCCCATCTTTTAATTTTTTAATTAAAAATACTATTTCGCTAGGCGAGGTATGTTTAGCAGGTAATGACATAGGAAGAGGGCTGTTGATAAATTGTTCGATGGTTTCAGAGTGGTCAGAGTTCGGTATTATATCGGCGTGAGGTGTGAAAATTTTCGATAAGTGTTTACCGAATAGATTGGCTTTTTCGATATTGGAGATGGCCAGGGAGCAGTCTGAATCTGTTATGGGAGGGAGTTGTTCCTTTATTCTAAGTAAATTTTTAGTTGTTTTCCAAAGGGAACCGTCTGTTTGGTTTAGTGATTGGTATTTATTTTCAAAATATTCGGATTTATATTTTAATATTAATTTTTTTATAGTGTTCGCTAAGTGGTTAAATAGTTTTTTATCAGATGGGTAGTGATATTTTTGCCACCTAGAGCGCACCCGCCGTTTTTCAGAAATCAGATTTGTAATATTTGTAGGAAGGGGTTGATTGCTTGTATTGTGTTTACTTGATTGTGTTTTTGGGTGTGAGGATTTAAATATAGCAGATTGAATTGACGTTACAAGATTTTGAGCAGCGCTTTCTATATCCTCCTTATTTTTAAGGGATATATTAAGGTAAGTTGTGTTTTGCATAATTTCGGAAAATTCGTCCCATTTGATCGGACCTTGAGATAATGATGGATGTGGAGGAGTTGGTTTAATTGATGCAATTGTAGTTAAAAGGATTGGAGTGTGATCCGAGCTTAGGTCATTTAGATTGGTAATATAATGTTTTATGTATCTAGGTAGTGACGATAAAAAGAAGTCGAGTATATCAGGGTGTCTGTTATGGTGTTGAGGCCAGTAAGTAGGGCCCTTTGGGCTTATGAATATGTAAGGTATATTTTTGGTTATTTTTTGGAGCATTTTGCCTCTTTGGTTTTCTGAAATGCAACCCCATTGCGAGTGTTTAGCGTTAAAATCGCCACCCGCTAAGAATTGTTGACCAAGGGATTTTAAAAATTGATTTAGTTGTCTTGAGGATATGGCCGGGTGAGGAGGAAGGTAAACTGAAGAGATTTTGGTAGGAACGTGGTTTAATGTTATCTGAATAGTTGTCGATTGGATGGTGGGAAGCTGAACGCTTGGAAGTAGTTGATGTTGGATTTTAGAAGATATTATGATAGCAGTCCCAGCGTGGGCTGTTTTATCAGGGTGATCGGTTCTGTAAATTTTGAAACCTGGGAAGAAGAGTTTGGTATTTGGTTTGTAGTGGGTTTCTGTTATGAGTGCTATGTCTATTTGTTTTTTTAATAGTAAATGCAGTAATTCAGTTTCATGTTGTTTTAAGCCATTAGCATTCCATAGCAATGATTTCAGTATGTTTAAATTTGGTTTTTTAGTTGACATTGATTATAAGTTTATTTATTACAGTTGTGAGTAGCGATATGAGCGGATTTATTATTAATTTAAATTCAGAAATGAAAGATGAATGTTGTGTAGCTAACTTAGATTCATATTGATTTTCCGTATCATTTGGGAGAGTATGTTTAGGTGTGTTAGGATGGTGAGACTGTGAGGACAGCTTTGGAAAAGATGAGGTGTCATTTATGTTGGGAGGGTTAAGGTTGGTTTTGACACCGGAGTCCTCCCCCTTTTTTACAATAGAATTATATTTAACATCATTTCTTAAATTATATTTTATATTTGGAGTATTTTTACCATATTGGAAACTTTGGAGGTTTTTGTGGACTTGGCAGCCACGGTAGTTGGCTCTGTGATTACCTCCACAGAGGGCGCAGGCTGGTGGTTCGTCTTTGGATTTTGTGCAGGTGGAAGTAGAATTATTGGCAGAACATTTGACGCATCTTGGATGATGGGCACAGTATGATTTAGGGTAACCGTACGCCTGGCAGTTTGTACATTGTATAATGATACGTCTTTTGTACGGCTCTTCAATTTTTATTTTTGTGTTTAATAAAAAGGTGATATTGAAAATTTCTTTGCTAATTTCCGCAGGTTCCAAGTCAATAAAGAAAATTGGGAGTTTATTTTTAGTGGTTTTATTTAAGACGTTGGATACATTACGGACTGTGAAAAGACCAATTTCATTTATTGCTACGCCTATTTCCGCTAATGGAGTTGATGGGTAGATGTTTCGAATCACTACTTGGAAAGGTTTTTCCTCTTGAGCTTGATATGTGTGATATTCGGCCTTACTTTCTTTTAGAAAGTGGATGGTTGCTCTGTATGAGTCGGCGTTGTTGGTTTGAATTTTTAAGTTGTTGGCATTTGATTTAACAAAGAAACTGTCAGCACCGATTAATTCTGTTAATCGTGAACGAAGTGCAGGAAAATCCAAAAGTCCACTTAAAAAGATGGGTGGAGGAGGTTTGACTTTTTGTTCGGCTTCGGTGTCCGAGTCGATATCAATGAGAGTTTCATCGGAATTATTGATTTCATCATTTTCATTGGCAAGTACAGCGTATTTATTTGAAGATGCGAAAAAAGGTTTATTTTTTTTGATTGTTTCCATTTTATCATTTGAGTTAGTAGAGAGATTTCGTTTGGGTTTGTGCTGGACTGTTGTAAAATCGGTGTCAACATTTGATGAGTTTGAGTAAAAAACATTATTTGAATCGCTCTGTATACGATTTCTTTGTGAAGCATTTAAATTGATACCATTATTTATTTTTAAATTAGTTGTTGAATTGACTGTTGAATTGACAACAGTTTTTGTGAGTTGTGCATTTTACGTTATCGGAACGCGATAAGGGAAGAACGCGATAAGGTCGGCCGCGGCCGCCAACAGCGGATGCCTGGGACTCTTGTACGTATTATAAAGCCAATTTTATTTACCAGTTTACAAGAAAAATCCGATTTTGTGTTGTTTTGAGTTCCTTTTTGAAGGTTTGAGTGTGTTCAGTTTTGTTATCCGCATCCGTAGATGTCGGAAACGCCACGTTTGGTTGTTGTTATGAGTAGAAATAAATAATAAAGTGTATAAGAAATATACACGCATGTGCATCGAACGGCATACCATGCGAGACTGTATTTTTTGTATTGAAAAACAGTTCCAAGTTAAAAAAAACAGTATTTCAATCCATATTCCTAAAGATATATACGAGTGTAAAATTGTATAATTTATTAAATATTATAGTTACCTCATATTATTTACCGGTATCTCGTAAATTATACCTTTTTTTGATCATTTTTGGTCAGTTTTTATTAATTATTTAGAACATTTTTGAAAAGTTAAAACACTGAATTTCTGGAATGCACCAATTAGAAAAAATTGACTCTCACGAAAGACAAATTAAAAATCTGAGTAATGTTTCTAATCAAAAATGAGTAAACAGAAAAATAATGAATTGAAAAAAAAAAATATGGTAAACCCATATACATTTCTGGTTTCATTCAGAATTAAAAAAAAAAAAAAAAAATTATTATTAATAAATAAAATCAATGGAGAATGTGAAAAAAAAAAATTTCAATGCCTTAATGGTCATCAATATTGCAAGAAAACGCTTTTGATTGTTCTCTTTGTAAGTCGTTTTCGATACACCATAAATAATTGAATAATCATAAAAAAGTATCACATTCGATAAAATCAGTTGTTTTAATATTTTTACGGATGGTATGAGTGCTTATATATATTAACTATTTAATTAAATCGCAACATGTAATTTTAATGTCAGTTATATAATATAAAATTGTTACTGAATCCATAAAATGGGTTTGATTTATTTTGTTTATTGTTGCTCATTTCGAGGAACAGACACTTTTTCGTCCATTTTGTGCAAAAGTTAACTGTCAATTTCATGAATTAGAAACGAGATGTAATATAATATATATATATAATATATATATATATATATATTTATATATATATTATATTATATCTCGTTTTTAATATATATATTATGTATTTTATTTTTTTCGTCATATTACTACATGTCTACTGTATATATGTAATGCACTTCTAGTTCGCACCGATTGTACTCGACGCAACCGGTCAATCCACGAACCAATCTGCACATCGACTGCATTAACGGTAACGTCGATCCAGTTTCTTAACTTATTATTTTCCACTTTATTGTATTTTGTGAATTTTACCCTCAATTAAAAGCGTAATTAAAATATTGTAAAGTAATCGACCAAATTATGTTAGACTGTGATCTGTTTTTCTTTTTGTACGTCAGCCGTTTTTGTCGTGCCACGTATCTGTGTTATCGTCGTTCGCTTGGTCATCAACATTTTTTTTTATATATTCCTTTTAAACTCGTCATTGCGGCAATATTATTATTATTATATTTGTCTGCCCTTGTGGCATAATGCACTTATTACTATTTTTTATTAATGTGGCCATTAACGCAGTTGTTATTTACAGTATAATAAAGTGTTTTATTGTATTTAAATAAATAACTTTTTTTTTCTGTTTGAACCGACGGCGGCCCCGAAAATATTTACCACATTGCTTCGGGGATAAATAAATAACATACCAATATCAGCACCCACCGAGTTACCAACACTTATTTACTCTGTTACCACATTGTATATCCTGTAAGTTATTAACTTGTATGCATTTCATTCCATTCATCGTCGTTATTATCATTGCCCATCTGATATTGATGTTATTTTCTTCGATTTAGCGTGGTGTGCGTTGTGTGTATGTGTGTGTGTGTGTGTGTGTGTGTATGTGTGAGGCGGCCCAGGTAACCTAGAATTTCTTACCATTTACCAATCACCGTTTTTTAGTCTTCACGTAATTTTCAAGTTTAGTTTATAAGTATTCAACCGATTTGTGTGCGAGCTCTGTGGTCATTTCACTATACCTATCGGAAAACTTGCTTCTAATAAATAAACTCTATTTTTTTCGTTCCGGGTCGTAACCATCACCGCCGTCAAAGCGGTCAAAGTAAAGCTAAATTGGTTTTCTATAACCTAGGTTGGCTATCTCTTTCAGATAAAATGTGTTCCGAGAGATAATCTAATCAGATACATTTTGGTTGCAATAATTATTACTGTTTTCACACAATCGTATCACATCGACACTTCTCTTAACCGAATTTTAGCACACTTATAATCAATATATTTTTTTAAATACTTGAATCATAAACAAACAATATAAATTCCATTTTAATCAGAAAACAACATAAATTACTAATACGTTAAATACTTTTGATGCTTCTATTTGTTGTCACGTATTTAAATTTCTTTTCCCATTATATCATACGTTGCAATAACGAAATAAAAAAAAAAACAATTGAAACCTTATCAGCTGTAGATTGCATACTTCTATATCACGTATATAATAAAATATAACATAAATGCAGGCTCTAATAAAAAATCTTAGTATTCATTCTAAATCCCATAAACCTATTCCGTTTTTTTCAGGTAATGAGTATTTTATTTAAAATAATAAATGTATTAACGTCTACTTTATTAAATAGTATAATAATATTAAATTCAATTAAAAAAAAAAAAATAAATAAATAATTAAAAAACATTTTAGATTCTGAACGGAGTGATGGAATCTATTGGTTTTACAATGATGTGTGTTTTTTTATTTTTATTTTTTATTTTTTATTTTTTTATTTTTTTTTATTTATTTTATTTTTATTTTTGTGTCTGACGACACCTTTTTTGGCAGTAAAAATGCTTCAATTTGCTTATGTAGCAACTTTTCTGAAAGAAAAGTGAATCTAGTTGGTACTTTGGGGGGTCAAAAGTAAAAAATTTTCAATATTTTTTAAATGCGACGGAAAAAACCCTAAAAAAATAAGGGAAAAACGGGAGTTTTTACGCAAAACCAATTTTTGACAAAATCAAATTTTTTATTTTGCTTTAACTCAAAAACTAATCGATGTAAATACTTTAATTTTCACCAAATGTTAAGATTAGCGTTTTCTATACACCGTTAAATTTTCAAAGTATTTTGACTTTTATTGAGCTATTTATAGACAATTGAAATTTTCAACTTTTTTAATTTTTTTTTTTTTAAAATAACGATAAATTTTTTTTTGGCCTGCCAGAAAATCTTGAAATTTTAATGCAAGGTTTCTTATAAGTAGTTCCTTAACTGATAAAAAAAAATCTAAAATCGTAAGTCACAATTTTTTTTTATAGGTGCTCAAAGTTCCAATTTATACGAAATATGTAAAAATTGCGAAAATTTGAAAGTTATTTTGTAGATAAAAATTCATAGAATTTTTTCTGTTCATACTTAAGGTTCAAAATTTTAACACTAGGTTATCTAAAAGCTACTCTTCAAAAATCTTTAAAAAATTTCTTCCAGACTTAGAGAAAAAAATTTTATGACTGTTTTAAATTTAAATATTTACGAAATTGCATAAAATAACGATTTATTCTCGAACGATTTTTAATATTTGTTATAATTCAAAAAGTATAAGTCGCAGATTTTTGAAATTTCTACCAGCTGTTAAGATTGGTATTTCTATTAGGTATTATTTTTTTCAAAATATTATTTTGATTTTTAAGCCACTTATAGGCATTTAAAATAATTGATTTTTTTACATTTTTTTTTATGATCGGTGATAAAAAAAATTTGGCTCCTACAAAATACTTGAAAATTTAATAGAAGATTCCACAGAAGTAGTTCTTAATGTTATTCAAATATTATTAAAATCCATAGGCACAATTTTTTTTATAAGCGTTTGAACAGCGAATATTGACAAAAAATTACATGTAAAATATAATATAATGTATAATATTCTAGACTGACAAATGATATTGGTTTTTTTTAAAATGCCCTAACTCAAAAACGAAAAACCGCAACAACTTGAAATTATCATTAAATCTTTATATTGACGTTTTCTATACATGGTTAAAAGTATTTTGACTTATTTATAGATAATTTAAATTTTCGGTTTTTCTAAATTTTTCGTTTAAAAATAAAATATACTTATACAATATTTATAAATAACATTGTATTATATTCTAGACAAACATATCATCTCCGTTCAGAATCGTTTTTCGTATACAATGATACCTATCATTGAATTCAAATTTAACAAATCCATTATAATGACCTATCCTATGAAGAGTCGCACTTCACCCCCAAGTGTACAGCAGAGCGAGGCCCATCCAGTTCTTTTTTTAAATGTTTTTACGGTTTTGGTAAATTATTAATCTTACTATATAACAATCTGATTTAATTTTGATTGCTAAATCATATTATTCATTTATATATAAAAATATATTATTGACATTAAAATTGCCCACAGGTCTTATAGACCGGCTTCTTCACCGTAAGAGTATTTAAAAATCATGTAGAATAAAATATGATTTAGATATTTTAACTCAGTTAATCAGTATATTACTAGTGATGAGTTCCTATTATAATTATAATACAATATAAATAATAATATATAATTTACAACAGTAAAAATTACCTAAGACGGCACATTACACTGTATATAACTCGTAGGTCCATACAGTTCCAACAGAAAATTGTATTTAAGTATAATTTTAATTTATATTTTATAAAAAAAATTGTTATATTATATTTACAACATTATATTATAGAAACTTGATTGTAAAATTATTATCAACACTAACGGTTTGGTACCAAAATTTAACAGAAATATATGCATCTAAACAAAATATGTAATACGATATAATAAAATATTTTTTAGAAGACGATTATATTGAAAAATAATTTTTAAATATTTCAAAAAATGACAAAATATAATTTTCTTTACATTGTTGCATTGTGACGTCAGTTCAACAATAGTAGTTGAGAAATAGGATAAAAGATTGACTCAAAAATTAAGTTATTACTTTTTATTAAAATATTATACGTCAAAACATTTACAAAATAATATGGTGAGAAGGTGCTTGCTGTGTCCGGACTAAGACATATCTGACTTTTGGTCTGTTAAGAACCCTCTTATATACTAAGACGTCATGTAATACCACCCGACCCGAATATGATTACATTATAATTAAATTTCTTTTAAATATTAATTTATAAGCATTAGATTATTTTACGCTTTAGTGGTTGGCCTCGTGATTTCTATCTTTCAAAAGATTCTTATAAACAAGTGCTCGTTGTTAATTGTATGTTAATTTATTTATTAGCAATATTACTGAGCCATCAACTTCAGTTTTTATTATATGGTATTATGTATTTGTTTTTTAAGATTTATACTTTTTTACATGCAATATGTGTTCATGATCTTTTGTGAATATATTCGTACATCGTTTAATAATAATAATAATAGTAAGATTAAGTCTAATGCATGTAACGCCCTGTTTAGTGGTTATCTAAGGGACCTTAATAAATAATTGTAATAATCGTTGAGTACAAAATATTCAATCAAAAATATTGATTTTTGTGTTCAAAAAAGCAAACTGAAGTTAATAATTAATAATAATATAAAATTTACTGTAAATGTAAATTAAAATGTTTTTTAATGAATAATCAAAAATCGTTTTGCGCATAATAATTGTACAAACGTAAAAACGCATAATTGAAGATATACAAGTGAAAGTGGTACGTAAATGGATGTAAAAATATGATAAAGTGTTTTGGTACCATTTATGGCAATAACACCTCCGACGTGACGCAACGCAGAGGGTTTGGGTAAACGTTTGGTTTAATAATAACATCGACACGTGTGCTCGGTGATTGAATGGTACTTAATGGTATAATATAGGCATACCGAACACAAATCCACTTAACTTTACAGGGAGTTTATGCCATGGAGCCGGGACTGTGTGAATGATTGATCGAGTGCAGTTCCTACTGAAAAGCACATCTATCGGTTTCCTCTTCTTTATTTCCCATCCACTCGTCTGCACACCACTCACCGTCTTGGCAGCAAAATAAAAAGGAAAAATAAAAGAAGCCCTTGGGCAACGGTAGCGGTGGCGATGTAGAAACTTTGAAATTTGACAGGGCGAAAGAAAACGCATTGCAGACACGTCGATCAAATCGAGGTTTTTACACAGTCCCTTCGTAACGTTCGACCCCCCTCCGGCAACCGAGACGGATTCAAATATACATTTATCACCCTTTTATTTGCGAATTCACACTCAACTCATAAAAATCTGATGTGGAATATCTTATCGGCATGCGCGCGCGTGTGAACCTCTTCGTTGGAAAACGGAGGGAAAAAATAGACGCCCAGAGAAATTATGTAGAATGGTGTATATAATTAACGTATTTTTAAAACTTCTTTGGTTTTCGTAAAAACTTTAGTATTGCGTCAGAATTGAAATAAAATCAAAACGTACGAACAGAAATCTGCACGATTTTCATATTTTTTTTCAAGTTAAGTAACGAATATAACTGTAAATATTTAATAATTGCACAGTTCTTGGCACTCGATGTCAAAACTAATTTAAAATTAAAAACCTTGAATGTTTAGCCTTTAGTGACATTCATTGTCTTTTAGAAAGATTTTACATTTACTTGATTGAACAATAATATTAATTTACATATTTCAATCTGATACGGGAAAAATGTATGTTCGTTTTTCACAAGTAACATTACGTCTAAAGATGATTAATATAATTTCTTTCAATGATTTTGGTTTAAGCCACAGCGTCATAAAATGTTGAATGAACATTATAATTATAATGTTTTTGGTAATTTTAGTAAAAAATTTTGGTAATTACTATTTAAGGCGAAATAGAAGAAGAAGAAGAAGACTATTTTTATTAATATTATTATTCTTATTATTTACTTATTTTTATTTCCGTTAAAAAAAAAAATAATAATAAAAAATATTTATTGGAATTATACTACTCCAATAAATGTAAATACTATATAAAATATATATATTATTTGGACTTGATTGTATAATATTTAAAAAAGAACTATAAATAAATTTATATTTTTTTTAAATGTGTATAGCACAACCAAGCGTAGCCACTATCGTATAAAATCGGTTTTCAGATGTTATCGACACTAATCCGTTTCCATAGTTACTAATTTTTTACGATGTTCGTGCCACTTAAACTTCGTTTAGGTAGTTAAGTACAATATAATCATTTAATCGATTATTGCTTATCATCATTGCATTGGTCGTATTGTTCAGTCACACCTGATAACTAAGGGAGGCGAACGACAAAGGTGAAAACGATAACACTATAACACTACAGGCGAATGAAATCCAACCGGAGAAACCCACGATGATTTATCATTGCATATTGATAAATATATGTATACCATTATAAGCCATTATAATTTAATTATGTTGTATTTGCAGGGGACTGGTCGAATTCACCGCCGGATTGCGTAATGGTGAAATGTCCACCGATCAACGTGGACGATTCCAGGTTGATTATGGTCGAATACAACGACACGTACGGGAAACGAGCTGTGTTCAAATGTGCTTGGGGCTTTCAAATGACTGGTATCAATTCGATCGAGTGCTTGGCGGATTCCACGTGGTCGCATCGAATACCTACATGCACCGGTAATGCATTTTCCGCCATGCGATGTTAGAATATTTCCAGTTTACAACTGTATTACCGTGCAGCGAACACGCCCGAAAAACACCATACACTCACGAGAAGCGCAATATATTTATGTACAAACTGTTGTATACAGGCATTCTATTAGATTCCTCGTACTATTTGGAAATATATTACATTTAATACATTTTTATATCATTTTAAATTCGGTCTAGGAAATCTATTAGATTCCTAAGATTTCTGTAGATCGCCAATGCTACGTTAGCACATATTATTACTACTGCTATAACTGTTTACTTCTTTAGTTAATATATTATTTTATTCATATATTATAGCATACAGTTGATGCGTGATATTTGTGAACTGCGTACAATATAGATTTTTAAATACAAAAGTTTTTTTTTATTTTTATGTGGCCATAGAAAAATGTGATTTTCACTGGAAATTCGTTAATCCTAATTAATTCGGCACATTATGAATCTTGATTATAAATACATTAAAATCTCTTCCCTGGTTCTTTAACGATGAACCTATCAACTTTTATCTGAAATAATATTAAAATTATCATAAATAATTAATAATAAAATAGTAAATAATTTCATTTTATTTAAAAATTAATATATACTTAATATTGGGTGCGATTTTATATTATTTTTAAACACTTAATCGCAATTTTATAAACTTTGCATATATCTTATGATGTATTTTCAATTCGAAACCGATCATATTTACAAATATAATAATATTTCAGATAAAACTTTCATTTATATATAAATTATTACAGTTTTCCACCAGTACGTGCTATCAAAAGATTTAATTATCACACGATTCGTAACCGTGGTATATTGTTGTAATTTTACATAAAAAAGTTTTTTGAATATTAATTTTTATAATTATAATTATATTAAAAGCGAATTACACCCTCAGCGAGGTACACAGAAGCTAGTATTTATATATTAAATCAATTATTATCAATTATTAACTCAATAGTCATAGACAATTTTTGATTTGCCTCTATGACAACAGTTAAAATATATCAAGCACTTCCATGTTTATTATCTTCATCAAGTACTGGTATTCAAATTATTACACCAATTTTTGGTTTAAGTTTTTTACCATATTTTTATTTTTACTGCATGATTTTCAAGATTTAGTTTATCTTCGTTTCTTAAAGGTATTCTTTATATGATAAAATAGTTTTTTACTAAGCTATACTAATGTAGTAATGTATAATTTTATGTACATTTTCTATTCGAGATTCGGCATACTATAAATTACTTAGCAATTTTATTAATTTTATATTTTTACTGTTTATTTTTGGTATTCTATAAAATGCCAAATTCAAAAATTTTTCTATAACATTATATGTATAACAAATAAATGAAGAGTTATACAATTTTATAAAATTAATTTTTTTTAAAATACAACATGAACGTTTTATAAAATATTTCATTTTGATAAAAAATAAAAAAAAAATTTAAACGTAAAGCTATAGCAGGAAATACAACAATCACCTACTTACTTAAGTAAACATGTTACAGAAATATTCCTTAAATAGTACATTGTAAAAATTATATTATAATTTGTTAAAAAATATTTAGAAAATGTTCTAGAAGTAATTAATTTGCATGCATTTGTTAAATCATATGCATTTAATATTTTATAACTATTAATTAGATATATTTTTAACCGAGGGAACTATTTAGTGATTTATAAACTTTACATAGTATAGCTATTTTAATTCATATAAAAAACAAATTTTAAAATTACAAAATTGTTTAATTTGTACTATAACTAAAAAATTATAAATTATAGCCTCTATGAATCAGATTTATATATTAATTATTATTACTTATAATTGACCATCTAGTGATGGATCAAAAAAATATCTTTATTCACAGTGCTGTTTAAATAGAAATAACCTTAAGCTTTAAATTATTTAGAGTATGAATTGCATTATAGATCGGTTACGTTTATAAAATAATTTTGATTTTATTCGCATGGGTTTATTGTACTACGAGTAATCTAATACACGATGTATTCTATAGTGTGAATTATCTCATTTAACTGTTTACGAATACCACGGATATTATTCATGTATCTATTATATAATATTTAATCATAAAACGGAGGTGTGCATTTAATCGGCGAGGAATTTAATTTTCAGGATCGATACAAAACAAAAATTCTGTTCGATCACAATCCCACTATTATTTTTTCGTCAACACATTAAAAAAAAATATAATTAAATTCTCTAATTGCTTCACGATACTAATAAACACAAAACTGAGTTATAGCTCATAAAAAAAGAAAAAGTTGTTATTTCGATTTACTCGACTATTGTTTGTGAGGTGAATGTTTGTGAAGAAATAAAATACCCAATTAATAACAACTACAATGATTCAGTAGACGTGTTCTTAAGACTATATTCATAATTGTTATTTCATATTATATTTTATTAAATATTCTATCTGTAAAATAAATAAAGTTATACAATGTATAATAAGTCTAAATGAAATCAAGACATGTAATTTTACCTCTCTGTACATATTTCAAATCTTAACCATTCTTAAGGTGTTATTTCTACATTTTAAACAATATGAAACATTTCAAAACATTATTGAACGATTTTATATACTAAATTAACTTAAAAACTTAATTTTTACAATCACTGCAGCAATAGAAGAAGAACAATATTTTTGAATAAACATTAATAAATAGTTTTTCATGAATTAAAATGAATGTATAAAATACAATTATCATATATAACATTAATATTGTTTATTTAACGATCACACAGTATCCAAATCGCCGTGATTTAATGTAAAACGTTCTATTACTTTATCTCTTAACGATTATTGTCTAACACAAATTAAATAATAATTACATATACATGATAGCTTTGATATTTTGTGTTATAAATTAATATGTAATGTATTGAACGTTTTTTTTTTTGGTCTTAAAAAGGTTACTTTGAACTCGTACCGTTAATAATAAAAAATCAAATTCTCATTTAAATATGTGCGCACTCATGTTACATTTTCTTTGTTAATGGTGAGCCTGTTCTACAAACACACTAACAGAGTCACTGCCTAAATTATTTGATAACACTGATTGTAATATTTTTTCGAAATCCTGCATAACTCACAAAATACAACAGTATAACGCTAAATTTCTATCACGAATATCAAATACTTTCGATAAATATCATTTATCATCATCGACTAAATATCGAAGATTGGTGAGATTAGGGACATGAACAAAGTATATAATATTCTCTTATAAACAAAATTTTATATCTTATCTGGAGTCAAAAATCAGATAATTTGTAATGGAATTATATAAATTGAAATAAAATTATATTTACTTATATAAATTCCATAATAATAATTCTTCCGAATCTAAACTTATTTGTTTTATAATATAAAGTCGTAATTTAAATGATCATTAATTATTTCTTATTTATCTACGATCATCCACATCCGTGAAACCAGCTTATGCTAATTTAATAAATTCGTAATAATAGGTATAGAATATACCATTTTTAACTTTTTTTCATTACTATTTTTCCATAACACAGTCGTAATAATTATTATAAATCCCTTGTAAATCTTTTTTGCATAGTTGTTGTTTTTTTTTTTTTTTTGTGATTGTATAACCAAACATAAAAGCCAAAATCCGAAAATTAAAAATCTGAAATACCAACCGTCAATTTTTAAACATTGAATATTTCTGATTCACCAGAAATTATTGTAAGTATAATTTCTACTTAATGGAAAGCGTCAACATTTCTTCAATTAAACGGATAGTCCAATTAAACAAGAGTTGAATAGAACATTTGATGAAAATAAATGCAAATTATTCTAATTATTAATCTACTATACTGAATATATTGATTAAAATCATAAGTAAAATTAAATAACGAATAACTATAAGTATTACGTATCTTTTCCCTGAATTACAAACAATGTATCATATTTTTCTTACAACCTAAAGATAGATTGAAAAACTTTGAAAAATCACGTGATTGTGCATTTCCATACGCTTCAGGCGTTGTCAAAACAATTAATAATTACTAAATCCTACGCTGCATATTTCTGGACGGTTCAAACATTTTAGAACCGAACAAGTTATGCATTCCACGTCATCACCTATACTATACGCTTATTATTATTATGTTAGAGAACTAACCTATGTTAAAGAGACACGGAGTAATAATATTTATTTATAAATTTGCAGTCTGTTGTGTTTTCATTTATTTTTTTAACTGTAACTTAAGTAACTTAAGTGTGTAGTTAAAGAATGAATACATATAAATATATAAAAAAAAAAGATTAAACATTTAGTTTTCACTAATTAATAATAAATTATCTATTTTATTTTTACAACTATAGTTATGATAATACTATAGACTCAGATATAATAAAACTAAAGAATATATACAATAAAATGTAAAACAAACAGTATTTCGGTACTTGTAGGTAACGATCCGGTCTCTTCAATTAGCATTCAGACAACTGGAGGATAATTAGCACGTTTCTACTTAATATCCTGAATACAATAACGTTAATTTCCATTTTCACAACATTGTCGCAAGTACTCAAGGAGGAGCTATGTCGATGTACAACATGTTCTAATTCTAAACAGTATAATTCTCTCGGAATTGTATACGAATATGGATACATACGATAAAGCCGCCAAATTTATTTCATATTAAATTAAATTTATTAATCAGTAAATTTAAATTCCTTTACTAATGAGTTTTCTTGAAATTGTAAAAAAAAAAAAAATCAATAACTGTTTTCCATATAATAAATTACCTGAGTAATAAGAAAAAACAATTTTAATAGTTATCTTTAAAACATTTAGTTAATACTCGAGATACTTAATTAAAACAATTGTATGAATCGTAATAAGGTATTATAACATAATTTTTTAGAAAAACTGTTGAGAAATACGTTAATCTACTTTACTACCTATATAGTAAAATATTTGATTGAACATTTTTAATGAAAAAAACCACATCAATACATCATTGTCGATAATTTTGGTTCAGCCTGTCAATAAAGTGATGAATGTATAATTTGATTTATGAACAATGATTAATTAATTGATAACTAGTAAATTTTTCCATACTGAAATTTCAATAACGTTTAAATTTTGTAATTATAATTTGTTATTTCTTTTTGTTCGAATTTTCGTATGGAGTGTCGATAAAAATAATTATGTATTTACATTTTATGAGTATTAATAATATTTATGTTTTTAATTGAACTGAAGACATAGCAAGGCATTTATAAATCATTTAAAACATAATAATGACTTATCGGCTAAATATTTTAACTCCACTAAAATAATGGTTTCAGATTTAGCTGAAATGACAAATAAAATATTAAAACAAAACGTAGTTCAACGAATAAATAATTTGATAGATTCCATTTATGAGGACGATACTTTTAAACATCGTTGATTATTCTTATATAATATTCATATACTTGAAATTTTAATAACATTAAAAAGTTATATTTATTTTAATAATTCATAGATAAATTTGTAGTTTATAAATATATATTAATTTTTTTCTTATGATATGAGTGTTTATTTGTATAAGAAATACTTCGATATCGGCTGAATATAAGAAAATATCAATACATTTTATTTCAATAAATATTTTTAAATAATAAAATTTACTAATTTACTGTATGCGTTAATTTGAAATTATATATACTGAGTGTATGATAAAATATCAGAAAATTGTATTCACTAGACCTCTACGATTATGACTATATTATTTATCTATTTCATGACGGTGGATAAATAAGCCTATAAAAATGGAGTAAGTGTTTTTATTCCAAAAAAATTCGAAACTATGGTGCTAAGAAGAAAATATTAAGGAAACTTTGCTTACGAGATATTTTATTCATTCCCACTTAGACGTAAAGGGGTCGAAATCAATTATTGCATTTTATTTTCCGATCCTCTTTTAGATTCGCCACTGGTTTAACATTACTTATACGGTATTCTATTCAACCGTCAATAGAACTTTACCAAAGTATGACGGCCTCGTCAATATCCAGTATCAACGTATATAGATATTTTCCGTGTATGTATCTCATCAATCTTCAAATAAAAGTATAATATTATTATGAACAAAACGCGTACCTGTCAATCAATGATGAATTCAGCTGTACGTACTGTAACACTAATTATATCATTATCATTTATAATTTAGTTTTTGAGTTGGCGCGGTGCTCGATCACGCCAACATGGCCATGATGTTATATTTTCCGCATAAACAAAAAACTTTTTCGCTCCAAGAAGATTATAATGTTGAACATTATTCGACTCGTATTATATACCGACAGGCGACGTTCGCATGCGTTGAACAATATTCTTTGACATTAAATATATTAATGTTGATACGAACACGCGATGCGGTAGGTACCAACGTCGTTTCATATTGCCACGCGATATTCATTACTGTATCTCAGCAAAGTGTACTGTTCAAATGCACATGCCATCGATTCCTTTTATATAATGTTTCCTTAACCCTCTACGATTCAGTATAATATTACACGAGCGCGACGACAATTCCTAAATGCATGTTTTCATGAGCCTCTTCAGCAAAATGTGTCGAGTCAATAATCAAAAAGTCGCGTTGACGAATAAGTTCGGTAAGTACGTTAAAAAGGGTGAAAACTCCATACGTACCAACACACGGTAGTCTAAGCGCAAAAGACAATAATAATAGGGGAAAAATGTGTCGTTTTCAATCACGGTGTACATAACGAAAGTAAAATGCACACGTTGACTACAGTACTTCAATTTTACTGCTATTTGTAATGTATGTATACACACATATATATAAATATTTAACTGTATGCCATGTTTCCGTTTGGCTTATAATATAATATGAAATGGAACATCGCTATTTGGAAAATACATTGTGCCCATCTACTTCTCATTCTAAATCCGAAACATATTTTAACCATTATAAATATAAAAGGCATTCTAGATGACTGAATAAAAAAAAAATATTATTTCCATCCCCATGTACACCCTTCACTACCAATGCAACTATCACCATCATCTCTTTCATTACCCTTCTCTTTTTTTACTCTTTATAATTTCAATTTTGGTCCCTTGGAACCATTTAACTGATATCAGCATTTCCCTAAACTTTCCATTGCATACTGTCATATGATCTATCATTTTCTTCACTTTTATTGCTGCCTTTTTTTTATAAAATATAATACGTAATTATTCTCCTCCCTACATTTTTTATAACTCTTACAACATTATCATCTATTTGTGATATTTAATTTTAATAAGACACTTATATTTTTTTTTTATTAAAAACATATAATTTAAGTGTCTTATTAAAATTATAATTTATTAATCTTATTATTATTTCAGATTTCCGAGACTTCCATTTCAATAATTTATTATACACGTATTTTAACTATGACATACTTACAATATAACTATTTGTGGTTTTCATCAAATTAAATATTTTCGTTCGCTGTATTAAGGAGACCTATAACTGAATAACGGTTTCTCCTTCTCCTGCTCTGTATTAAAATATATTTCTTGTACAACAATAATGCTCAGCGTAGGTATTTTCTCACACATAGTTCACGGTAGCCGCTATACATGGCTGTGGCTGTGAGCCACCTCATATAGTCGTCGTAATCCTACAACAAGCCGAACGCCATTGTTGTTCAAATAGATGTGGGACACGAGAACAGTGATCAAGTTAGTGGTAGTGGTAGATGGGTTGGGGTAAGGACACGGAGTAAGGGTAGGGTTTGAGACCGAGAAAACGGGGTATGTAAGTGAGTGGAGGGGAAAAAGTGAAAGACAGAGAGACAGGCAGACAGAGTGAGATAAGAACAGAGTAATATATTTCATTAATCAAATTTTAAGGGCACGTGGAATATAAATCGCGTTGCAGCAGCACCCGCGACACAGACCGTACTCTTCGTCTCTCACCCCCAATAATTCTCCGTCCTTTATATTTCATCTTCGTCGTTGTCTTTTACCCCAAAAATATTAATGGAATTTGTCAATTCCGAAGCTTCGTGTACACTACACCCCACGTAATTAATTGTTACACTTGATGATTTTGCTGCTAGGGCTTCGATGATGTCTGTTCTACCGAAAACAATAGTATACCTACTTCACAATGCGATCACTGACAAACAGTTTTTTTTTTTTTTTTTATCAATCCGGTTCGTTCACTCAACCATCTTTATGATTTTTTTTTTCCATCAAAAATTATTGTTTTATTTAAAACTAATTATGCTTATTATTATTCGATTATGAAATAATATTATCATAAAATACATTTTGAAGTATATCCATTTTTAACTATATAATATAATTGATGAGATATTTTCATAAGAACTCGTTTGTATCAAACACAGTAGTATAGTTAATATAACATCAAATATTGGCATGCAAAATTAATATATGTTTCTGCCTCAGTAAATATCTTTAAGAAAAAAATATAAAAATTTATTATGAAAGAATATATTTTAGCATAAGAACAAATTCAATTAAGTACTGCTTTTTTTTACGGGATTTATTATTATATATATCGTTGACAATATTAGAGACAGAAATTAATAACGCCATATTATTTCATTAAATATTTATTTGTAACAATATTTTTTATCTTACCTAAACAACGATGATTTTTTATAAATATACATCAAAAAATTAATTTTAACAAAGATTGAAATAAAATTATGTACGGAAAAAACGTTTAGTTTTACAGAAAAATATTTAACACGTTGTTTCTTCGTGTTAATATTAAAATAGATTTTACATTTTCGTGAATTTATTGCGGTTAGTATGGTTAGGTAAGTAATTACGCGAATACTATCATTCTCCATTATGAAAAAGTCACATAAAAATCTAAAATATTATTTTTAAAATGTTTGTGTATAGTTACCGAAGCAGAATATTTTGTAGTTCAAGATGTAGTTGTTTTATCGGAATACATATTGTACATATTATTATGTATACTTTATATTTACGAGTACCTTTTGAAACTTAAACAGCATTTGCTTATGAACAAATTTTAAATGTATTCATTTTTGAGTTGTAAAACACAATTTCACAGTAATATAAATGAGGCTTTCGAATATTATGCTAAACACATGAAAACGAAATCACCATTGTAAACAAGACGTAGACAACGAATGAAATGTATGTGTAAAGTAAAATTCAAAGGGTGCAACAGAGTAAAATTTAAAAATATAAAATTTTGAATTCAATTACTCTGCAATATAAACCTATATAACTTTTAAAATCATAAAATACAAGTGAAAAAAAAAAAAAATGTTTAATGACCATAACTTAGTTTTTATGGATTCATCATGAAAATATGTGGACTAATATTTTGTCGCGTGTAATGGCATTATAAAATCATGAGTATATCATTTTAACTAAGAGCCATATACTGAATGAAAAATTCTCTTACGACCATAATAAGATAATAAATAAATAAATATTTTACTTGTCAATCTATAAACAAAAAACAAAATTCTGTATTATTCTATGTTATTAAAATTGTTATTATTATTATTGTGAATACACGATATAAAAATATGCAAGAATATGGTTTATAGAAAGTGATTATGACTTGTTCTATACAATATTTGTATAAATATTTTAATAACTGTGGCAAATTCTTCTGGCGTGCTCAGCATGGGCCGCATTCTTCAAGGATAAAGACATAATTTGTATAAATGTAAAAATTATTTTATCGTTAATAATATATTAACCATTTAAAAAATCAAAATGTTCAACAAAAATTTCATCTATTTCTGATAAACTGGTTTGTGTTTATCTTTATCGTGACATTTACTGAAGAGCATAAAATATCTGTGTTATTGCTAGGCTGTACCGTTTATTGTGAGACTCGCTCCACCAGCATCCGTGATTCTAACCTAACCCCATGGGCATCTGATTCTGTTGCGCTTCATCAATGATTTTTATAATTTACAAGTATAAATATATGACATTTTTTTTTTTTTTGTAAATTATTAATTTTAACTAACTCTCCTTTACAATTATTAAATTAGTGTATTAAATAAAGAGAGTAGAGAATTAAATAAATGTCTTATTTATAAGTAAATAGAAATTTGCGTTTTACTAAATATTATAAATAAAATAGAACTAAAGTAAATTATGATGAATGAACATACCTATACTTCGGAATTAGCATTCAACAACAGTTTAACAGTTTTTTAACGGATTAACATTGATTTACACGATTCTGTCAAATTTATTTGTATACAGACTGTGATTCGCTGTTTAGAAAAAGTTCATAGTTGAACTGTTCATTGATTTTCATGTAATAGCCGTCAAAGTATGTCTGATATACTGTTACAGAGTAAACGTGGAAGATTAATTAATTATTAATGTGTGCGTGTCCCTATGAAAACCGCAGATATAAAATGAAATAATACATATGTATATATATATATAACACAAAATAATAATATAATACGAACGGACATTGCAGCAAGCCTCTCTGCTACAATGTTTTTATATTTAAAATCACCAGGAAATTATCCGTATGCATAAATCGTATAAATTCAATACGAGTATGTGGTGTAAACCGTTGTGTAATAATGACTTATAACTACTTGTTATAAGTTTATCATAACGTCCAATCTGAATATCATAATATTAATATTTATCATACACATATGAATTCAATTACAATTTTTTTTCTTTTTTTTTTAAAGTACGTTTTTGAGACAATTATATCTTTGGGTTTTTCGATCAAATATTTTCACACGGAACCATAGATATTATGAATATTCGATTCCCAAATATTATTAAATTTAAAAGTTAACAGAAATCTTATTTGATACACATTTTGTTTTAATATATAATACTAAAACACTGTTGTGGTATATGTTCACTGAAAGAAGATTCACGAAAATATTTACATTTTTCTCGTACGTTACAAAACATGTTTTGTTATTCGAAAACTTTTAACAAAATTACTTTACTACGCATCCCGAACGTTCTAAAACATAATAATATTATTTGCATAGGAACTTTATAGGTACAGCGTGTTATATCACATTCAATATAGTAAAATCGACTTATTTTGCGTACCTATAGCTGTGTGAATGTTATTTTTTCCAACCTTCACCTGCTGTGTTTTATACGAGTACATGTATCTAAATAATTTACCATGATTAATTTTAATATTATATAATCTTCCTTCTATTTTTACATATTTTCGTTAAAATAATTTTACTATAGAGAACCCTAAAAATTGCTTATTCCGTCGCAAAGAAATTACATTTTTTTTTTTTTTTTTTTAAATTACCAATTATTTGAATAGGAAACCGAATGGAAGACATTATTTATATCCAAACAACTGATTTTAGGTTTTTTCACGATTATACACTACTATTGTGCTTCTGTCCGACGGTCGGTATCACAAAATTTGCCATGGTGACCAATATAATAACATAGTCTAGAGACAAATACATTTGGAAATCGAATATTTATTTGGGAACTTCCATCAGATGAAAAAAAAAATGAATAATAACTTTCGTAAAATATGATTTTTTACTAATAAATAAATAATTATCGTATCATTATTGTTACGTAAAATGTTAAGGAACACTTCGATGTGTATCGGAAACATAAATCTACCTATAGTTTATATTTTAAAAAAGGTTTAGTTTTAAAAAACATTTACATTTCATCATTCGAACGAAAGATTATCGTATTTATTTTATTCGACTATACCTCATATGAACACACGATAAATGCTGGGAGTAGAACCGACTGCAGCACGTATCCCCCGAGGGTACTATTGACTGTGGATATTATTGTCATTTCGTTCCTAAACGGGTGGGATTTTCTTCTCATTTCGCTAATGGTGTGCTGCCGTTCCCGCCATGCTAACCACATTCAATTGGTTTTAGCGATCGTGTTTTAGGCATAAAGATCTGTATAAGTGTTCTGGAACACCGAGAAAAGTATGACATAAAACCAAAATATCTTGAAAACGAATACAGGTAATCGCCCAACAAATATATACAAACACACATCGCAACCGATATATTATTATTCGATTTTAGATACGCGGTGAAAAGCATAATATTATTGTGAGCAATATTTATAATAATATATTCTTCCAATATTCATATGTTGACATGAAAAATAATACTATGTAACTGAATTGATTAAAAATGAAAACTGTTTACCATGAACATAAACATTTTGAAAACTTTAGAAAATAAAGTATAATACTGCACACAGTATATATTAAATATTGTAAGGAATAATGCCTGAGTGTATGCGTTTATTTAATTATTTTTTTCATTTTTTTTTCTGATAAACCAATACTTACATAAAGTTACTAAACACAATTTCAAGTATTTGATCTTCCCTATTCATTAATTACATTTACCAAAGTTTTTCGTAATTTTTGAAAATTATTAATATTTCATGAAACAAATAAAGATTTCTTTTTTTTTTTTCTTTTAAACGATCATTTGAATGCTTTTAAGAGGTGAATTTTAATTCAATGTACTTAAATGAAAAATTAAATAACACGAATCACCTCTTAATAATTGCAAATGCAATTGGTGATAATAATTTAATTAGCAAATAAACTTTGTTTCAACACTTCAGTGCATCATTGATGGCAATTTGAACACCTACTGCATGTAATACAATTATACAAAGGATTCTTCACATATACTAAAATATAACGAATTTGGTATTATATACCATAGTATATATATATATATATATATATATATATATATAGTACTATATTATATAGTATTTTATACTATATAATATATACACACTATAAATCAATAAAAAAATGCAATAATATTATATGTACAGATATACTTATATATATACATATATATACATATATACATATATATATATATATATATATATATATATATATATATATATATATATATATCCGAATGTCTATGAATACGATAAGTAAAATTAAAATGAAAATAAATGAAAAATAAAAATACATATAACCATCGGTATGAAAATATGGTTTGATAGATTATAAAATTATTTCACAAAATTATGCTTAAATTTAAAAGACTACTCTGTTACAATTTATTAAATATTATAGTATTATTAAAAGATTATTAAAAAAAATATGAGAAAATCTAAGATTTAATGTTGATGACAAAAAAAAATTAAAGGTAATAGTATTTTGATAACCAAGTAATGAGTCTAAGCATTTAGTTGAAACTTTTATTATGTAAAATTATATATATTATGTGTATATTATATATATATATATAGTATGTAATAATTAATGATATATCCTTTTTTTTTTTCATATACACCTAGTTCAGCTTAGTTTGTTGATAAATAATTAATACAATTATATTTTTAAAATGTGACTGATATTTATATTTATTAATAAACAAATGGTACACAAGCAATTGTGTAGTACTTATAATAGCCTTGTATGAATACAAATTAATGAAAGGCAATATAATTAGGTATACATTTATGGTCAAATAATGTAATCATTAGTTTTCAGTTTAAAAATGTTGAATCATTCTATTCCGAATAAAACTGACAACAGAACATTCTATTTTACTAAAAACAAAGAGCGACAAATGTTAAAAACTCACCCTTAATTAACATGATGGTAAAATTTATCTCATCATGAATATACTCGTATGTAAGCGAATGAATATATATTTGTAGCTAAAAGTAAGCTGATCGATTTACGAGAAATCAGAAAAATATTTAAATTTGATAGAAATAAAAACACTTGACAATACATTTACTATTTAATTTGGTACCAAATGTACTTCGAATATTGATTCAGAGTATAATTTAAAGCATACAATTCACATATTTTTCAAATACCATTTTGAAATATGTACAAAAATTATGTTCGCAATAATTAAGCAGTTAAATAACTTTCACGACATCAATGTTCTGACGAGGGACGTGCAGCTAGACCAAGAATATTTCAATTCCATTTTAAAGGTGAACAGAAATTGGTTCAAAGTCTGAACTAGTCTAAAAATTTGATTAAAAATATTTATTAGTTTATAAAAAAAAATATTAATGGAATAGATCGCGTCATATATCGTTAACTCAATTCAATTAGAATGATACTTCTTTGACCTTAATCATAAACAATTTTACTTTGACCGATTTCGACTTTAGGTCTTTTTGGACACTAAAAATCACATTATCGCCGGAATTGGTGTTTGACGCATTGTTTGGTGCAGTATTTGATCGATTGTAGTCACATAAATTCATAACTACGATGGTATTATATTTGCCATATGAATATATGTAATATCACCGTTACCTGTAAAACGGTTTTTGTAACAGTTCTATTTAGAATTTTTATTTATATTTTTGTGTGTGATAATACAGTTTTCTTATCTTATTACATGTACTCAGGTTATGTTTTTTATCATTATTCGGTTGTAGGTATAAGCTTCAAACATCATATGTGAACGATAATGACGCATCCAAGTACTTAAAATGTTATTTCATCGGGTTTTTAAGCAGTTATTATCAAAAATTTCCAAATAGCTTAGATGTTCTACTGGTATTTTATTTAAAAAAAAAAAGTGAAAATATACTAACGTTTATGAGTTGTAGACATACTACTCATTAAAAATTACTGTGATGATAGTTTAACAATTTATAGTAATAAAATACATTTCCTCCGAAGTATCTTATCAACTATTAATTTTAGTAATAATATTTGAGAAATTTCGTACAACAATACGACAGATTATGCATAGTTCTAGAAAAACTAGAATAACATAAAATTTCGAATACTGATATATCCTGTATATTTATAGAATGTGTATCTTAATAATAATAATTTTAAATTTGAATTCTATATAATTATTATAAAAAAATCAATTTGTACTGAAAACCTTCCAGTGGTTCATACATTTATAAACGTATAATCTTTTATTATTATCTTAACCCAGTACTATATACCGTGGGTTTTTTTTTTTGTGTGAATAAATCTAAACAATTTATCTTTATTGAAGTAAAATATAATTTGTTTGCATTACTTGTGTCCTAGTACAATAGGAAAAAAAGACGAATGAATGTTCAAACCAGACTCACCAACAATTCTATGAAGTATCCATGTATTTAAAAATTGTATATTTTTTAATATATAAATATATTTATTATACGTACCTTTTACATTTTTGTTAAATACTCAAAGAAGTATCATACGAGTAGTATCAAATCTATCAGAATTAATTACTCATGGATTTCAATGATATAAAATATCTTATGATGATAATTAAAAGTATATGTTATTTTATTTAAACCAGAAAAAAAATATATCTCATTATAATGACAAGTTATTTGATGTTATAGTATATGTAATAATCATATAATACAATTGTTTTCTATGATCACATTATTGGGTATTCAATTTATACAATAACCATGATGAAATCGAATAATGATAAGTAGTCGAAAAATGTCTGTAAAATCATTATATTATACTACAATAAATCATTAATTTAATTTTTATGAATAAAAAACAAATATAATTTTATTATTTGTTTATTCTGAAATTAGTTTGGTAAAAAATAAATAAAAAATAACTGAAACCTCGGTACCTATAACAGCTACGTACCACTTTTGCCTATACATTTCGCCGTCGGGTTATTTTTTTAGGTTTACCGAAAATAATAAAGATTTAGAGAAATATTAAGTTATAAACAAATAAAGTTTGTTCATAACTATTAAAGAAGGCGGAGTATTATTATCAAAAATTCATAACTTTTTTCATTTTTACAGGTTGTGTTTTGAACAGTGCTTAAATCAAAAAAAAAAATGTTTCTTGCTATGAGTTATTTTTACTTATTCACATTTTGTAGTTATCATTGTTGGGAACTTAAATGTTATTGAACATTTGCATTTAACGTTATTGGAAATTTAAAACGTTATTTCTTTAAGCTTAGCGTTTTTCGTAATTAGATATTTTAATGTTATTCAAGTTTTACGTTTTAACGTTATTCAAATGTTTTAATTTTATATCATAAAGACTTAGTCAATTTTTGGTATACATTTAAAAGTTACGACTCCTTACTGTTTTAAAAAATTACAGAATTTCATATAGTAAGTAACATTAAAATTCCACAGTGGGGTCACTCTTCCAATATTTTATTTAATATATTTAAATGAAAAAAAGAACTAAAAATTAAAAACAAAGCTTCACAGTTATATTATTATACACCTCACTTTGAATAAATTAGTTTTAGATTTAATACTATTGTAAACCTTACCAAAACGTATAATTATAGAAGAAACAATTAATTTTTTTTGTAAAGTGCAAGTATTAACAGGAATAATTATCATAATTCCAAACTATTTTTTCTCGGTATTTAACTCTATGATATATAATATGGCAAAACCAATTATTTTAAATTAAATATAAATAAATAAACAAAAATGTAATAATATTATTTACTTAATTATATTGTCTTTCAAATTTTTTTGATAAATTGTTCTTTGTTTTGTTATTCATTATAATATTCGATTATCGTTTTTGATATGCTATTCGTTATAAATTTAAATCTATTATAGTTTGCAGAATGTTATTTAATATAATTTTAAATCAGTTATTGATTGAATAACGTTATTAATTATCTATTTTAATCGTTTTTAGATAAACATTATCATGATAACGTTATAAAAATATTTTGAAGCCTTGGGTTAAGTGATTTTAATTAGTGTTCATTATTGATTTAGAAGAATAACATGTTATAAAAATGTTTTTATTATGATTAATATACTATAATATATAAACTATGAATATTAATATATTGTACTATATATTAAAATGTAGTAGCTCCAAAATAAATTTTACTTTACCATAACGATCAATAATTTAATAAACTCATATATTGCTTATTTTAATGATGATTTTTATCGTATTATTATCAGTTATGTCTCACTATTTTGTTATTTATAAACCTTTGAAATTAAATAAATAAATACATATTTGTTTTGTTCAAATTACAAGAAGAAATCAATTTTGTTACGATACATTTCTCTCTTAAACGTTCTATTAAAAAATGTTTTTACTTTTTTAATAAACTATAAAGATAAATGTGAGCATATTAAAATTGTTTTGTTAGTTTTGTTTAAAATTAAAATTTTTGTTTTATTCTACAATGCAATAAAAAAATAAAATTATAAAAAAAAAATAGTTAAAAGATTATTAAACTTTAAAGTGAATGTTTCGTGGTTGTGAAATCATCTTATATTTAACTCTAAACAAATATTTTGGAATTTTCACTCTCTGTTCGACATTACTTCGACATTCATTATTAATTGTTCGTGCCAACATTTCTATATGTATACATATGAAGTTTCGTTCACTATTAACTACACTGTATAATTAATCCAATGGCAAAATTCAATTTGTGTTGGAAGTAAAATATTTTTTTTAAATATTCTGAAAGAAAATGTTTTATTGCAATATTATTGCTGTACCGCTAATGCATAATGCATTAGACTATTGTATTAAATCGTATTAATAACAACTGAAATGTTGATTTAGTTTTAAACGTATTCTAATATCAGCTAATAAAAAAATTAATTATTTTTTTCGTAATGTGTTTCAGAAATTTTGTGTCCACCTCCGGTAGTGCCGCTGAACGGACTTTTGATCGAGGACTCGGCGCCGGGACGGCATGTCGTCGGATCCGTCGTGCAATTTTCTTGCGGCAAAAAACATCAGCTGATCGGCAAGCCCAGCATGGTGTGCACTGAAAATGGCACTTGGTCACACTCCACGCCGTACTGTGAGCATGCATTTGCTTTTAAATTTGGTTAAAGATTTATTGTTTACATTTTATCTAATGCTGTAATATGCGTTACGCGCGTCTAAATTTATATATATTTATAAAAAATATACCTAAGATTTATTCCACCGCACGGAAAACGTTATTTAATACACCCAAACACCGAAAAGTACTCACTCACACACATTCGCGCGCATTTAATAATATAAAATTATATACATTTTTTTTTTTTCTCATCGTGGTTATATGATAGTGAGTTATAACCTCCGTAATAAGATGAAAATATGAATAAAAATAATAAAAAACGTACATTATTACATAAATGGTTTTTACAAACGGGATACGCGTGTAAACCGACATAAGTATTACTTATTCAAAATAGACTGCTTTCGAGTGGTACTAATATTCTTATTATGATTTATTCATTATTATTATAGTGGAATTTTAATGCCAAAATATTATAAGATTAGTCCGGAGGATTATATAGGCATTTAATATGAAAAATTACTTATTAGGTATTAGCGTTGAACAAATTCGGTTTCAATTAAATATAAGTTTAAATTCCATTCTAATACTTTTTTTAAAATCTTCGTAATTTGTTTTTCGTCACAAGTTTAATTATATATATATATATATATATATATATATAAATATATAAATTTTTTTTTTTCGTACTTCGCGAGATAAAATATACGCAGTGGACTTTTTCCTTTGTATGCAATATTTTATTATTCAGTAGGCAGGTAATAAATTTGATATTCCTGTAGCCCGGGGTCGTATCTAAATATATTTGATGTTATAATACATGTATACAAACTATATGAATGTATAACATCCAATAGCCGTGCAATAAAACATATTAAAAAACTTGTATGTTATATCAGTGGTAAATGCTTAGATACGAATAATCGGATTTGTCAAATTTAGGATACCTGAATAATCTAAATAAACATATAGATCATTAGAAGTTTTGAACCTATATTTCATAATTTTCGTTACCAAACTTGTTATTGTAAGATAATATCCATATATTCTTACTAATTTTGTACTAACATAAATTATTAAATACGATAATATATTTTAATTAAATAATTTAAAGAAAACAAAATGACCCAAATGCATACTGCTAGGATTGAAAATTTGTTACAATACTATACGGTTTTTGAAGTAGAGAAAGGATGACGTTAAGAATAACAGAAGATTTGCATGTGAGAAATCTAACTAACTGGATTTTCAGTCCAATTAATGTATGAATATGTATATAAATATTTAACTGGCGACTCGCAGTATTCGTGGACTACTCACGATATTATTTACACGCATTTTGCTATGGTAAGCATTTACATAGCTTGAATGTATTCTTCGGGCTTTACATTTTGACATTAACTATCACACTGTAAAACTTCTAACGAGAAACACTAAGATGAGATAAAATATATTTAAACAATTAAACCTCTCGGTCGGTGGTCATAGTCGAAGATTTAATGAACGAATCATGGCGTTCAAGAAAAATTGTGATAAATGTTCAAACTTTTGCGCGTTCCGTTGAACCAATTAATTGCACTCGGCTTTCATTGGAATTCGCCGGAGCCTAAATTGTTACATGAACCATTGATTCGTTATCGTTTCACCGTAATGGTTGTTCACATGCATTACGTATGACAGTTAGAGCCGATTAGAAATGTTGTGAAGCCATCATAACTAGGAGCGACAGATAATCACGCACACGTACTGGATTGTCGCGTTCAACAATATTGTTTATGTACCGTCTTTATAATTGGCGTTTTCATTATTAATCTGAACGCTGGCACAGCTGTTTACGTAGATAAATTAGGTGCTGCTAAGATGTTGGCTCCAACTATTGGCGTGTGTGTGTGTATGAAAACCGAAAACCAGCTAACCCCGCCCGCTTTGTTTTTCGCAGGTAAAGCTAGATGCGAGTATCCGGGAGAGCCGTCCAACGGGCGCATCATCCCGCTGAAGTTCTGGTACGCGCCAGGGGACAAACTGAAAATCACATGCCTAGCCGGGTACGTGTTACCGCTGCCGCTTGAAGCCAGCCCACCCGTGTGCTTGTCCGATGGCACGTGGTCGCACTCGTTGCCTGAGTGCATACAGTACACAAACGTATGATCCGAAAGAGTCGCGGTGACGACAGAAAAATATGTTCCGACTTCTCGCGTTTCTTCACGGCCATGATCAAATGACCGTGTGCGCCACGGTTTAGCGAACCGCGTATTGTGTAACGAGTGTATTATAACTATGTCGAACCGATTCCGTTCACAAACTTATTTATATTATTATTATTATTATTATTATTAATATTGTTATTATTTTTATTATTATCATCAACGTTTACACTAGTCCCTGTTTTGTCCATACACGACGTATTTTTTGATGTATTATATTACAGTTGTTTAATAACATTAATATTATTTTCGAAGGCCGCCGCGATCATGTTTAAATAGGCTTTGTAATATTTCGCCATTTTCGGCATTATGTATATTTAATAGACCCTTATTTACCATCCGTAGATTTAAACGATTTAAATGGTTAGACTTAAATATTTATAAACAGGTGTTATATTCACGCGATCCGACTAAAAGTGTCACGCGACGGTGTACAGATATGGGTGACTTTTGTGGGTAATACGATTATAATGTTTCACAAGTTATTCATAAAACATATAATAATTAATATTGTCATTATTATTATTATTATAATTATTAGCATTATGACTGTCGCTTTGGTATGACAGTTAATACTTATCCAAGTGGTTCATATTTCATGAAAACAGTATAATATGGACGTTACTAGATCAACGATAATATCATTAAGTTTTTAAAACCATCAACTCTTAATCCAAAACACTTTTAAACATGTCTATGTACTTGATGTGTGATCACAAAATCTCACGTTGACGACATACGTACATATAATCTATAATGGCACCGGGATATAATAACCGTCAGATTTTCCTGTAGGATCACCAGCATCTGATCCTAGAAATTGTACAGGATTTTTCAGTTTTTATATTTATAGCCGAGGGTGATAATTCCGATTGTGTGTATAAACTCTCGGTCTTTTGACAAGTTATATCTCTCTCTCTCTCTCTCTCTCTCTCTCTCTTTCTCTCTCTATTTCGCTTTTATTATTATATTTGAACTTATGTAATTGACGGTCAGTAAAAACGAAAAATCTGAAATGCTTTTCTCTTCAGGTCCCGCAAAACGGGATAAAATCAAAAGGCCGTTTCTCAACTGAAAATATCGCGGTACTTGGTTCCCTATTTTTCGTTAACGAGAACATATCTTCTGAACAATAGTCGTACAAATTTATATACAATGTCCCATAAATAATTTCTTACTTCGATTATTTCATTTATTTCTTACTTCATACAACTTATCTTCTTTGGTGTAATATTTATTAACTAGATATATAATTATTATTATTTTAATTTATAATTGATAACTTCACAGCAATCGAGTCTTATTACTATATTATTAAGACACATTCTTTCTGAAGAAATATAATTAATACGAAAATGCTTTGTACCATCATACTTGGATATTTATCAATTAAAATGAGTAGTATTCGGAAATAAAATACACAACGTATATGATACGATAGGTGGAAATTCATATCATATGTATGATTATAATTTGACGACAATATTCAAATAGGAATAACAGTCATATTATTTTCGTTTCAAAAATACAAATACAAAAAGAATATAATTTATATGATACTATTTTATTTTAATATTGTGTAAGTATAAAACTAATTATTATAAGCAATATTATAAAATTGAGTTTCAGAATAAATATAGTTTTTAAACTTTATTGTATTTTTTACTATTATGGTTATTTTATTTATTATGTCTTCAATAATAAAACACAACGAACGTTTTTATTCGTCTATCTTCAAATCGATCTTGTTTCTTCGATCCTTTACGTATAAATCATTGAATGAAAATAATCTCAATAATATTCCACTAAATGTTTGTGTCTACATATTTTTAAAACATTTATACCAAAATGGTTCTCCATACTATTAACTATTGACATTTTTCCAATCGAAAATAAAACAATTACATCGCCCATATTTACATTCAGAGTCTATGACCAAGACTTACTTATAAAATATTTGGTAACCTATTTTCATTGTTTCTGAATTAATGTAATATCTTATTTCATTATAATTTATAAATTTAAATTTATTGTAACAAAACGACAATTTTTCAATTTCCAATGAATTACATTTTTTCATCACAAATAGTTTTTACATTTTACTCAGTTTACAATTTAAAATTAATTTTGATCAGCATTTTTTTTTACATTTTTATTTTTTTTTTTTTTTATTAAAATTAACTAACTCAACTAAATAATTTTAAATTTTAAATTAATTAATATTAAACTTGTTCACACAAAACTATCAAGTTTAAAGGGTACGATGTGTTTTATTTTACTACAAGTTAATAAACTTGTATGATAATTTAACTGCTAAAGCAATTTGGGACTAATTTGAAAATTATAAGTCTATGAAAACACGTGAAATATAATTTTATAGCTATTGAGCTACACTAAAATAACAATTATACGGTTATCCGAAGGGGAACGCGATGATAAATGGATCGTCATTCTCTATGGTTTTTTTTAATCAAAATTCTAATATTAATTATGATTTAAACTTTCTAAATCGTAATATTTTCAAAATTTGATAGTGAAAGCCGATTTTATATGGTGACAGAAATGTAATTATCATCGAGTATTACAATTTACATTTAAAATGTATATTATCTTTATAAAATGAAATGTTATAATAACAATAATAATGACGTTTAAATACTTACAGCTCAAGGGGAGCTCAATCTGTCCGAGCACAGTAATAAAAAATTAATATAGAAAGGAGAAAGCTCCATCTTCCAATTATAGGGATTAATTATAGCCACCACCGTGGAATAAATATTGTTTTCAATTTTTATAATCTTGTGAAATTCCTGTGCGGAACCACATTTACTTAAATTAAAAACCATTCGACGGGCTTTCTACGGCGGTAAACGTACAGCAATATGATTTATCATATTTTATTCAGTTTTCGCTATCGAACCGCCCACCTTTCTGTGACCCATAAATCCGTCGTTTAAGTGCATAATTACATAACGGCTTGACGGTCGCCGCGATTACGGTTTTACGTCGTGGCGTGCGGCAAACAAATATTTTCCGGGATTTACGTCCATCGCGTGCGGTGTCGACGACATTTTTAAACGTCATGTACTTACGCTCGCAACCACACACACACTCACCCGTACATACAAACACATACACATACACGACGTGAGTTTAACCGTTGTTAGCCCAAATCGTGTTTGTTCCGCCGCACACATTACGTGATTGCACCGAATCTGACTTTTAAAAACCGACCGAATTACATACACATACACACACACGCACACACATGTAAACGCATAAAGGCGAACATCCGACGTGAAATTACATAATATTAATGTGTTTGAGTGCATAGCGTTTTGCTGGTATTTCCCGTTTCGGGCGTGATTATGCGTGCCTACGATTAGGAGAGCACTCGGGGTGCTTGGCTCTCCCCAACATCATAAAAATCATCCCTACATTTTTAATAGTATCGCGAAATGTTTACCTGCGCGAATGTTACTCGGATATCTCTGATCGGCATAATCTCCGTAAAAATACCGTCTGAATCGCGCCTATGCGGTTGTCGCGTTTTCGACCGCCGAAACTATCACGATAATAACTTTGTGCCTGTGCAATTTTGTACACGAGTTATGATTGTTAGCAACCTATACCAAACGTGCAAGCGTCTAAAACAACAAGTTTGCAACTAGAGATCTGCTGGAACAGTTTTTGGCTGTGAAAAGTTTTGGTTGCGGTTAATACCACTTGCCTAGGTATATTATTCCATTAACCTAGATTATTCGTCGGTTAGCCGAATCGAGTGAAAATATTCTAATTCCATAATGTACAAACTGTTAATAATAATTAATATATTTTATTGTAAATCAATAATTACAGGTTTTAGTTAGAACTCAATTGTGTACGTAAAAAAAAAATAAAAATATTATTTCACATTGAACGTCAACTCGATTTAGACTTTTGACTGGTTAGTAACTGGTTTGTACTACTCTCAACGAGAAATCATTGTTTCTAACCGGTTAACAACATGTTGCAGCCGTCGATGGTACAGAAAACATTTCGTCATTTGTATCCGATCCGCTCTGTTGGAACATATTTTTGAGTTTGCACATGCACCAAATGTCTAAAACGCCGTTACAAGATGTTAAACATATTAATTTACGTTTATCATTCTCGTAGTTGTCAATCATTTTCGCACACAGGTGTCCTTACCACGCTCTGCGTAGTTTCGTTAATAATATTATCATTTTTGTGGTCGAAAACGCACAGACCCATACAAAAACAACAACAACAACAATAATAATAATAATAATAATAATTATTAAAATTATAAAAAAAAATTATAATTTTAAAATATAAAATTAATTTAGTAAATTATAAAAAGTATGGGCTCATGGGGATGGTAAACACTACAGTGCGCAAAAGCAATGGGAGATTAAATTTCATTCGCTTTCGTCCAGCAATCGGTCCGTTTCGCAACCGTAACTGTAGTACGACTTTGCGGTTATATTTTTCCTAGGACCAGTAGCGTAACCGAGGATAGGGAGATTAACGGGTCATATATTTTTCCATGTACGCCATTGGCTTACACTATACGTGCACTTTCTGCTCATGATGTATACTAGTAAGGTAGTCCGCACATTTAAAAGATTTTGAAACTCTGCCGTTAAAATAACTAAGTAAGTATTATTAGTGGTATCATTCTATAATTCTATCTCAAGAAGCTAATAATTTTTAATTATATTAAAATCAGATGTTATAATTTTTATTACTTTTTTATTTTTCTAAGTTTATAAAGTTATTATTTTTCTACTGAAAGTTATTGCGCTTGACATACACAAATAATATTAATAATTAAAATGTAATAAAACAATTTATGATGGATATACCAAATTACTTTTTATCTCGTTAAAATCAAAAGAAAATATTAGCTAATTACATTTATATTGTTATCAATTTAATTCAAATTATGAAAACAGAAATAATCTATATTTAGTCATACCCTAATATTCAAATAATATTCATAAATAAACTAACAGATGTTAATAAACGTATTCTGTTAGCAGTAAATTATGTTATTTCTAATTTTATAAACTACAAATAATAAATATGATTGATATGAAATCTATGTTTATGTACTTATTTTAACTAAAAATATTAAAATTAAACAATTTTTATTCAAAAATTTAAACGCGTAAAAAAATGCATGTTTCGCTGCATATTTAGCATATTTATGTAGACCTTACAATAACCTTACCATAACCTTTCTGAATCGTATTTTAGCTGTTATCTCATTTTTCTTCTTAAACATAAAACACTCAGAATGAACAATAGTGTTTAAATTTTCTTTTATAAAGAGTTATATAATTTTTGTATTAGGGCAGTGGTCAAACTTGTAAACTTGCGACCCCCGATTTCCTTACTATACATTTTTCATGAGCTTTATTAGCCAAAAAAAAGTTCAAATTGATTAATGTCTGAGTGTGCTATTGTAGAAGTGTTTTTATAGTCGAATAAATATAAATTAAAATTTTTCAACATGGATTTTTTAAATTTTAAAAATTACGCTTATCGCGACCCAATCTTAAAGCTTACGTGACTCAAAATTAAGTCGTGACCTATAGATTAATGTATTAGGGGATTACCGAATGAATTTAATGATTGTATTTTTACACATGATCGCTAGTTTGAACCCAGTGACCAGAGGTTTGGCTTACCTGGTAGGATAACAGTCCTCAGAGAAAAAACTACCATCACTCTTAACCAACTGTTCAATACAAGTGTTAACCCTACTATACCACTACTATATAACATGCCAAGTACAGAGAATAATGTTCCTATTATTGAAACCCCTTTAAAATAAAATTAATTAATTAAATAATATTCGTATGATATTCACAATAATTATTGGAATATCTATAATTTTTATTTTTCGAAAATCAACAAAAGAAAGACATTTCTAAAATTTAAGTTTTACAAAAATAAACTTTGCTTCGTATATTAGGCATTCGTAGTTATTATGCATAATTAGTATATATTTATTTAATAACCATTATTTAAAAGTTTCTAAAAATTGCTCGTTAATAGTAATCGAAATAAACAAAGAACGCTATCCATGCTTATTTATAGTTTTTCTATTATATTTTATATACTATATATTTTGAATAACATCAGCATCAAAAACCGGGTAATTATTATTTTGATTACGTGAAATGTATATAAACATTTACAGTATTTATCATATATTGTTATGATAATACAAATACGATAAATGTTTGTTCATTTCACTACATTATATAATGTAGTTTTATGCTGTTCATGGGGTTACTTTAAAACAAACAATAGTTCATAGTGGTAATACCTGTAAATACATTTCGAGGTAAATATGTTGGCAGAGAAATGAGACGCGACCACTGTTCCCCAATGACTCGACATTTTACGCTGTCTACTAAATCAATCCTCCAGAGACCAATTATTGCTATATAATATCGTAAAGCTTCGAATATATAAATTGTTTTGTGATTTAAAAAAAAAAAATAAAATAAAATAATTTACAAACATAATTCTTACGATAATTGTGTATTCGTATTGTTTTTGTATACATTTCAATTGATTTATTTTCATAAATCCACCAATAATACCATTAACTATTGTAGATATATGAATAAGATAAAAGATAATTTTAAAAACTAATGTTTCAGAAATAATAATTTAAATAAAACCTTAACATGTACTGAGACCGAGTGTTTGAAAGTTTTATAGTACCGTATCTTAAAATTAGTACTTCTAGTAGATACACGAAACTATTTGATATTTTTATAAGTACACATTCGTATTTAAATCATGATTTGTATTTATAAAAATAAACTATTTTATATCTGTTGGTTTATTGTATGATTATTATATTTTACCCTCAGTATTATTTACTTACCGTTATATTTTACTGTTCATTAGAAAAAAATACTCATTTAAATGTGTAAAACATTGAAGGTTCAGTGGTGATCAAATTGAAGATAAATGCTTATAATATTTATTCAAATATCGAACAAATGTATTATTATTACGTTAATATATTATATATTTATAAGGTGATTGATAGTCAAGCTTTGTTTTAAATATGCTCCTAAAATTACTTTAGGGTTAGTATAAATATATTAGCATCCCAAAAATGGTCTTTCTTAAAATGTTACATGGCTGGTCACGTTTCGAAACAACACCAAGCTATTCTATGGAACGAAATTAAAAATAATTCGCGAAGTGAAAAACAATAAAGTCGTCATTGGTAAATACGATGGGTGAATAAATTATCGTTTTTAGATACGAAATCGGGTAATAGCTGCAAAGCATATATATCCTTGTAGCAGACGGGGACGTTAAAGCTACGCATTATCGGATAGGCGAAAAACGTGCGCGGAATCCGCGTAAACGGTAGTAGCTAATACATGGTACGTGTACACATAAAATACTGGCGTACACACACACAAGCACGAATAAGCATACACATAAAATACATACTAGTATACTACATACATTTTACGTAATATATACACAGAAATAAATCAGATCGTTTGGAGTGGGTTTATTTGGTAGGGTGTGGACTTTCGTTTTCTAATAAAGTGCAAATTTCACAGCGCATGCCAGTAATTTGTTTTTTATCATCTCTTTTTTTTTATAAATTGCTATCATTATTATCCAGTCTATCCTAGTCGACCGTCGAAGTTACTATGCTAGAATGGAAAAGTTTACGATACTTACAAATTCAGGATTTGCAATTATAGAACAGGTACTGGTGTACCTAGTATATAGAATATAATAGTATTAGTATTAGTAGTAGTAGTAGTAGTAGTAGTAATAGTAGTAGTAGTAATAGTAGTAGTAGCCCTGTGTGTATTGAGGTGTTTCCATAAAAGCGGCACAAATTATGCAAGACAGATGGTAAACATCGAGATTCGGGAACAGTAGCAAGGGGAATGGAACGCTGAAACGACTAAGAGTGTACATCAAGCGCGGATCCAGCCTACCTTAACGGGGGGGGGGGGGGGGGGGGATTATAAATAATATCGCAATAATATTTTTATTATCGACACTTCATACGTTTATGTTATAAAAATAAAAGACGAACATTTATGATAATAACAATTAACAATACATTAGAATGGTATTACACAAAATAATGTAATTTAATAGTACAACAAATTAGATACAACACATTTTGATACGGCTGACGGGGGGAGGGCGTTCGCCCCTACCGCCCCCCCTGGATCCGCGCCTGGTGTACATGTTGTAAGAGGGGATTCATACCCAATGTACGCGATTAGGTAAGTAGAGAACAGGGGCAACGGAATATAATTTTACACAATTTCTGATGAAGCATGCTTTCAATACTACCTACTTGCCATACGAATAAATAAATAAATAAATACTACCTACCCAGAATCGACCAAGTGACGATCCCAGAGTGTTTGTCCTCGGCGATGATATTTACAGCACGGATCATACATTATTCGAATAAACTTGACGAAGTTGAAAACTCACGGAGCCAAGGATTATTGTGGAGTAGGAAATCATGCAGGACATGGTATTCCAATAATGCTACAGAGTATTGTACGTGTGAAGTGGTTGAAAAATATGCAAAATATATTCTGGGTACTAAGGAACAGGAAGAATGGTTACGGCAGTGTTACGCAAATTCGAGACAGCAAGGGTGAGGGTGGTTACTCCGGTGCTAGAAGAAAGTGCGATAACGGTCGATTAAACAATACACTGTTCCTACGAATAATTTGTTTGTAATTGTTGTTTGTTATTATGATAATAGGTTCTTTAAAAATTTATAAAATTAGATAATAAATTATAATTTATTATATTTATAATAGGTTATGCACTAATACATACTGTTTGATATTATGTTATGATTATGTACACTTTTTATTATGTTATTAAGATAAATAAACATTGGTGGCCCAGCGGGAAAACAGAGCAAAGACTGTTCTCTTATGGGCTCGGCGATTAAGGTAAGAAAATAAAAATAAAAATATTAGTAGTAGTAATATTAGTAATAGTAATAATAATAGTAATATAATATAATATTAATGATAGTAGAAGTGATAGCAGTAGTGGTATAATATAGTATTAGTAGCAGTTTACATTGCACGCGCACGCACTCACTGCCTATGTAATAAATGGTAAAAGAGACAACCGAAATAAATTACTGACAGCGCGTCGAGGATCAATCTAAATCTCACTAAATCCTGGTGGTTATGTGCGCGACGGCAATGTCGGTTTATGCATATGCCGTCGTCAGTCGAACAAGATAACGTCCGGATGTACTCCCCTATATATCCAACCCCTGCTGGCCCCTATACTATCTTCACTTTCCGTCCGCGTTCGTGTACCAGCCGATACCATGACACGGAAGTCCTACCTCACTTCCAATGCGTCTAAATAGGTGTATGTGTGCGCGTGCGTACGTGCGTACGTGTGTGTGCGTGCGTGTGCACGTGTGTAAGTGTATCTGAGCGTGAACGTGTGTGTACAATTGTTTACGCATATACACGTTCGTTGTCGATAAATCGTCCGTTTTTGTTTGCTCGTGCGCCAGAAGGATATCGGTGGTTAATAGGAAGGGGGACACGCGCACGCACATAACGTATACGAGCCCGTAGAGAAAAGAAATATCGTGCATGGAACTCAAACGGCAAAATTGGTTTTGCTAATTTATGGGTAAAACAGAAATGACAAAATTTATCATTCTCCCGTGTGCATTTTTTAGTCTCGCGGTGTCGACATCAGTGGTTCGACGTGGGACTCGATATACATGGTACCTGCGACAACACGTTTTACGCGTATAATCTTATGTCGACAGGTAGCTGATGTACACGCCTGTGGGTGACCTTAACTATAGCTAACAAACGATAAAAAAACGCAATCCGATTACGAGTATATCATGCAGAGCCGTTTTTCTTTTCACACCGGTGTCCTCAAATATGTGTACCGTTACACTGAAAAGGTTTTCGTGAAACGCATACGGTGTTCACGTTGCCCGAACAACGTTGTAGCTATGGAAAACCGTAGGTAACAAAGGCGGCCATAAACGTGGTGGTTCATACTTGCTCATGTAATTCCAGACGGTTAAATAATATTTTCATTGTGGGGGACGATGCTGATTTTTCAATATGAACTTTGATCATTAAAAAAATAAGTCATAATTTAAGGAGTTAAGATCACTTTATTAAATAATTGTAGTAATTTAGTACAAATCGTAAAAATATGTTTATAAATAAGATATGCTGGTATGAGTATAAGAGTATGCTTATATACTTATATGCTTATAAGTATCAACTAACTAACTAAAAATTGAAATGATAAAATGTACACATTACACAACAAATTGTGAACTAAATTTCTTGATGGACCACACCAACAGCACCTTTTGGTTACTGATAACTACAATAATAAAATGTATCTTAATAGAAATAAATTTTCCAAATGAAAAATACAATTATGAAACAATTGCAGCTGTAAGTTATAAGCATAGAGTAGAAATGTTAAAATACCGTATTTTATTTTGTTGTTGTATAATACCGTATAATAACGGTATTATACCTGTATTATACCGTATAAAACCTTCCAATACCTAAAATTATTGGAAATTTAACAGAGGTTATAAACCTATTATTAATTATGAAATACGAATCATTTAAAAAAAGGAATGATTTAAAAATGACTAGAAGGTCAGAAAACTTATAATACAAGATTTAATTTAATAATTTTAATGGATATTTTTAGACTGAGTACTTTCCCTACTCATTGGGAACACATGATATGGTAATAATCAGGGCTCGGAAGTTCTAGCAAATGCATATTTTTCTTGGTTCGTTCTAAAACATCCAAATTAAGATACAATTATGTTTCACACTTCTCTGATGTCATACACGAAATTTAATTTTACTATTTTTTGCATATTTACGATTTTTACCACTATTTTGCTAATTTAGAGATTTAAATGCTGTTTATGGGCAAATTTTTAGATAATAAAGGAAATAAACACATATTTTTGAAAAACTAAATTACCTACTAAACAGCAGTCTACGAATATGTGAACGAAAACAAATTGTTTCATTTTAAAATGGTCTTCATCCAAAATAAACAGTCTTAGACCGCTGTTATCGTCGATCAAATCGGACAATTCCATTCGTTTCTAATAAATTGTTTATTTTTAAAATCGTGTCAGTCACATCGTACTACCGCACTATCATCGGATTTGTTGTATTATTATGCTGTCGTTTTAACAATGTTCTAATGACTGAACATGATAATTTTATTTTAATGTTCGGTCATCATTTAGATATGTCACGTGTTCATTGATCGTTAACTGTTGTACTTACTCTCAAATAGTACCTATAGTTCTAACATACCTATCACCTTATTCTATGAAATACATTAAAAATCTGTAAAATTAAAAAAATCAAATACTTCATGTTTAAAAAAATCTGCAAATTAAATATATCTTAAATTTCATGTTTAAAAAAATCCGCAAATTATTAAATATATCTTAAATTTCATGTTTAAAAAAAATTTTTGAACATTTTATTTTGCATATTTTCTAATTTTAAGTGCTATTTATAGCGCTTATATTAATATTTTTATGTGCATATTTAAGCGCTAAAAATTAATTTTTCTAGTGCTACAACTTCTGAGCCCTGATAATAATTAATAAATAAATAATAAATAATAATTTTATATCTAAATATTTTTAATCGTGGTAATAATTAAAAATAACGCCTTAGTTCTTTTTTTTTATACCTTCTGTATAAAATAATTTTATACCATGTGTATAATACCTTGTATAATACAGTTTTATACCACTGTATAATACAAACTCGCATCTCTAGCATAGAGTAATTAGTAATTACTCATAATTAGTATTCATAATTTTTTTTGTAATAGAAGAAAAAATTATGAATAGTATTATCATATTATTGTGAACAAAAAGTATCTACATACAGTATATAGTTAAAAATAATACAAAATTGGGAAGAATAAATTATGGGAGAAGATATATTCTTCTTCACTCTTTACCTGTTTAACCTCCACTGTTTCAGAAATTACCGTTGATCCATTTTATTATAATAAGCTGACATATATTTGACTATTTATTTTTTTTTTATTTTAGAAATAATTATAATCATTATTATTATTATTATAACTACTATCAAAATTAAATAACTACATACCTACAACAACTATTGTATATTTTCAGTTATTTTAGTAATTTTTGTTATTAAAGCTTATAAATCTCAATTTGAGAAAATTAATTTCTAAAAATCACTCAAAATACCAAAAGGTATATACCATTAAAATTAAAGAATAAAAAATTATTATAATAAATAATTGACGATTTTTTAATTTAAAAGCAAATAATTTAGTTTTTTTGGAAGAAATATCTAATGGATATATAATAATTTTAAAAATTATAATTTAATAAATAAACTTAAAAATCTTAATCTAATATTATGTTACACGCGTAACAAAATGCAAACGTGGCTAAATGTATCACTGACTATTAAGTCATAGTGACAATTTTAGATCCAGTCAAAAAATCTATTTCATATTTATAAGCTTAAAATAATTTTATAGTTAATAAGTTTATAACGTATAATAAGTTAATACGTTTTATATCTCAATATGAATTAATAACAACGATGAAAATGGAAATCACAAAAAACAAGTCGTGGCAGAATTAGGGAATAAATATATAGTTTGCTAAAGTTTGTTAAGGACACAAAATTCGGGATTATTAAAATTAAAATTTATAATTCGTTCTTGGATATAAATAGGTACCTTAAAAATGATCGAAAAATACTCTTAAAAATACTAAAATTCACCTATAAAATGAAAAAAAAAAGAAACTTAAATTCGAAAAAGTTAACTTGATGTGGCGTCAATACACCACAATGATTGATCTTGAATTAAATTTTTTTTAAATAATATTTCAAATTAGTCTACTAAACTGCACAATTTACAAATATACATAAAATCTAACAAAACAATGGAAAATTAAAAAAAAAAGTTTTATGTTTGAAAAATCTTTTACACTAAATTAATTATGTGCATGGAAATCAATGTATACTGTTTTGTAAAAAACATATACATTTCGCATTTAAATCCGAGTTATAATTAATTAATCCATCTAGTTTTCTCAAAAATCTAGTCTGTCCAACGAGAGAACGTGCTGATTCTGCGCATATAGAATGATGAGCCGTCACCAAGATCTCGTTTCTTCCTTTTAGCTACCCAATTGTTCCGAAGACAGCCGATCGATAATACGGCAACGGTCAGTAAACAACCCCTTGATTATTACCACCCGTATACAATAAACGAGTGCGCACCAAAGTTATTGTATAATTATATAATAAATCGTTAAATTTATCTTTATCGAAGCGATCTCAGTGAGGAAATGTATGGCTATGTATGGGCAGGAAATGCGCAAGAATGAACTAATTTTGGTTTGTCACGGCCTGATCTGTCACTGGAGAAAATACAGGTGAAATTTTAATTTTCTTACTCTTTCTATCATAGGTTTATCTACGAATAATTTTAACAAAGTACATGCGCGGAAAAACAACGACATTACGTACCAATGATATGATGCTGTAATGCTACACTATTATACAATGCTAAACATTATTTGGTTTGCATACATCGGTTTGACATGAAACCTATACAAGCTGCTTGTAATATATTGTCGTAGTAATTTTATTATTCTGGACGGCTGAAAATCGAAATCTTATTCAACCGTGGTTCGTCATCGCGGTCGCCGGAGAACGTCTCAAAAGTAATATTCATCCGTCCGGTTCGATAATCGTTACGTCACATTAAAGACAGCAGATAAATGAGTTTTTGTGAAAACACGAATGACATCAAATTTTACAGCTCATGATGAATTTTTAAACATCTCAACTTTATTTAATCAACGCCCACGCATATTTTAAGATAAACAGCCTGCGGATAATATAAATTATAATGACGATTTTTATTTATTTCTTACTCGTAATTATCATATTATGCTAACCACTTTTTTGTCGCAGGGCAAATATAAATATACATAGGAGAGCATATTTGATTTATACAATTTTTATCAAAATAAATGATAATTTATATAATAAATATTGATTAGAACAATTTTCTGCATTATACTTTTCATCAAAAACAGTATAAATAAAAAAACAAAAAAAATAAAATTTTCTACTCTTTTGCTAACATAATAATAATTTCACTAGATGATTCAAACTTTTTATTCTGATACCTTAAATTAATGGGAGTAAATGTTATCTTGATGACACTATCAACCAGGTTTATTATCTATGTATAGGATGGGTTATTAAACAAATAATATTAACATAATCAAATATATCCTTCATTCTAATCGATCAAATTATAAGATAAAGTTTCTAAAAAAACCACGTCTATATAGTTTAATGTTAGACCTTCATAATGTTATATGCAAAAATATATATTGCAGTTGTTGTTCATTTGTGTTGTACTTTTATTTAATTTTCATATGATCAGATATGTTTTAAATTTTATATTCTCGAACAAAATATTTACTATAAAATTAAGATGTATAAAAACAAGTACTAGAACCATTGATAATTAATTATTATATGATACATATTATCTTAATACCGCCTTGTAAATTATTAGAAACTTACACATTATTTTTTACTCACTATCGATTAAGTGTTAACATAACAATATTTTAACAAAAAGACAAAAAAAAATTAGTTATATTTTTATAACGTATTTTATGTGGGAATACACTTATGCCAAAATAATACACTTATATATTAAAACATTCTTGAAAATTACACATTCCATCAAGGGTATTATATTATGATTTCAATTAAATTGAAAATCATTTTAATTTAGTCTTTTCAAGTGGGACATTATATGTCTGGTAAGACCTCGTTATGATGATTATGCGATGGTGATAATGCTATAGAGCACTAATTTGTTGTATATTTGAACCATTGATCTACATACATAATTATATAATATTTAATTTCAACTTTTGAAGCATGAATAATTATTTCAATTAATTACTATGCATTTTGTACTTCTATTCATAAAAAGTATTGTATAATAATTATAATTTAAAACTAAAAAATAACTTGTTTAATTATTTTATTATTTCTCTTAAACTTATAATTATGTACATACTTATTTTATACTTCATCCGTAGTCAAATTATTTTATACTTCATCTGTAGTCAAAATATATTGTTAGACTTTTTAGCATTTAATCATTATATACAATCAATAAAATATATTATATTATGAAAACATTTTGATTATTATCTATATTTATAAATTATTATAATATTATATTTAATAATAATTAAATATGTTTAATTGATTTGTTTGTTGATATTAATTTATATTAATTCATTGTGTACGATCATGTATAATCAAGTTTTTATTAAAATTATAAATATTTGATCGTAATATAATATAATATTTATATTTATAAGCTAGGTAGCACATTGCAACAAATATTTTTCTTTAAACTAAGCATAGTTGATAAAATATATAAATGGAGTCATAAGCTATAATTGAAATAATTATTTACATTAAACTACAAAGCAATACATTTTCATAGTTAAAATTAGTATGTGATCTGACTATAAAGTGTAGTTGTTGTAATACAAAGATGTTATATTATTCATTTCATGACCTTACATTATAAGTACGATTATAATTATTTCTACCATTGCTACAATGAATATTCAAACGTAAGTTTGAAACTTACAAGGACTAAAACAGACATTAAACATTATTTACGAAAACGGTGAAAAATAAAATAAAATTATAATTGTTTATTTTTATTTATTATTTTTTATATATTTATTTTACTGTTAAAAGTATATTTTTTTTAAAAAAAAAACTACTTTTTAAAATTTTTAGTGGTATAAATGGTTAACCTTTAGTATACCTTATATATTTGAGTAGCATATCCAACTCAAAGTTGGATCTGATCTCAAGTGTTCTAAAAACTTCATATTATGTTGTGATGTTTATAATAGCTTGCAACCGAAAGGTCCAGCCTAAAGGTTAACGTGGGTAATCTTTGACACTCATCTCTAAGGTTGTGTATAAAACAAACGATACCCTTGTGTTTTATGCATCGCTATTGCGAGTATACATGCAGTAGAAGAACTTACGATTTTATACTCTTCCCGTAAAGCAGCAGAATTGTTTTTATTTTATTATTATTATAAACATCTGCCACTTCGATTTAAATAACAGATTGGACATAAAAAGTAAAATTAAATTACAAAAAAAAAAAGGATTTCTCTTACCTATTACTATAAATAAATTAAATCTTCTAGCAACGATGTTTCTTGAAAATTAGAATTTATTTATGACTCTAGCTCGTATAACGTTTCGTCGCGTTCCCCTTGTGTAGCATTACATTTGGCTATTTTCATTTACAGTTTACGCTAGACGAATTAAAACTTCAATTGTTTGTAAATACTTGAGGGATTCCGAAATTAATTACACTAAATTATTTTGTACAGCGAAAACATAAACATTGATCGTTAAACTTGACTTTTTTTAAAAAGAATTCTAACACCCATAAAAAAATTTCCACTTTTTAAAGTAGTAGATATAACATGCTTTGTATATTATAATCATATGATCAAAGGGTATAATTTGAACTATATAAACAATTATGCACACCGCGTTCCAGTGTGAGTGGTGCTTTAAATTGCTGTAATAATACAAGACAGTTCTTTATGGAAAGAATACATAGCTCGTTTCTCGTTAAAAAAAAAATATTGAACAGAAGGGTGACTGCGTTGAAAAATAGTTAAATATGTGTATAAAATAACTTGTCACTTTTTTATTTTTTGGAAAATAAATACAAAATTTAATTTTTGAAAATGTGAAAACCTCACTTTCTGGTCATGCTTAATATAAATGTTGAAAAAACCACAGACGTAGTACGTAGTCAGCGTTATAACAGCAGGTTCTATGCGTAGGTGCGTATTGCCATACGTAATATTTGGAATTCGTAAAACAATTGTATAGCTGCGTGCTAGAAATATTATTCAAATTTTAATAATCCCTGTCGTTTCAATACGCGCACGCACAATTACGTACTGCTATCATTATTGTTGTATATATTCTATATATATGTATATATATATATATGTTTTCAGTGGCATATTCATAAAAATATTTTGTGGGAGTTTTAATTTTCAATTATCTCCAAACCAAAATAAGTACCAACTTCTTAATTTTAATAAGTTGCTTAATCATAAATTAAAATATAATATTATATGTGTTAGTATTTACTTTATTAAAACTGTGAACATTGTTTAGTAATGACATGTTATAACATTATACCTATGTCTTAAATTTATTGTATGTTGTACAAAAGAAGAAAAACATTTCGGGGGAGGGGAATAGGATTACAACCCGTTAACCAACCCCTGGCTATGCCACTGTATGTTATATAATATCGCATACGTTGTCTTGTTTATGCGTGCATGGGATTCGACAATGAATGTTTTCACGGGGTAACATAATCGTGTTCGAAGATAAGGGCGCATTTCGAAAACGCATAACACCCCCATAACCGGATTAATAATAATCATCACCACCATTTAATCGATCGTCGGATGACTTTAGCAAAACGGTTCAGTTGAAAGCGAAAACTTTACCACTCGATTAACTCGTTAAAAATAACGAGTGCACCCAACCTACATTATACCCAACGCATGGTGCAACACTTTTCTAGCATTTCCGTTGCAGCAGTGCCACCCGCCATACGTCCTTTTCTCGCCATAAACGTGACGTACATGCGTGCGTGTGCGGTACGTGTTTGTGTGGTACGCGCGACAATTATTACCGGGGACAGCCACCGTCGTTCATTAAATGGCTACTTGCGAGAAGTTTTCAAAGCCACTAACAAATCAAACGGATTCGACCATCCGTAAATTTCTTTTTACGTGATCATTTTAACGTGTATAACGGACCTAATTACACGGAGAGAGATAGAGAGAGAGAGAGAGAGCAACCCTATTCCGTTAAATCTCGACCACAATTAACGTACAGGTATAGTCTTTTAGCGTGATCCAACTGTCAATTATATTTTAATCGGAAACTATTTAAATCCGATAGTTTAGTTTGGCATTTCCTCTGTTCGTTCATCGCGGAATCGCATTATCCAGCTAGTATCGACGTTGTGAACTGAATAGTAGAACAAGTTTCCAGATTTGTAAGGCGTCCGCATGACTACACTTTTGTTAGGTAAGTTTTTTTTTTTTTTTTTAAATGAGCAGTTATGTATTGTTCGTGCTGTAGACGTTGGACCTTCTTATTTTCGCCGCATAAAGCCAACAAAGAAAAACAAGATAAATTGCCGTTCCGCCTTATGTGGATTATTAACGCGTTCATTCGATACATCCGAGTAGGAGTAAATGGTTTTCTGATGATAATTGTATTCCGTTTAGAACTCTAGACGTAATGAAACGACGCGAGTATATAGAGTTTTAAATGCGATTCACGTTACACCATACAGTGTAGGATGACTACGTATTATGCAATGTACGTGTTAATGCATTATCATCGTATAGATACGTATGAAATACGAAAATATCAAGCATTTTTAAATTGAATTAAATTTTATTTTCTACGTTTAATTCAGATTTCGGATTGAACTATTAAATTTTCATGGGAGATGTCTACCGTAGACCTGTAATATTTGTTACCAATAACAAAGATTATGAACACATTATTATATTATAGTGTTATATTTTATGTTAATGTATATTTTATCAACGCAAACTCCATTGATATATACTTATACGAAGATGATATTTATAAATGATAGTCGTAACAAAAATTATTTCTATGTTAAAGGCTTAATACTGTTCTTGGAATTGTATTTGTATTTTTTTATAAACTCAGATCTTCTTATGTTTATATTTTATCTAATGTATATTTTTTTACAATAGTATTATCTTATTTTAATAATCCAAAAAAAAAAAATAGCTGAAATCTTTCAAAGAAGTAACTATGATAATACTACAGTTTGATTAAATTCATTTATGTTTCGATGAAAGTTAGTATCCAAAATTATTTGAGGTTTAATTATGAGTTATGTTGTATATTTTAAACATAATTTATAAGTTATAGGACTTAACAGATTTCTTTAAAAAAAAATCCTGTTTTCTTAATATTATATTTTTTAGTTTATCGGAAATTAAAAATATAATTCCAAAAATAAAATAATCACTATAGCAAATTTTCTTTTTGCTTATTCATAACATACTTTAAAAAAGCCTTCCAATTTTTCTAATTTATTTTCAAATATTATTGATCAGTGCCCATTGTACAATATTTTGTCCCACCAATATTTCTAAGATGATTTGGTAAGACACGGAACATCACAGATTGTGTTCCATATATTTATGAAAAACATCCCGAGAATTGTAATTGTGCTGCAATGATGTCTTCTATAAAACGTCTTTTAAACTGATTTTTATAAACTTCCTACCAACATCCAATTGTAACAATAAATTGCACGTGCATAGATAAAAATAAATGAAAAAAATATATAGTATAGCGGACGTGAAAGATTCGAACCTTGGTTTAACACGTTGAGTTAAGGGACTTACGCTTAAATCTACCTACCTATTATAAACTATTATAATATTAATAACAACATCATTTTAGATACAAACATATCGCCATAATAATAATTTCGCATTTAAGCTAACTTGAGTAGAAATAGACTTAGTTGTATCACTATTTTAAAATCATATAGCTATAACATATATATTTTTGTAACTACTGCTTCAGTGAAACATAATACTTAAATTAATAAAAATGTTAAGAATACATCATATATCACTACTATTATTTAGAAAATTGTTTTAAAATTAAATATTAACAAATAACAATATTATAAATAGTAGATTTTAACTTTACATTTTAGTATCAAAAACTTTATCATTACAAATCATAATATATAATATATATATTATATAAGTGATGTTTGTCGAGAATTTCTAAGTATTCTATATTTGTTGTTGTTTGTATGACAACTTGATACGACTGGCTTGTTAAGAAGTTTTTCAATTTTTTTACAACTATTATTTTATCTGTATAAAAACATCCCTCAAAGAGGTGAAAAAAGTAGATTTAAGTTGACAAGACGTCTACTTATGTGTCACTGTGTTGCCAACATGACGTATTTTTATTCAACTATGCTTTTAAAAGTTTAAAAGAATTATTATTTCACAATAAAATATACATGAAATGTATATGAATATGTACTGAAAGGATATTAAAAATATATAGCATGTCTTATTAAAAATAATTAAGTTAATAATTTATTAGCTACCGGTGTAATTAATATTTATATGCTATGAACTTCACGGTGATACTATTTAGACACCTTGGGCATTGTCACGAGGCCTCGCGAGGAGGGAGGATATGGGGGGTAGATCCACCCCCAATGTTCTTTATTTTCTTACATATAAGTAATCAGTGTTGGAAAATATCTAGTTACATTTATCTAGATAAGTTATCTAGATAAATTTATACTCAGTTATCTTTGTCTAAATAAAATTCTAATTATTTATGAGTACTTATCTATATAATTTATTTAAATAGCATAAAAATAAAATTTTAAAATTTAAAATATTTTTATATTTTCATTTTTACATTTTTTGATACACTGACGCGGACCCGTGCGGTAACCGTTATCGAAACGGTTGTCGCCGACCGCGTCTTAATATCACTCGTCAACCACCAGACCGCGGCACGCAACATCGTCATGACACCCCGTCTCCCATCCATCACAGGAAAGGAGACGAGAGCGGTCGCGACGACGTCCGTCCGGTACGGCAATTGAATCGTTCTGTTTTTCCGACACCGCGGAACGACTACCATCAACCCGTTAGTGTGTCACCTTGTTGTTTCTTTTTGTTCATGTAATTTTACATTCAGTGCACAACAATATACTCAAATTATTATTATTGACACATCGTTTTGTGTTTTTTATTATTATTATATTTGTGTCACCGTTTTTTTTTTTCTTTTTTTACACCGACGTGTGTTGTTCGACACCAAGCGCACCGCGTCAACACCATATACTTATTACACAGATAATAACTAACTAACAAGATGACAATCTTCTTATGAAGTTTATTTTAAAAAATAACTCTTTATATTATATGTTTATTTTCAAAATGTTTGAAATTTGTTAAAAAAATTACAGAAATGTATTATTATTTTATTTTTCAAATCTAAGATTTTAGATTCTGAACGGAGTGATGGAATCTATTGGTTTTACAATGATGTGTGTTTTTTTTTTTTAGATTCTGAACGGAGTGAAGAATGTATTGATTTTACAATGATGTTTTTTTTTTTTTTTTTGTGTCTGTCAACACGATTTGGGGCAGTAAAAATGCTTCGATTGCCTTATGTAGCAACTTTTCTGAAAGAAAAGTGAATCTATTTGGTACTTTGGGGGGTCAAAAGTAAATAATTTCCACTATTTTTTAAATGCAACGGGAAAAACCATAAAAAAATTTGGGAAAAAACGGGAGTTTTTACGCAAAACCAGTTTTCGACATAATCACATTTTTTATTTTACTATAACTCAAAAACTAATCGATGTAAATACTTGAAATTTAAAGGTGATTAAAAAAATTTGGCTCGTACAAAATACTTGAAAATTTAATAAAAGATTCCACAGAAGTAGTTCTTATTGTCATTCAAAAATTATTAAAATCCATAGGCACAATTTTTTTTTATAAGCGTTTGAACAGCGAATATTGACATAAAATTACATGTAAAATATAATATAATGTATAATATTCTAGACTGACAAAGATACCGTTTTTTTTTTAAATGCTCTAACTCAAAAACGAAAAACCGCAACAACTTGAAATTATCACCAAATCTTTATATTGACGTTTTCTATACATGGTTAAGTTTTCAAAGTATTTTGACATATTTTGACTTATTTATAGACAATTTAAATTTTCGATTTTTGTAAAATTTTTGTTTTTAAACATCTATAAAATTTAATTGGTTGAGCGAAAACTCTTGAAAATTTAATACTAGGTTTATAATAAGTTAAACTTATCGTAACTAAAAAATATCGGTGATCGGTTAACTCAAATTTTTTTTATAAGCCCTTAATGCTCAAATTTGTATAAAATGTGTAAAAATCACGATAATTTGCAAGTTATTTGGAGATAAAAGTTCATAAAATTTTTTCTGTTCATACTTTAGGTTCAAAATTTTAACACTAGGTTATCTATAAGCTACTCTTCAAAAATCTTTAAAAATATTTTTACCGTACTTTGAGGAAAAATTTTTATGACTGTTTGAAATTTAAATATTTACGAAATTGCATAAAAAAGCGTTTATTCTCAAACGATTTTTAATATTTTAAAAAAAATTTGGCTCCTACAAAATATTTGAAAATTTAATAGAAGATTCCACAGAAGTAGTTCTTAATGTCATTCAAAAATTATTAAAATCCATAGGCACAATTTTTTTTTACAAGCGTTTGAACAGCGAATATTGACATAAAATTACTTGTAAAATATAATATAATGTAGAATGTTCTAGACCAGTGTTTCCCAAAGTGTGTTCCGCGGAACCTAAGGGTTCCATGGGACAATCTCAAGGGTTCCGCAAGGTGAATATTGAGTGTAGATATTGTAATAAAAAATTATCACAAACTATCTTTAAAACATTACTTGGAGTACTTATTAATTTTATAGTAAATAATTGAAAAATCCAGGTTAATTGAACATTGGGGTTCCATGAAACACAAACTATTTCCTAAGGGTTCCGTGGTCGTAAAAGTTTGGGAACCGCTGTTCTAGACTGACAAACTATATCGCTGTATGCAACTGCCAACCCATCCTAATTGAAAAATATATTTATCGTTTCAAAATAAAATATGCTTTTTACAATGTTTATAAATAACAATGTATTATATCCTAGACAAACATATGAACTCCGTTCAGAATCGTTATTCGTATACAATGATATCTATCATTGCATTCAAATTTAACAAATCCATTATAATTATGACCTATCCTATAAACGAGGTGCACTCCACCCCTAACTGTACAGCAGAGCGAGGCCCATCCGGTTTTTTTTTTATTTGTGTCTGTCGACACGATTTGAGGCAGTAAAAATGCTTCGATTGCCTTATGTAGCAACTTTTCTGAAAGGAAAGTGAATCTATTTGGTACTTTGGGGGGTCAAAAGTAAAAAGTTTTCAATATTTTTTAAATGCGACGGGAAAAACCCTAAAAAATGTTGGGAAAAACGGAGTTGTTACGCAAAACCAGTTTTCGACATAATCAAATTTTTTATTTTGCTATAACTCATAAACTAATCGATGTAAATACTTGAAATTTTCACAGAATGTTTAGATTAGCGTTCTCTATACACTATTAAATTTTCAAAGTATTTTGACTTTTATTGAGCTATTTATAGACAATTTAAATTTTCAATTTTTTTAAGTATTTTTTTTTAAAATAACGATAAAATTTTTTTGACCGCCCAGATAATCTTGAAAATTTAATACAAGGTTTCTTATAAGTTGTTCCTTAACTGATAAAAAGAAATCTAAAATCGTAAGTCACAATTTTTTTTTTATAAGTGCTCAAAGTTCCAATTTATACGAAATATGTAAAAATTGAGAAAATTTGCAAGTTATTTTGTAGATAAAAATTCATAACATTTTTTCTGTTCATACTTAAGGTTCAAAAATGTAAAACTAGGTTATCTATAAGTTACTCTGTAAAAATCTTTAAAAAAATTTCTACCGTACTAAGAGGAAAAGTGTTATGACTGTTTGAAATTTAAATATTTAGGAAATTGCATAAAATAGCAATTTATTCGCAAACGATTTTAAATAATTGTTATAATTCAAAAAGTATAAGGCGCAGATTTTTGAAGTTTTTACCAGCTGTTAAGATTGGCATTTCCTTTATGTCATATTTTTTTCAAAATATAATATTGATTTTTAAGCCACTTATCGGCATTTAAAATATTCGATTTTTTTACATTTTTTTTTTATAATCGGTGATTAAAAAAATTTGGCTCGTACAAAATACTTGAAAATTTAATAAAAGATTCCACAGAAGTAGTTATTATTGTCATTCAAAAATTATTAAAATCCATAGGCACAATTTTTTTTTATAAGCGTTTGAACAGCGAATACTGACATAAAATTACATGTAAAATTTAATATAATGTATAATATTCTAGACTGACAAACTATGTCGCTGTAAGCAACTGCCAACCCATCCTAATTGAAAAATATATTTATCGTTTCAAAATAAAATATACTTTTTACAATATTTATAAATAACAACGTATTATATCCTAGACAAACATAATAAATAGGGTTCGGGACTTCCTGCACTTAAAATTATCGAAATATGCAGTTAAAATCGTCAAAATATACTTTAAAATATGCAGCTAATTTTTTATTTTGTTTTTTAAAAAACGCATAAGGTATGTTATTAATTATAATTATAAAATAAAAATCTAAAAATTAGGTAGGTACTTAATATAATAAAAATAATTTTTACACGGGTTACTCGTCTCCATTGTGTCGTGTATCGTTTTCATGTTCATCTGTTTCGTAATAAGCCTGTAAGAGTATGAGATTCATTAGGTTTTACCACACTATACAATTGTCGATATTATCGATAAAATAGTTGATTATTAGCGATAAAGAGACTATCATCGTAAACAGACGTATGTGTTAGATACGACAGACTACGACCATCCAATTATGATTTTTCCCGACAATTTTACGTTTATAAAAATATAAAAATGTGAAATATGTCCAAATATGCCCAAATATGCTAAAAATTGCTCAAATATGCGCTTTTTTTAAAATATGACAAAATATGCAAATTCAAACTTAGTATTTCATTTCTTAATTTCATAAAACAAATTAATAGCTCACTTAGAACAGACTACGATCACTACAAAAAAACATACAAATGCAAGAAGTCCCGAACCCTACTAATAAAAGATATAAAGAAGACATTACTGAAGTAAAATTAAAAAAGAATGCCCCGAATTCAAATGTTGCTAAACATGTTTTAGAAAATAATCATAATACACATTTGATTTGAATACAGACTTAGAAATATTGAATACCCAATTTAACAATTACATTTATTCAGTTTTAGAAGAGTAACGCATGCACAATGAAATAGAGAAAAATATAATTAATAATATTTTAAATGTACAAACCAATTTAAAAATAATATCTTATATCAATATATTATAGATAATAATATATAATCACGATCAAAATACTTATGTTTCTTAACACTTCCATGTCTAATATGAACTAATTTTAAATAATCTGTCCTATTAAAATAAATAATCTCTATGTAAAATTACCAATTTTTTTCAATGCATTTATTTTTTTATTTTTTTCATATTCAGTTGCGATTTTATTGATTTAGTACTCGATTTCATATATACCTGTCGGAGAATTTTTAATTCGAAACCGGTCGTACTTTTCAAGTTTAATAACACTCCAGGCTATGTATTTACATACTTATTTCTACGTACTAGCTATTTATTTATTTTTTTATTGATGTATAAATCAATTTAAGAGTATTGACCATTTAATAATTTTTAATTTGAATTACATATTTTATTGTTTATAAATTTTATTTTATCAGGATTTGATGAACTCGATGGTAACTCATTTCTTCGGCACGGTACGATATACACAATGCTACGGATTAAATTGTTTTTCCTACACGATGGGACAAATCATAGCAGCTATAAAATACACATACATAGCTCGAAAGCGCAGAAGGCTAACATTGTTACAGATAGATTAAATAATTGTTTACTGTTCTGTTACGTCGAAAACCGATGTAAACGTAGCAATAAACTGTAACGCGAGCGTATCACAGTCACGTGATGGTTGTTGGAGGGCGCGACCTGGAAGCGATTGCGGGATCGAGAAAACCCGGGAAGTAGCGTTTCCGGCGGTACGTCAACGACCGTGCACCGGCAGATGGCGGTCGTGTCGCTCGCGTTATCGATCCTACTCCGTGTCCCGCGATGGAGACCGCGGGCCGGCGTACTCGGCGAGTGGCGCGCGGTGATAAGCGACAGGCGAGCAGCTGCAGACTTGTTGATCGGCCGTTACTGTCGACCGAACATTGGACGCGACGAGCAACGGTAACACATCCAACGGACGGTCCGGTGAAAACACGTTGTCCGACGAACCCAACCGACCGCTCGGTCAGCCAGTCAGATGCTGCGAACCGTTTGAAAGGCGACAAGATGGCGAGGCGGTCCTGGGCGCTCGCGGTACTGGCCCTGTTGTCCCGCAGCTGCTATTGTCGTGCGGCTGTTTCGGACGACCAGCCGTCGTTGTCTCTGGATCGGGTGAGCGCGTCCAATTTCCGCGGTGTGACCCAACGCGCCAAATCGTCCGTGTCGTTCATCAGACGGCGTTGCGCCCACAACAGTTGTCGTTGTCCCCCTGGGTAGTGTACACACCCCTTTTAGATGGACGGCGACCGTGCTAACGTCTGCATACTGCCATCTGACCGATTCAAAGTCACAATTGTGCTCTCAATTCGGTCAGCATCAGTTGTATGTTGTAGCAACGGCGGTGCAACTCTAGGTTCTGATAAGCATGGTACATCTCGTGGTCAAAATGATTATCGTGCATTCATATAATATTTAACCTGTCAAGTGCATAGTTATCCCACCGATATCATCATATTATTGCGATTCGTCCTGCGTTCAAAGTATATTAGTGAATGTTTTCCATCACCTTCTGTTATCTTCAACATCTTAAGTACATAACTTACAGTTACATCTTTGTGGTTGTTGAATATTATTACTGATTTCTTAATTTTGAATTTCATAATTAAATATTTTAGTAAGTTGTAAATATTTACTGAAATCATGAATAGTATGTTAGATTGTGATTGATTACTGTAAACTGATAAAATCAACTATTCGATCATCTATTTAAAATGTCTAAAGTATAAATTGAAATCATTTGACGATGTAAAATTTAAATTCCCTAATGTTAATTTATACATATCAAGAACTAAACAAAATACCTACTTACATGACAGCTGTTTTCCAAAATGTTTTTTTAACATATGTTTATTTTGATTTTTAGTTCTATGGACAAAATCAAGTGGATAATACAGATAACTCTGATAATTCTAATATTGATGTATTTAATCAATTTCGTAAGTACTTAACTTTTAAAGAAACATTCGACAGGTATTCTACCAATGGTAGACTAACAACAGCTGTAAATCTTCCAATTCATCAATTGTGTAATATACAAATTAATTTAAAATAAACTATAATTTTGTACTTATTATACAATGTTATTAATTATTAGCATTAATAACTATTTTGGATATGTAGTACTTTATATTAAATTCATATAATACTCACAGTATTTACTTTGATTAATCTAAAATATCACTTATCACTAGGAAACATTATGCTATAAAGCTTATAAAATGTATACAATCTTATTTTCTAATTGGAAGTATAGAAAATATCTTATTCCATTATACTATATTGCTTGAAATCCTGATAAAAGTTAAATTATATACAATCATATTAAAAATAAATAACTGAATGTATGATCATTGATCTGATTTATTTAATTTGAGTAATATGTTTGATGGTTCACATTTTATTTGTTATTTTTTTAAGATAATGTTCAATAATAATTTTATATATTTTATATTTTTCAATAAAAACATAATTATTATACATTTATTTAAGCTTAATAGCTTCAGTTACAAATATACCAAATAGTTTTTCATTATGTATGTTTAAAAAACTAAGTGCAAATACCGTATATATCAGTAAAATGTTTAATTTATTGAAGTATACTAATTATTAGAATATAAAACATTTTGCTGACTATATTATTGGTAGAATACCTCAAATATATTATAAGTATTGGTTTTTTTTTTTTTTTTATATCACTTATATTTTCAACAGATTTACATGAATCTTCTGAATGGCCTTTTCCAAATAAAATTGATAACAGTATAGGTCAAATATCTGGAGTATCCGTTAGCAAAGACAATTTTGTGTATATTTTTCATAGAGGTAATCGAGAATGGAATCAATCCACTTTCCTGGAAAATGATGTTTACAAGGATAAATCTCAAGGACCAATATCTGAACAAACAGTTGTTATACTTGATTCAAGAAACGGTTCGGTTATCAGAAGATGGGGTAGCTACAGGTATATTGTTTATTTTTAATTTTAACTTCATTATTTTTTTTGCATAATATTTGTTGCAGATTTTATATGCCTCATGGTATCACTGTCGATCATGAAAACAATGTTTGGCTTACTGATGTTGCTCTTCATCAAGTATTTAAATTTGGCCCTAGTTTAGAAAGTAGTTCCGAAAATCTTTTAATGACTTTGGGTACTGCATTTGAACCTGGGAATGATTTAAACAAGTTTTGTAAACCTACATCAGTGGCTGTTGCAACTAATGGTGAATTCTTTATAGCTGACGGATATTGCAACTCGCGTATTATTAAATTTTCTGCTGAAGGACGAGTACTGTTGCAATGGGGCAGATCCACTAAAGTCTCAGGTTGATAAATAATGGTAACTTATTGTTATAAACAGATGCAGCCACATTTCTTAATCAATTAATAAAACGCTATTATTAAAAATTGAAAAAAACTAAAGTACAAAATATTTATTGTGAAAATTGTGTAAATTATACGTCAGAAAAATAAATAAATAAAAATAATTATAACTTTTTCTAAATAATATAATTTTTTTAGAATATCAGATTACAAAAAAATAAGTAAAAAATATCTTAAACATAATTTAAGAATATTATTCATCGTGTTTATTGAATAAATAAAAATAATAAAACTAAATGTTTTTTGTTTTTCTATTAAATGTAATTTTTGTTTTGTTAGTTTTTCATATTATTTAATATATTTATACTGAATTATAATGTAAATATTATGATGGTTATTTAATATGCGTTAATTTTATTAAAATGAAAATTCAACAATTCGTTTTTATCAAATATCCAATATCAAATGCACATATGTGATTTTTTTTAATTGTTGAACTAATAATGAATAACTTATATAACTTAAAACTACAATTACAACTTTATATTATGTAGTAGAAGTAAAAATTAAATATCATGACTTCATTTAATTTTATATTATTTAATATTAACCTATGTAGTTGTAATATTTTTATCTGAAATATTCTTAATTTAAAATTGTTTTCACATTTTCAGTTTTATATCAGTTATTTACTTAAAAGTAATAGCTATAGAATAACTCTATACTATATTGATTTTGTATATGTTTTAGTTCTTACATTATATTTATTTAAAGTGAATAAAAGCTGATACATTTAATTATGTCAAAAAATTGCAAAATTGAATTATAAATTATAAATCATTTAGTTAATTTATATTTTTATGGCTAATTTCTATATTTAAATTTAAATGTTATTTATAATTGGTATATTCAAATAAAACCAATAATAAATTAAAATAGATCAATTGTATAGTAAAAATAACTGTAACAAAATTCTTAAATTGGTACACAACCAAATTTTTATAACAATTTTTTTCATATTAAAAATAATTTAACTTTTTTGCTCTATAGTTGAGCCACTGAGAGAGTACTTCTGGGCAGCAACCGAAATTCGTCCTTTTTCATACATTCCCACCTCTAAACCCTCCAAAACACTGGTCGCTGTAAATGCATGCCACCGACACAGCTACTGAACGAAAAAAAAAATTTATGGCGGTGACTAGATGGTAGAGTGGGAGAAATTTGGGTATGAAACCCTGGAGCTTAATTATTTGTATGCGCAAAGGAGTAGTGCTCTCTCGGTGGCCAGACTATAAAACTAAACATCAGAACTGCAAACTGTGAAAAAAAAGTTCACTTTTTATTAAATAATTTATTTTAATGTTTAATACTAAATTGTAGGAGATTTGCCTTTGCCTCCTTACCAACTATGGATTCCTCATGCATTAACATTGGCTGAAGATAAAGATTTGATATGTGTGGCTGACCGTGAAAATGGCAGAGTATTATGTTTCAATATTAATAATGGAACCTTCAAATCTGAGATTAATACACAATTATTTCAACGTATTTATAGCGTTGCTTATTCACCAATAGCTGGTATGTAAATTAAATGTAAATTTAATGTATGGTATGTAAATGGCTAATAGTGTAATTGTTAAAATTATTCATTCTACACTTTATTATATCCCGAAGAAATGTTTATTTTAAACAATAATGATTTACTAAATATATTTTATAACTATTCTTTTTTAAATTTATAACCACGAGTGAATTATAATAAATCTCTAAATAATACATTTGTTTTTATACAAATAGGTTCTTATAAAATGCATCTCACTTAATTACTATTTAATTTATATTTCTAGATGGTGTATTCTATGTACTCAATAATAAGAATATGGATATTACAACTGAAATATTATCACAAGGAATTGTAATTAATGCTACATCATTAGAAGTTATTGGGCGATTTCATCCTAATGAAAATGAATTTGTACGACCTCATGATATTGCTGTTAGTCCTGATGGAGCATCTGTTTATATTGTTGAACTTATAAGATCTCATATACGAAAATTCGAGTTAGGTAAATAATTGTAATAATTGATTATTCATTGCAAAATCATTATTAATGCTAAATTATATTTTAGACTCGAACATTCAACAATTATACATAAATAAAATTCTTACTCCATTACATTTTTCAGAACATGATCAAATGCTGTACAAGAATAACATAATGAAAAGTAATTTTTAAATAAGAGAACAATATTTTACCATTCATCTATTTATCTATTATCTAAAAGATCAATATTAGTAACTTTAATTTATTTTCATAAGCTAAATAAGTTTATTTGTAATTTTGTATGGTAATAAATAACAATACTATTGTAAATTAAAGAAATTATTTTTTTTCAATAATTATTATAAATTTTATTTTAATATTTCAATATTATTATCAAATTTTTTAATAAATTTATTCAATATAATTGTAATTATTGTCAGTATTTAAAAACTAAAAACTGTATCCTTATAACAAAAATACAACTAATCATTTAAAAATTTATACTATATTATACTATTTAAACTATTTTTAATTTTAAAGTTTACTTTTTCATTTATAACAAACTATCATCATGAAATTTGTAATTGAATCTACTTTCGGGTTATAGTTAAAATAAACAATTAAACATTTATTAATATTTAACTATGTGTTAACATTTTTAATTTTTTTATTTAAGTTACATCATATGAATATTTTATTTTAATTAATTTTAAATGTACTATTATTACTTAATTATTTTTATATTATTGTATTTTCAGATTGTCCAGGGCTAAGAGAAAATACAGGCAAACAAATTTTAGTGATTATGCTAATAATTGCTGTAGGTTTATTCTTTACCGCTGCCATATTTGTAACTATTGTAATATACGCCAGAACTAAATCAATAGGTCAGTATTAACTAATTATCTTAGTAAATTAATTATAATTCATTCATTATTACAAACTTTGTATTACTTAATTATTTATATGTTGTAATTAATTTTTTTTTTTTTATTATTATTTTTTTTTTCAACAGCTTAACGGTCCATTAAGGACCTGCGCTGCCACTTGTAAGCCTCTCCATTTTTCTCTGTTCAAAGTCCAGTCTAACGTTGCATTCTCATCTATTAGTCTCATATCCTTTTCTACTGAGTCTTTCCATCTTGTTCTTGGTCTTCCAAGTGGACGTTTTTTATTTATTTTTCGTATCAGAACATTCTTTAATAAATCTCCATTAGCTCTCCATACATGTCCTAACCACTCTAGGTGTTTACATCTTATATATGTGAGTATATTTGGTTTTTCATACAGGTCATACAGCTTTTTATTGTGTCTTTTTTCATATATTCCTAAGTTGTCGTTGTACACCGGTTCATATATATTTCTTAGTATTTTTCTTTCCCATATAGCAAGTTTTCTATTGTTATCTTTTATCGTGGACCAAGTCTCATACCCTTAGGTTACTACTGGTCTAAGGTAGCTTGTGTACAAAGTGGTTTTAGACTTTCTTGATAGCAGTTTTGATCTCAATAGCTTGTTTATGCTAAAGTAATATCTATTTCCATTTGATATTCTTTCTTTTATCTCCTTATGTATGTTGTTGCTGTTGTTTATATTAACACCCAAGTATTTGAAATTATCCACCTTTTCAAAATTCATACTTCCCACTTTCAGGTTTGATTGGTCTATGTTTCTTCTGGATAGTATCATAAGTTTAGTTTTTTCTTCGTTGATACATAAACCCATGTTCTTGCTGGCTTCTATTAGTTTATAGAGTGATTGGGAAATTTCTTCTCGCGTATTCCCTAAAAGAACTATATCATCAGCATATGCTGAGATAGTTTCTTAACCAATAAATTCCATTCTTCTGTCTTCGTAAGCTTCTCTAATAACTTTTTCTAGTCCCAGATTGAACAATGTTGGGGATAGAGCATTTCCCTGTCATAATCCAGAATTAACCTCAAAGGCTGGTGATGCTAGCCATGGATAAGCAATGACATGCTCTATGTAGAAAACGTACTTTCAGTACAGTCTTGTCATTACACATCTTTACTAAATTTATATATTTTTTCGGAATTCCAAAATGTTACATTGCTTTCCATAATTCCTGTCTGTTCCCACTATCATAAGTTTGTTTATAATCAACAAATATCATATATAGGTCTTTGTCAAACTCGTAGTATTTCTCCATTGTTTGTCTTAAGGTAAAAATGTGGTCGATATTGGATTTCCCCTTTATAAAGCCACATTGATATCTTCCTATGATACCCTCTGCGTACGGCGTTATTCTTTCCAAAAGGAGCGTTGATAATATCTTGTAACAAGTATCCAATAATGAGATTCCTCTGTAATTTTTTGGGTCTAATGTGTCTCCTTTTTTCAATATTGGGCATAGTATTGCCGTGTTCCATTTGCCTGGCATTACTTCGGTTTCCCAAATTACCTTAATCATTTTCCAAATTTCATCTTTCTAAATATTATCTGATTTTAAGATCTTCGGCTACTACGGTTGTTTTCTCCAGGTGATTTGTTGTTTTTAATTTTTTTATGATGTTATAGATTTCCTGTTTTGTTGGAGTTTTAATATATGGTTCCGCTGTACTATACTGCATAGTTATATCTTTATGTGTTGATGTTGGTGGTGTTTTATTTAATAGGCTTTCAAAATGTTTTTTAAATTCTTCTACTACAGATTCCTCTTTTGTTATTAACTCACCTAGTTCATTCCTTAGAATCCTAGTCTGCGGTCTATACCCCTGTTTAATGCTGGCAGTCTTGCTAAAGAATCTTCTGGAGTTATTTATATTTTCTTCAATTCCCTCAGTCTTTCTTTTTTCACATCTTAGTACTTTATTGGTTTCTTTTTTAGTGTTTTTATATCTTTCCATATTTATGTCACTCGGGTCCTTGATAGTTTTTTCTCGTATGCGGTTTCTTATGTCTATTGCTTCCTTGCACCTATCATTATACCATTCTTTTATTTTTTCTTGTTTTCTTATTCCTAAGCAATTATTAACACTATTGACTACCGCCGTTCTGATTCTGTCCCATATCCGTTCTCCATCTTCATCTGTATTACTGTTGAATTTTTGTAATTCTTGTTGAGTTTTACAGATGAATTTCTCTAGAACCTTTTCTGACAGCTTTTCTGTATCGTATTTTACGGATTTTACAGATTTTACCTTTTTCCATCTTTTAGATAGCCTAATTTATAGTTTTGTAGTTACCAAGTAATGATCCGAGTCGGCGTCGACACCACTATAACTCCTGACACTTTTTATGCATCTTTTATGCTTATTTTGTATCATAACGTGATCAATCTGGTTTTTAGTTATTCCATTTGGTGTTGTCCAAGTTTTTTTGTATATATCTTTCCTTGGAAGTATGTACTACTAAGGGTAAAACCGTTCGTTGTACACAGGTTGATCAATCTGGTTCCATTATCGTTATTTACGTCATGTAAGTTATTAGGTCCAACCGTTGGTCTGTAGGTATCTTATTTTCCTATTTTAGCGTTAAAGTCACCTATTAATATTTTTATACAGCTATTTGGTGTTGTGTCAAGTATGTGCTCTAGTTCATCGTAGAACTCATTCTTAATATTTTCTTCTTTCTCTTCAGTTGGTGCATATGCGTTTAAGATAATGCTATCAAAAATGTGACCTGTGAGTCGAGTATAGCATATTCGGTCGTTTACTGCCGTGAATTCTTTTACTTGTGGTAATGTGTCATCACTCACTACAAATCCCACGCCATTTCATGTCTTCCATCCTTTCTTCCGCTATAGAATATAGTTATATCTTCTTTTTTCATATTTCCGTCATTTGGCCATCTAATTTCTTGCAGAGCTAATATGCTTATATTATATTTTTTAATAGCGTCCAGTAAGTACTGTAACGCTCCAGGTTTGTTTAAAGTCCTAACATTCCATGTACCAATTTTTATTCCATTTTCCAGTTCCGGTCGTTGTCCATTAATCCAATTCCTAGGCTTATTTTGTGGTTTTTAACATACATTTTTTTTTTCGATGTAGAGTTGTTAACCCTACGATCAACCCCCAACCTGGAGGACCAGACTACCCCAACTAATTATGGTCAGGGTAGGGCTATTGCAATGTACTAAGGTACATTGGGCGATGAGCGCGCCATTTTCCCTACGCCAAAAGCCTAGTTTACTATAATTAACTTTATATTATTATATACAAAATATATAGATGGTGTTTATAAAACCAAGTCTACAATCCCTAAATTTAATACAGTTTACTATTCAACAAGTTAGGAGTATATGTGATTGTAATTTTTCATCATTGTTTTAGATATTCCAAAAGTGTTCTATGTAAATTTTATTGATGAAACTATAAAACTTCTAGATGTATTTTCCAAGTATTTATGATACTCAATTTTCCTATCTGATAGATTTATTGCTTATATTATTCCCATTCCCTGTTTTTATTTTATTAGTTTTGTGAAACTTGGTACTTTTTCATTATCAAATTATACCATCATTTTTTTTTTTATTGATTGATGGGATAAATTATACATTAATCCGCTATTTTTTGTATTTCTATATGTTTTTGTATTAAAAGATATTAATCGGTAGTATAAAATATTTGATTTTAAAATGTAAGCAAACATAATATTTTATGTTATGCATTATTTGACCCATAGGCGGCATTTAGGGGGGGCATGAGGGGGCAGTTGCCTCCCCAGGAAAAATATTGAGAGGGCAAACTCATAATTTTGCCCCCTCATTAATTAAAACGATTTCTAATTTTTATAAAATATTTATGTTGAAATTACTATTGTACAATTATATAAGAAAATCATATGTCAGTTCAAAATTATCAATATTACCATGAATTAATATAAACTAATGTAAATTCCAGGAAACTGTATATTAATATAATATTATGATTACTTTTAAAACATAACATAAGATATACCACATATTTTTATTTTATAAGATGCGAATCTGTACTATTTAGCACAATTAGGGCCGTTCATAAATGTCCGATTAAGTGTCGGTTAAGACTAACCGGTAGAATTCTGTCGGTTAAAACATGATAAATTCTTCCGGTTAGCGTTATCAGGTACTAACCAAACATTGTAAGAACGGCCCTTAGTGTATGTGGTGATAGAACAAAAATACAATGAAAATAGGAATAAGAAACCACCCATTAGTGGCACTTGACTGGGAAATTATTTAAATATAAATTATAAAAATGTAGGAGTGTGAGATGTTATATGTTATTGTTGAGATAATAAGTAAAATTTAAGTGGAATGTATATGTATTAGATAAGTTGAATATGAGAAAATTTGTTTATGGGTCAGTAAATTATGATTAATTTTTGCCCACCCTATAATATGATCCAAGTGCCGCCTATGATTTGACCAAATGTTTTTCATGTTTTATACTATTAATTGTTTGCTGAATAAGTTAGGAAATTCTCTAAAATTAAATTATTATTGGTTCATTATGATGTCTTAGACAGTTTTCTATTAACACATCAACAGTGTGGTTGTGTGTCATGTGAAATTTTTATACCAAGCGAATTAGTTTAGAATTCCGTTCAAAGTAGTAAAACCAATGAAGATTAAGTAAACTGATTACAACAATCTCGGCTTATTGTCGTTGAACATTTGTGAACATATTTTAATTACTCCTTTTTATTTGGTTTGTAATAAAAAGTATTTTCGTTAAACGCGTTATGTACGATTACAATTTTTTTGATGTGAAATGAGAAATTGTTATCCGTAGATTAACGATATATAAAATTTACCGAAACCTTTCTTTGTATTTTTTTTATTTTTTTTTATCCTTTTTTTTACTGAATTTTCTTTTTTTCGGAATTATTTTTTCAATACGATTTCTTCTCTTCCGAATCTATTACATTTTTGATATGATGTTGTTTCAGCTCACAGGAAAGACGCAAATTTCAATCGCTGGCATCCTCGGACTCTAAACGCTGATGGATTTACATTGGGCAATATTTTTAACAAGAAACAACGAGCTGGTTTTGAGAAACTTGCAACTGTCGAGGTGAGTGAAGATGATGACGATGACGACGGCAATGATCTTACAGCGAGGGCTTGATATAATAATTTACAGTGTTAGTCGATAAAATTTATCGTTTAAACCATTATTGTTAATATTTATTTATTGTATACAATATTTATTTTTATTTTTTGCCCGATTCGATAATTGTCGAGTTTGTATTAAACAACTAATTAACTTATCAATCGCACTCATACACACACGTGGCAATTTAACTACATCAAACTACTTAGATCTATTTATACTATCTGTATAATTGTAATGTTATCGTTCCTATCATCATGTCATGACCAAATAAGCGTGAACAATTTTATTTATAGTAGCATTAATGATTATCTTAATAAAAATATAAACCAAAGTTTTAAAGACACTGCATAATAATATATTTTTATTGGATACATAATAATGGATCCATGACATAGTGTATAATTTTTGTTCCTTTCTCGTTCCTTCTGTTTCTCTTTGCTTGCTTTACAGTGTACAATTATGTTAATTGACCTTTTTATCTGAGATCCATGCCATTACAAAGAAGATATTACTTAGTTCTGAGCTAACCTTTTTTACCGATCCATCCTACACAGTAACTCTCTTGGGATACGCTTTTGTATCCTAATAACGTGAATATATCATATATCCCTAAACCTTATCTAGACTGAATTTATTTGTAAACATAATAAGTTTACCGCAGAATTACTCAACATAGCTCAATTTTGTTTAATTGAAGCAATAAACTAATGACAATCTCGGGAAGGAATCGCTTATGGTCTTGGAGATTCATCTGTTAAATTTAAATGAATGGTTAACTTGATTTTTATTAAAACATTTTTAGATACCTATATATTTATATATATATATACTTGTTGATTCATCGCAAGGGTCTGAAATAAATTCTCAACCCCATAAGATGAAACTGGCAGTATAAATATTAAATACGTTAGTAAATTACATTTTTTTTATCACGGTTCATTCTATACAATAGAAAATGTACATTGTGAAAATGTGATATATATTTGTATCATGAACTTATATTCGTTTTATTTAAGGCGGCTCTAAACGATTGCATTTTTCATGCATTTAGACCTATAAGCTGGCGAAAAATAAACATACTTCTAGTAGTCCAATTTTAACTTTAAATACTAATTTGAATTTGTTAGCTTCTTTTCTATGATCTGTAGGAAAAATTTTTTAATTTTTTTGTCTTGATATCACTTTAAAGTACAAGTTAATTTGGAAAAACTAAATAAAGTTATTTGGAATTGTACCACATAAACTCTTCAAAATTTCCAAAATCTGTTTCCTACAAATCAAAGAAAAAAGGCTGACGAATTCCAATCATTTTTAAAAATTGAAATTGGATTACTAGAAGTATGTTAATTTTTCGCCAGCTTATAAGCTTTATTCATTGTCGCGAGTGTACAAAGATATTTTTGAGACTGCAAACGTTGACTTGTGCATGCGCGTACGTGTGCTATGGAATATAGTCGGTTCCGTTCACCCGTGTCCAGGCGATAAGAAATCTATTGTTATCGAGTTTGAATTTCTTTGAAATTCTAATTTTATATTTTACATAATATTATTTAATTTAGTAATAGTACTGACTATAAATACTAGTATCAATGGAAAAAGTAAGTTGTTACCATCAGTTTGTATTTAGTGACGTTGTTTCATCAACCAAGTGTGCGTTTTATGCAATAAATGCAAATAATTTATTTATTATTTAAACAACCTTTTTATATATAACAACCTATTTAAAATGAATGATTGGCGATTTAGTAAAAAAACTCGTCCAAAATTATCTGCGCCATGGAAAAAAATACGGCATAATTTGAAAAATATACATTCCAAAATTAATAGAACCTTTGAGAACGACGATATTCAGGTATCTATGAGTTTATTGTATATAATAAATTAAAATAATACCTTGTAATATTGTAGAACTAATAAAAAACAGAGGTAATTTTTTTACTGCTATCTATATGGCCCAAGCATTTATTACAATTTACAAAATTGCTTATAATTAGGGATGAGAAGTTATAGGACTTACATATTATTTTCTGTATCTTCCATTTATAGCTAGGTGAGCTAAAAATCTGTTCTATTACCTAATTAATTGAAATTTGGTATTTAAATTTTGCATATTTTTGCATATATTGGTAGTTTTTTAAAAGTTGCATATTCATGTTTTTTTTGTACATAAAAATGGATATTTAGTAAAATTATGTGGATTTTAATACAATTGACATGAAAAATTTATTATTTTATGGAATTTTATATGTTTGTAGTCAATAATCAATAAAATAATAATGCAGATAGCAAATTTGACAATAATTGTCAAATTTACTATCTGCATTTTAGATTCTGAACGGAGTGATGGAATCTATTGGTTTTACAATGATGTGTGTTTTTTTTTTTATTTTTATTTATTTTTTTTTTTTTGTGTCTGACGACACCTTTTTTGGCAGTAAAAATGCTTCGATTTGCTTATGTAGCAACTTTTCTGAAAGCATAGTGAATCTAGTTGGTACTTTGGGGGGTCAAAAGTAAAAAATTTTAAATGCGACGGGAAAACCCCTAAAAAAATAAGGGAACCTTATAAGGGTACCTCTACTTCTATGGAATCAAGTATAATAGTTGAAGGATTCAAGGAGAGTATTCCAATGCATAATTTAATTTATGATAAGTTAATCGGAGACGGTGATAGTAGTGTGATGAAGAACTTGAGTTTAACTAAACCATATGGACCGGAAAGGAATGTAAAGAAAATAGAGTGTACAAATCATTTACTTAGAAATTATATAAACAGACTTCGTGATACAGCTAGTCGACGCAAGTGTTCAAATGGGAATATTGTTCCAGGTGTTCAAAGATCTTTTTTAAAAAATAATGTACTCCGTCTTCGATATGCTGTTACTGAAGCCATACATTTTCGTAATAAAATGAAAATAAGTACTACCGAAAAAGTAAAACTATTAAAGTCTGATATTTTGAATGGACCTTACCATGTATTTGGATACCATACACATTGTGCCAAGTATTTTTGTGATGGTCGTCCAAAAAACGGTGAAAATAATTTAGTGCCCGACTTGGAAAAATCTGGTCTTTGGAATGATATTTTAGCTGCAAGAAATTTATTGGCACACCATTCTTCAAGCTTAATTCACAATGTTAATAATAACTGTGTGGAAAATTATAATAGCATAGTCGCCAAATACGTGGGAGGAAAGCGTATTAATTTTTCTTTAAAAGGATCTTACCAAACACGGTGTCATATTGCTCTAACTTCCTTAAATGCAGGTCCATCGCATATAAGTGTATTACACAAAAAATTACAAAAGCAAGTCCGGGTATATTTACTAAACGTTTTATAGAACAACGGTTGAACAAAAATAAAACTAAATTAAAAAGACGACAATTGTTTGGAAATTCTAAGACTACTAAAAAAGTTTATATTGGTCCAGACCGAGACTATGGTTGTATTCAAGAAGAACCTCAAATGTTAGATATGGATCCAAAAGAATTAAATATTAAAAAATTAAAATTTTTAGAACGTGTTTCAAAGACCAATGAAGAAATTAAAACATTAGAAGAATTAACGAAAAATCAGTCTGAAAGCGAACTATGGAAAGTAGAGAGAAGTATACGACTCACCGCCTCAAATTTTGGAAAGGTTTGTAAACTACGAGCAACAACTTCAAGGAAAAATACTGTTAAAAGTATATTATATAATACATTTTCCGGTAATTTGTCGATAAACTATGGCATCGAAAATGAACCTATAGCAAGAATTTCATTTGAAAAAGAAATAAAATTAAAAATCAAACCAGCTGGTTTGTTTGTTGATACAACATATCATTTTTTGGCTGCAAGTCCTGACGGGTTAATCGAAGACGATGGTATCATAGAAATTAAATGTCCATATACCATTAAAGATCTCACACCTGAAGATGCTATCCAATGTGGAAAATTGAAATTTGCGACAGTCATTGATGGAAAATTAAATTTAAAAACAAATGATAATTACTATTATCAAATACAAGGACAACTACACATAACACAAAGATCTTACTGTTATTTCGTCGTGTGGTCATCCAAGGGTACGTAAATTATACTTATAGTTTTATACTTTTATAAGTATCCGTATCCCGATAAAATGTCGCGTGGAATACATTTTTTTTTTTTGAAGAAGAAAAAGTTAGTGTTGTAGATAGTTGGTATAACCGTATATTGCAATATACAATATTGTTGTAGGTATAAGGTATTTTTTATTACGATTGGGTAACGGTTTTTGCGATGCCTAGTAAAATATTATTTTTTACTAAGTATTCTAAAGCAGCTAATAACCACGTGAACATTTCAGGTTACAGTTATTCATTTTTTAATTTCAATTTACAACATTATTCTTACATTATCGCCGCCACATTTTGATGAGGATTTAGTTTTATGCATTTACAATATTGCTTGATTTACTAAATATTCAATTTATCGTTCTCATTTACATTTACAGGCATGTTGTATCAAAAGATTTTAAGAGATGACGTTTTTTTCGAACTACGAATGCAGCAACAGTTAATTTCATTTTACTATGACCATTTGTTACTTGAAATATTAGATTCACGTTTTAATCGTGGTATACCTATCAGGGATTAGTTTTTAGCTTTTTTCGTAGTATTAATTTTATAAAATAACGACTACAATATTATTATGTATTATGTATATTATTATGTCTATATTGTTTATTCTAAAAAATAATTGATTTTAATTGTACTAACTTTATATCCTATACTCTATGTAATAAAAAATAAATCCAAGTGGGCAAGTAGCCATAAATCACTAATATAAATTATTTTCTAGTAAATTGTAATTGTAAAATTCTACTAATAGTTTTACGATAACGACGCGATAGCGACAACCACTCACAAATACGCGCGCAGTATCTGTACTACCTGAATGATGGAGCGGAAGGTGGCGGTACACATATTAAACCGCACTCACACTAATAATCATTTACGACTAACACTAACAGTACTGGCGGCGACGACAAGATTAGAAATTGCCTAAATTTTTCCCCTTAAATAATAGCCACTAAGAGCCGCCTTAAGTTGAATCACGATCACTAGGCCTCAAATATAAAATGTTTGGGACCTTTCGATATCTAATTTTGTTTTATTCTGTAATGATATGACTTTTACAACTTCATTATTAAACTGCCTTTGTACAAACACTTTTACGATCTTCTTTTTAAAAAAAAAAAACATTACTGTTCAATATGTATGACATATATTTTAAATAATTTTCAATAAAAATTGATGTAATTTTTAATTACTGCAGTGTAAGTATAAATGTAAAATAAATAATTTTTTTGTATGAAAACTTTCAAAACAAATTATTTGAGGATTTTTACCTTAATTTATATGCAAAAGCAAATGTTATAGTTATCGGCTAAATTTTGAAAAAACAACCTTACAAAGTAACTTCCTACACTTCGGTAAAATTATGACAACGTGTCAAACGTTGTTATCGATTTGCAAATTATGTATACATGGCTTTTTTGACCATGTGTTATTAAAAACAAATGTCTAACCGTTGAAAAGGGTTGTTGGTAAACTTATTGCAAAAAATAAAATAAATAAATAACAAATCGAGTTTGTCGGTACTTAATAGTTTAAAACTATTACTAATACTAGTATGACAAAAAGGGTCTATACAAATCATGAAAACGGTATAATAAAACCAAATTCATAATATTTTCTACATAAAGATGAATTTTTTATATTATTATGGTAATGTTATACATTCATTTACATTAGCAATACATTTAATACAATCGCTTGTAAAGATAATTAATAGTATTGCCCGTTACTGATTGTTCAACGTTATTGTTATTCGGGTAGGTACATATATTTGTTCATACATTTGTTTTATGTACATCGTGCAGTGACGTTAGTACTGACATTATTCTTTTCCGTTAAAAATCTAATAGGTACGAAATATTATCATACTTTCATATCCATAATATTAAACATCTAAAAATAAATACACTTTTTAAATGTTTTTATAGTCACTTTTGAGCGCCACAATAATTTTAAATACCTATTTAAAAAGTTATAGTTTTTTTGTTTTTTTTTTTTTTTTCATATTACTACTTATTATTCTTAAAGTTTGTGGAACGTTTTGACGATTAGACTTTTATTATTCATCAACCCTTTTTATACCAGAGAAAAACACTTAAAACCTAGATTGATGCGCATCTACTATAAACGATCAATACTTGTATTTCAAATAAAAGTTCTAACGTAATGAATGTGAAGTAATTAATGCATCGTATGCATTATTGATGTGTATATGTATTTAATGCTATTAGTATTTCCTTTTTTTAAAATTAAAAATTTAATATATGTCGTTACGTAACCCAGAAGCAATACTGACACAAATCAAGCATACGTGTGTCATTTATATATAGTTATTACTAGGGTTCGGGACTTCTTGCACTTAAAATTATCGAAATATGCAGTTAAAATCGTCAAAATATGCTTTAAAATATGCAGCTAATTTTTTATTTTGTTTTTAAAAAACACATAAGGTATATTATTAATTATAATTATAAAATAAAAATCTAAAAATTAGGTAGGTACTTAGTATAATAAAAATAATTTTTACACGGGTTACTCGACTCCATTGTATCGTGTATCGTTTTCATGTTCATCTGTTTCGTAATAAGTCTGTAAGAGTATGAGATTCATTAGGTTTTACCACACTATACAATTGTCGATATTATCGATAAAATAGTTGATTATTAGCGATAAAGAGACTATCATCGTAAACAGACGTACGTGTTAGATACGACAGACTACAAGCATCCAATTAGGATTTTTCCCGACAATTTTACGTTTATAAAAATATAAAAATGTGAAATATGCCCAAATATGCTAAAAATTGCTCAAATATGCGCTTTTTTTAAAATATGACAAAATATGCGAAATATGCAAATTTAAACTTAGTATTTCATTTCTTAATTTCATAAAACAAATTAATAGCTCACTTAGAACAGACTACGATCACTACAAAAAAACATGCTAATGCAAGAAGTCCCGAACCCTAGCTATTACGTTTCAATATAAGTAAACTAGTATAGGCAGTTTTCCGAGGATAAATTTTTCAGGGTTGATCCCTCCTATCAAAATGGTTTAGGTATTTTTCCATATTAGTTATAAAAAAAATCATAGTTTAATCTCGTATAGCATAGGGTGACCATAAAAATAAAATAAAAATACGGGACACTTTAGTTACTTAACTAAAAAAAAAAAAGGAAATTCTAATTTTAACTAAATATATTAATATAAAAAAAACAAATTAAATGTATGCTGTATAATAGTTTTTAAATACAAATGAAATATTAATAAGTATAATATGTACACAAAAGTCCAAAACAATTATTTTGATGACGATGGCACGCGTACATTTCTTCTTTTGATGTTTTTGTGTACTTTTGTGCTGAACCGATTTCATCGAGTAACCTAGATTCTTTTAATAGAATATTATAAAACTCATTACAAAATAAGTTTTTAAAATGTGTTTTTACAATCATAATTGATTTGATAGTTTCAACCAAAAATCGATTTTTTTCATCTGTCCACAACACATTAATGGTTGAAAAAATCCGTTCTACTGCAGCATTTGTACCAGGAATTGCCAAAGAATATTCTACAACTTTTGATATGTTAGTTGTATCAATGTTATGAGCTTTAGTGTATTCAAATATTTCACACCACTTAAGTTCTACTTTAGCTGAATTTTTTTGCCATTCATGAATTCGTGATTTAAAAATTTGTTCTACATGACTGAACTCATCAAATAAATTATCTTCATCTAATTTTATGTTAGAATTATTTCGGTTGTTTTCCATAAGAAATTTAATACATTTTTGAACATTTTCCCAAGTAGGACAGTTTATTAGTTGGACCCAACGAAATATTTTCAACTGGTTAAAGTGGCAACCCCATTTTTCTACGTAAGATAAAAAAGTATTATAAAATAGATCAGTACTTTTTTCGAATGAGTTTTCATTATCCATATTATTGTTTTTTAAATCATTTAAAAGCGATAAAATATTTGTTGTAAGGAAGTTTAGATTTTTTCTATTTTTTATTTTTCCTAAAATTTCTAATTCTTCTGCAACTTCACAGGCTGATATTTTATCTCCTTCTATTTTAGTTACAGTATCACAGACAACCTTTAATTGGCTTTGCAAAAAATGAAACCACACTATAGACATAGGATCATTAAAAAACGATTTTAATATTGTAGGACACTTTTCCTGTTTCTCGAAGTATGATTTTAAGCCCGGGTAAATATCAATAATTCTTGTTATTGCAGGTAATAAGGATAACCAACGAGTTTTTACACTTCCAAGAATATTTTTATATTCAAAATTTGCATATTCGCAAAACTCTTTCAAATGTTCTACTCGAACTGTATAGATATGAAAAAATTGAAAAATTTTGTTAACTATGATTTCTACATCAATAGGTAACACATCAGCACTTGATTGCATAGCGTTGTGCTAAATATGAGCAGCGCAACCTACTCCAAAAGTGCTAAATATGAGCAGCGCAACCTACTCCAAAAATATTCGTTTTTAAATTGTTATTTAAAATTGAAAAAACATTATTTGATCCTTTTCTTAAAACACCTCTAAAGTTAGTATTGCAATTATCTCCAGAAAATGCAACAACTTTATCTGACAACTTATGCTTTTTTAAACTTTCAATTATATAAGTTGATAAAATATTTGCTGTTTCTCCTTTTAAATTTGTTACTTCAAAAACTTTGATTTGTATTCCCGAATTTAGTTTGAAATAACGTATTAAAATTGGTACGATTTTTAGGTTCTTATGGTTAGAAGTATCTATCATAATTGTAGCAAAATTTATATTTTCTATTTCCTTACAAATTTGTTGCATGGCAAAAGGAGCTAACACATTTAAAACAATCGATTCAGCCTTAGTTCTCGCACAAGTAAATTTTTTATTATACATTTGTTTTAAAAGAGATGATGTGCAGTCCATTGATCGAAATGAGTGATTGTGTACCATGGTATGAAATGCGAATATTCCTTCTTGTGCTGCAGTACGTCTACTTTCGTCAGTGGACCCACTCGGATCATTTTTTAAAAAAAAAGAAGTTACCTTTTCGTGTTTTGATGCAGCTGATAATGCCAGTAAATGTTTTTTTACTTTTGTAACATGTTGTGTTATGTCTGAACGTCCACCATGTTCTATAGAAAACACTGACTTACATATGGTACAAAATATTTTTCCTACTTCGTCAGAATCTTGTAAAAAAGGAAATTCTAATTTTAATTGTGGAGTAAAAACGCACCGTCTTTTGGGCATTTTGAAAAACAAATTATAAGGTATTATGGTACACTTAATTTTAAATAAGCTTAATAAATTACACATCAATACGTCAATACGACTACGACTACACTGTGAATGTCATCGTGAACTCGACACTCCCGTATAAATATTAATAACAAATTATATTTATAATTTTACATAGATATTATAAAATAAAAATAGACATTATATTTGACAACAAACTGGTTGTGGCGGATGGAACATTGTACTTATTTAGTAGACGACGTCACACATCAATATAATAATATTAATAACATTTTGAACGTTATCGTTATACCATTAGTATTTATAATCGTTGGTTTAACGTTGTCGATAATGATGTGACATTATTAGTTCTCTATTTTCAACCCACAGCAATTATAATAATGTATTGTCAAGAGAAGAATATAAAAATAATGCTGATAAGTATAGATTAGATGTTCTATTGAATATTGTGATACAAAACTATCGTAGAATAAAAAATAAAAAATTATAAACTAACAATAAAGAGATTAACGGGATTAATACAGGACCTACTTGAAAATACGGGACAAAATTCGTCCCGTATAACTTTTGTCGGGACAACGGGACACAAAGTGGAAAAACGGGACAATCCCGTAAAATACGGGACGTATGGTCACCCTAGTATAGCATGTTATTTTTATGTCACAAATCAACAGTGTTGAACCCAGATAACAAAATAAATATCTAACTAAGATAAAGATAATTGTAAAAAATATACCTAGCTTCAGTTTCAGATAACCTTTTAAACTTCTATTTAGATAAAGATAACGATAAAATTATTTTTATCTAGATAATATAATAGATATTTACCATATTTTTATTTAAAATGTAAACAAAAAAAATGTTTTTCTTAATTTTTGACTATAAATTGTAGATGTATGTTTTTACTATTTATTTATATCATTACCATTATGCTTTAATAATCAAATTTGTTATGAATTAGTTCATTTTAATGCTGAAAAATATCTTATTATTAGTTCTCTAACATGAGCATATACATTTATTTAAAACATTTATTTTTAAAAACTGTCAAATAAATACTGACATTTTGTTTCACGAGCGTTGCCAAATCATCAACGTTTCCACGAAAGACACCGAGGAACGTGTCTAATTATGTGTTTTCTACCTAGCGTTTGAGCGTTCGTTGTAACGACCTAGACAGAAAATCTTTTCCAAGCCATTAAAAACTATAACATTAATTATTATTTATAACGTAAGAAAAAATTAATCTTTCATTTTCAGAAATAGCATAGGAATATTATTATGTTGGTTGTGTATAGGTACAACAAAATTCTTCCCATAAAATTATAAATGTGTACAAAAATATAATAAAAATTATAATGTGAACAATTTTTTTTTCATCCAGATATATTTATTTAGATTAATGTTTATTTCATGGAGATGACTATCAGATACTAAGTAATAAGTATCTTATTAATAAGTTTCTTATTTCCTTATTTATTTAGATAACTTAACTAGTTAAATTTATCTAGATACTGCTCAGCACTGCAAATAAATACATTTGTTTTTCAAGTTCTTCCTGTCATAATTTATGATTACTTTTTTTCGGCGAGTATACTGCGATTTCTATCTTAAATTCATCACAATAATAATAATTGATTATTATGTACAGAAATCGGTTGCATATTTATGATTTTTCCTCGGAAGGGAATATGTTCATGTTAATTGCTCTAAAAACAAAATGTACATGTTTTTAGTTATAACGTAATGCAATCAAGATAATTAAACATTCACTAAGATAAGAGTAATATTATAACTGAAGAAAAGACAAAACGTATAGGTCCGGTGAGTTACTGAGATGAATGATCGGTATTGCCATATTGGTCATTTAAAATTGAAATCAATGTATTATTAATCTTAATTAATTTCCAAATAATTTTACAATTTATATGATAAAAGAAGTTAGAAATTTAGGTTTTATGTTAGATTGTAATATGAAATAGAATTTTCATATACTAAATATCAACATTTTATTTTATTTAAATAAAATTTTCACCTCTGATATAATAAAAACCGTTAATACCTCTTTTTTAAATAGATTAAAAATTCTGGTATTAAATTAATTTGGACGACATATTTCAGTTATCTAAATTATAATTGTCAGAAACATCTTAGAGTACCTAAATAATAATATCAATATAAATAAGCCCTTACCCAATTTTTTTATATCTGAATTATATAATTAAGAAATTACATTTAGTTACATTTTAGTCACTTTTTAGCCATTATTTCTATAGTGTTTTTATTTCTAAAACTGTAAATGTACTCGTATATAATGTGCAGATTGTAGAAACTAGCTCTCTACCTACAACTCAAACTTTTCTCCTTAGTTGGGTGGATAAACCAAAATGTTTACAGATTACTTGCTGTAATTTTATTTTTAATAAGTGGTTATTCAAAGAAGAAAAAAATTCACAACGACAAAAAACCTGCTAAGCGGTTGTTCATATAATATTATGGAAATTCAATCGTTGATTGCGACTTTAATGTCTGTGTCGGCGTGTATGTGTGTGTGTGTGTGTGTGTGTGTGTGTGTGTGTATGTAAGTATATAATTACACACAATATTGTGATTAGGTGGCTGACTTTTTTAAGATTTGGTGATCTCATTACTACATGCGCGCGTGTGTGTGTGTGAGAGAGAGAGAGAGAGAGGCAGCGAGACGTATTGATGTGAAAAATTAATACGTAAACTTTTAAACCTGATTAATTAGTTATTGTATCACCTGGGGTAAGGGGTATGGGTTAGTGATCAGGGTGGGTGGGTTAGATAAAGTGCTAACCTCTGACAGTTTAAAAGTTTGCCTCGCAGCCGGTTAACTCTTTAGTAAAACCTCGGTAGGGAAAAAACAGTGTTTAGAATAAAATAATATATTTTCTAGATTTGATGTATGTGTATAATTTAAGCGATAATTTATCGTACCTCGACGTCAGTGTTATAAATTATAACTTATAATAATCTGTAAATAATGACCAGACCCTGTGAGGTAGGTATAACGTTAATGGGATGCCGAAAAGGCACATAAACGGTTCGGGAAAAAAAGGTTAAATCTGATGAGTTAAATAAGATTATCGAGTATTTCTAGGTAAAGTTACATAAAACGTACAACTCTTTACACTTCCGTTCTTCACAGTACCTTATATATTTTGTGAGTCTAAGGTTTTTTTTTTTTTTTTAATAGTAAGCCATATTTTCCTTTTCTTTTTTTTTAAAAAAAAAAAAGAAAATTACCTTGTATGAATTTATAAGGGAATTCGTGGATGCTTATTGAGACAATTTTGATTGCGATTTTAGTAGGTAATATGATTCAAATTTATTTATCGATGTTTGTGAAAATATATATGAAAACCAAGCTGTTTCGTATAGGGTATGTCAAATATTTTATGAAAAATCCAATTACTCGTTAATAAATATTTTAATTTCAATATAAAATTATTTTATTATTTTTTATTATTTTTACCGCATACTAATATACCAGTATAATAACTAGTATAATAATTCAGTACTTAATTAGACACTGCCTAATAGGACTCTATTATATGTCGACTCTCTTATCGGTTTATATATACTGTTCAATGTTTACGCATTACTACTGTAATAACCCAAAAATACAAATGTAAAAATAAAAGAAGAAAAAATTGATGGAGGTGGTGGAGGTAGATTTAAGTAGGATTAGGAAGAGGATATGGCGTATATTGTAGGTTGATAACCTTCCTTCTTGTTTAAGGGAAGGTTCTCAGGATTACAAAGGTTCGAGAGCCGATCAGTGCAACTGGACAGTATGTCAAGCTAAATAAAATAGCACTTACTTGTTCCGTAGTAGGTATTCGGGTATAGACGATCTGGACACTCATAACTACCGTATGAGTATGATGAGGTTGAAATGAAGTGAGACAGATACAGGATTTTATGAACACTTTTCAACACTCGCACAGAAAACTCAAATCGAAAAATGAATTTAGAAATGCAATAGTCGTATATAATCATCAATTGTCATGCGAGACTCCTTAAATAATCTTACGCTCGCACTGACGATCCAAGATCAAAAGCTCTGGGACAAGGTTGTGTGTCCCTGTTATTTATGGTGGAATGGACCTTGGATAGGTCCTTTTAAGGTTTAATCTTGTACTTATGACGTCAATAGTGTATTGGGTTATGCCTTTATTATTTATGCCTTTATTATTTATGTTGTCTGTGCGGGTATTTAAAGAACCGTAATTCATTAGTTTTTAACATTGTATAAAATCAAATAGTGTGCATCATAAAAATTATTTTATGAAATTGTAACAAAACATAAAGTCCTTGTGCTTTATTGGTAATTTTGTTTACTTTTATTTTAATATTTTTATAATACAATTACAAATTGGATACACAATACAAATACAATACAAATTATTTTACAATATTAGATTTGGTTTACAATTTATAAATAATACTCTTTATTGAGTTTACAAACAGTCATCATACATAACACACAAAGGGAATACTCACGACGCCGTGGTGTCAGATGTCGCACTAGGAGATTTATCAAATGATGTCAACGTGCTGGCCAAAGTGTGCTACGCTAAATAACTAACGTAGCCTCTGGCAGCGTCGAGTGACTCGCTAGACGATCTGACATACGGGGTATGAGGATAAAGTTGGTTACGCACCGGGCAATTAGATCTGGCACATACAGCAGCGGTTTGCAATCGGGACGGCTCTTATCACGGGATCTGTAGGTGGCGCGTTCAGGCTCGAACGGCGACGGTTCACTCCGTTGATTGTGATGGCTCCTGGGTTTCTCGATTGTGATGAATAACTGACTGGTGGTACGCTGAATCTACCGATGTTCGTTGTACGGGGAAAATATCAGGTGTACGGGTATATCAGTGATTACGTAAAAATTCGAGGTTTTTATTGTTATCAATCGTATTCGAATACATAATATCTAGTACATCAGATACGGGGGGAACGTGTGTTAATGGATTATTTTGATGCCCTTTTATGCGTACCAGTTCTCTCCGTTCATAATAGAAGTCGGTGTTTGTTTCGTTGAAATCACGGACGTTGCATGTGGGTCATAATACATTTTTATAATCGCGCGCTCTATTTTCGACGAACGAAGATAAGAATTAGCTACGCTGTCGTTTTTACGCCGCGAGGGCGAATAAGTGTATGTTTACTATTTAGAGAAACATGATACGGTGTTGTCTCGTTACAAAATGTTAAACAGTAGAGTGTGCCTAAATGTTAGGAAATTATAATTTACAGCGGAGATACACTAGTATGTATGGTCTGTAAAAATACCGTGAATTTATACTGAGCAGCTATTTTTAAAACGGTACAATTTTAAAAAAGTATCCAAGTTGAATAAGAGTAAATGTTTGTGATGTATCCGAATCAAACGTGACTAAAATTCAATCAGGTACAAAGTTGGAAACAATATTTTTTTAATTTTTTTTTATTATTATTTTTTTTTCTTATTACTTTAAACATTGTAAATCTTGATAAGTATTCTTACTTAATGGTAAGATGTATTACCTCAATCTAGAGTAAATTTATATATTAGTTTCAATTAATTATCTGAATTACTTTCTGTTCATTTCTATTTACTAGTTATAAATTATTTCATTCATATTTCTGAAAAAAGTGTTGATTCACTCAAGTTATGTTTAAAAAATACAAGTATAACATAATTAAATAAGTTGTATTTATTTTGTATAAACATTACGTGAGTTGATGCGTTTGATTCTAGAAATAACGTTAACCCTCGATAGGGTTTTTTTTCGCAAGAATATTTGCATAAACCTGTAAATCAAACCAAAAGAAACTTTCAATCTTATACGTTTACTTTGATTCCAATTTATTTTTTTGAATCTTTATTTGTAAAATGTTTAACTATATGTTTTCAGTTTCAATATTTCATGCACTTATCCGTTACATCAGAAATAAAACTCAGAAGGTGTTATTATACAATAGCTCTCAGAACTTCCATTTAGTACTCAAAAAAAAAAAAAAAGTAAGCATTGTTGAAATTCTACGAAAAAATGTTGTTCTATTTATACTTTGCTTGATAAATTACAATTTGTTGAACATTTCAATATGAGATTATAATAAAATTTCCCGAAACATTTTTTTCCTTTTTATATATAATACTTTAGTTAACTAAATCAAAATAATTTTCGAATGGGATATTATTGCTTTTATATTTCAAAGCACCTATCTTGGTGTTTTTTATGTAACTCTTGTTGGGTATCGAATATTTATTTTTTTATATTTGACTAGTTTTATTGTTTCGAATAAATGGTCCAAATGTTCAATTTGATAAAATCATCATTTTAATGCATAACATGAATGTCAATTCGATTTTGATTAATTTACTGTCATTCAGAAAATAATATATATTTAGAACTTTTTAAGTATCATTGCAAACATGATAATTAACTTTCATTATTAAAAACAAAAGATAAAAAAATGTTAAACAAATACTTAATGGTGTATTTTCAATAAGAATCCGTTACACTTTTTTTAAACTAATGTAATCGCATTCAAGAATAATACACAATGCATTTCAATTTTCATTTATTTACATTTATTTACATTTCTTTAATATTTTCATATTATTTATTTGAATGGAATTCATAGTTTTTACTACAACGATGGAACGGAGCACAGTGGCCAGTTTTGGGCATTATCTAAATAAATGATTAATTATATTTTATTTTATCTAGATAGTTGAAGAAAGAGTATCTGTTGTATATCTTAAATGAATAAAAATGTTATCTAAACGAATTCATCTAGATAAATGGATTTTTAGTGATTCTTTTTTAATCGCAATAATAAAATAATTATGACTCTAATCTGTAATAACTAATACAACAAAAATAAGTTGTTAAAACGCAGAAAAAATTAAAAATTACTCGTAATTCATCTACAGCCATAAATGTTCTATTTATCCCCTAATTGTGAATACTCAGATACACTATACACAAGATATTATTGACTTATTGCATAATGTCATTGTGTATATAGTTATATTCCTATTTAATATAGTCACTATACTTATATATAAATAATATATCCGTTTAAATGGATAGTTAATAAATTAAAACAATTTTCATCTTTTTTTATATCTAGATATTTACTGTTGTACATTTTATCTTTATCTACATACTACTCATTTGTATTACCTTTTATTTTTATCTAGATACATTTTAAGTTATCTGTACTCAACGCTGACAGTGGTATACGCCCAACCGTCACATTTCCGCCAAAAAGAAAATTGTAACGCTGAAAAACTGGTTTGCGATCTATTATATTATTAATAATTTAAACGACTTGCTTAACACTAAATAAAAAGGTAGTTTTTTAAAAATTAATGAGATATAGTTCAAAAAAAGAATTGAATAAAACATTATTTTGTTACAACGCTTGCCCATAATTGTATGAATTATATGGTATGTTAATAATGTATAGTGGATATGAGTAATATTATACGACACAATTAAATGCATACACGTCTACTATTGAATTATTGTGTACGTTGCTAACCCCAATAACAATAAATAACTTAACTCGTGTACGTATATAGGGTAAAAAGTGAGAGAAAGGGGTCGTGAGATGACCAAGTTAATTTGCCTCTTAGACCACGTGAAAAACACGTCACCTTTAATAACAAATTTATTAAAGCCGCATAAACGCGTGAACCACATCATCTGTGTTACGATTGGCCCTGTACTTTACACATGTGCAAAGAAAATGTCTTTCCCATAATTCAATATAGAATTTAATTTATGAATTAATTTGTTTACGCTCCATAATCAATTGTTTACACCGATATAATAGTATGGTAAGGTTTAATCAGCACGCACACTGGATACGTTCCATTACGTTCCGTCACGTTACGGTACGGAGACGTGACGTGACGGGACGGTGTAAAGGCGCACACTAGATACGTCTCTTTCCGTCTTGTCCTACCTGGGGAATCATCACTCCACATTTGAACACATAACGTTTGAATACATAATTTAATTTTCAGTTAAGTCCAGGTACGGCATTTCAACTATGTAGAAGTATTAAAATGTTAAAATGTTCAATGAAAATAAATTAAACTTACCAGAACTTCCCACCGTCTTTGCTACTTCTTCCCATGCATTCTTTAGCAATCGCATATCAGCGTGTCCTTTTTCAGCTGGATCATAAATAAATGTGTATTTGCGAACGCTCTCTATCAATGTTGCGTCTTCCATAATTTAGTATTAACAAACAATAACCAAAATATGAAATACAAATTTGTATCACACAGAGAAAATGATTATCGATCGAAATGTTGAAGCTGACAAGTGGTATCCGTCGTCAGTCAATTTTGCCCTAAAGAGCAACGTATCCGTCACCTAACATCGACAAGACGTGACGCGTCGTAACGTGTCGAAACCGGTGTACGCCTGTTCATAAGAATATATAGTAAGCAAAGCTTTCCGTTCGATGGAAACCGTGACGTGACGTGACGGAACGTAACGGAACGTATCCGGTGTGCGTGCTGCTTTATGTGTATAGTTACATTATCATGGCTGTGATTAGTGGTTATATGGAACGTTCAAAACCGTACGGGGCTGTTCGCTAAAAAAAAAAAAAATTACCAGATCTCAAGGTACATAAAAACCATGATTAGTTATTCAATGAGAATACTTGGATCAAAGAAATCGAATTCCTATAAAACCTGTAATACCTATAATTTGTATAAGGACTATGAATTAATGACGCCATAAAGGGTTGTATTTAGGGTTGCCAACTCTTATTTACAGATAAGCGGGAAACCAGATACTTATATGCGGGACTAGACAAAAAAAAGCGGGACATGCTTACAAATGTACAGAAACAAGAGAAAAACGATTTTATGTCAATATTGATTTTGTTGTAATTTCGATAAGTGTTCTATATAAATATTCTGTGAAAATACAGAACTGAATCTATAAGTACTAACAATTTATGATTTTTTTTTTTTTTTCTCGTGTCAGGCATCATATAATTAAATTTAAAACAAACTTGTAATTTAAAAAACAAAACTAAATAAATAATATCACATAAGTAAAATATGAATAATAATAACACACTAATATAATGGTAACAAGTATTGCGTGCTAATTATATATTTTCTTTGGTCCAGTATATGGCTGTATTTACCGCCTTCTTGTTGCCTATCATAAGGTCCTCTTGTGTACATGGACTTGGCCCTCTTGGGCAGACAAGTAGGTGTGACGTTGTCTGATCTTGCCCACATATACAAGTTATGTCTTGTTCTCCATATCCCCATTTTCTCATATTTCCTTTTGTCCGTCCTACACCAACACGCAGTCTATTCAGTGTCTTCCATACCGGCCAGTCTAGGTTGTTACCATGAGGTAATCTTTCTGCTGGTTCCAACCATCTTTTACCATTGGTGTCCGTGATCAGTTTTTTCCACTCATTTAGCCTGCTTAGTAAAGGTGTTTCCGTTAGCTCTTCAGTTATCTTTAGGAAGGACTTTCTTGATTTCAGACGAGAAGTGGGGTCATTTTGGCCGTACATGGGGTGCCTCGTGTCTCTTTTTTGTTTACCGCGTTCAATTTTAGAGGATATCAGACGTCGAACTGATGGTGGAGGGATACCTGCTAGTAGGTAAACTTTGTCCATTGGTGTATTTCTTAGGCATCCTGTGATTAGTCGACATGTTGTATTTAAGGCGATATCTATTTTCTTCGCGTGAGTAGAGCTTCTCCAGACCGGGCATGCATACTCCCCTACTGAGTAGCATAGTGCCATCGCTGAAACCCGTAACGCATGTGGTTGTGCGCCCCATGCTGATCCCGTTAATTTCCGTATAAGACCGTTCCGGGTATTGATTTTCTTACTCGTTTTTTCGCAATGGGTCTTGTATGTTAGTGCTCTATCCAATGTCACGCCTAAATATGTGGGTGTGCTACAGTGAGTTAGTTCTACGTCTTCCCATTTCAATATCAGTTTTCTGTTAGCCTGCTTGTTTCTCAAGTGGAAAGTACTTACATTGGTTTTACTAGGATTTGGCTTCAGATAATTTGCCCTATAGTAGTTTCCTAAACGGTCCAGTGTGTGACGATTAGGTTTATAAGCCTTAATCGTTAACAAAGATATTTATAACAATATTTTGATTTGCATAGTAATCAGGTTTATTTTTATTTACAATACATAATATATAACAAATAATAAAATACATAAGATTTATACGTCTACTTTTCCGTTAGTAAGACGCTTACAATATGACTCGTGAGATAGAGAGTAATAATATTTCCCATTCACAATTACGATTTTTTAAATTGACTTACGGTACACGCGGAACAATACTCTACGGCTAGGTGACCGAAGACGTGGAGCGATGATTGTTGATTGTAGACACGTGCTAGCTTACCCACGGAGGGTAGCCGAGAACGTAAAACGGTACGCGGTAGTGGTCACGGCGACACAGTGCGACGGCGACAGTGAAGAATTTCACTGCTCTGACCCGTAATGTACGGTGACCACAAGCACTTGAAATCAGCTCGTACGGTATAGGCCGAATGTCTTCAGATTCTAACCTACCCGTTAGGTGGCCGAGAATCTTTCCACACTAACCAGTTACCGTAGAACTGACTCGTAAGAGCGAATGGTTTTCTCACTTTTCGTGGCCGGTCGCGGCCCGTTATATGCATGATATCTCTCTTGGTCATGTGTATAGATATTCGTATAGCGCTACAGTGTACGGCATATGGTATAGGGGTGTCAATTGTAGTCCCGAGCCAGCACGCTCTATATTCGTTTGCGGGACACTATGTGCATAGTGTTCCGCAATATTATGGTACGTCGGAGGTCGCGTCGTGAGATTTTTTTCCGTGGTGATATCTCGTACTCGTTACATAGTCCCCTGTTTTTTTATGTGTACTTTTCCCTTGAAGATGAAAAAGTGGAAGAAAAAAAAACTATTTACATTATTTACACATATATTATTTATTATTTTTTTATTTTTAATTTTTAATTTTTTATTCACTTATGCTGATGTATGGTCTGACATTTCTGACATTGTATGTCACCATATTTTGTCCTTCCTGGATCACTATTGTGTTATTCTCTCTCACCTCTTTGATATGGTATGGTCCTCGATATAGAAGGAACAGTTTCTTAATTTCTTTATCATCAGCTGAAGATAGTCTGTGTTCCCGTACCAGTACCTGTTGGTTCACTTGATATTTAATAAATTTTTTTCCTCGATCTATGTTTTTATTTCGTTGCTGTGACATTTTCCTCATTCGATCCCTGGCTGCTTTGATCATGATTTTTGTCTCGATCTCTGGGGTGCTTGTTGGGAAATTGATTAATGTTTCCAGCGTTAATGTTTGTTTGGGCAGTCCCATTAGTTCTCTAGGTGTATATCCGGTGATGGTGTGTGTCGTGTTATTAATCCAAAATTCAATTTTCTTCAAGTATTTCACCCAGTTACTATGTTTTTGGTGGCAGTATGTTCGCAATATTCTTCCGATTTCCTTATTGGCCCTTTCAACTGGATTGCCCTCTGGGTTGTAGGTCGTGGTTCTAATGATTTTTATTCCTAACCTGGACAGATCCTTCATCCAGTTTCGGCTATGAAACTGTGTTCCGTTATCTGTTAGAATTTTTTCCAACTTCTATAGTGAGAATCTCAATGTCATCTATCTCTGTTATTTGGCTTGTCGTTACATCAATTGAGGAGCGGACAAATATAGCGCTTCCATACTTCCTGTGTGGGCGTATTGCAACGAGCTTCATCCCATTGATTCTTGGATTATTCATATCTTCATTCCTATGTGTTTCTTGCACACATAGCACGTCACATGAATTTTCTTTACATAATTCAGCAAGCAGTTCTTCCTTATTTGAGTTTATACCCTCAATGTTACATGAGGCGATCGTCAGTGCTGGCCCTAATAAGGGCCGTTTTTTATCTAGTTTTGTAGGGATCATATGCGCCTGGATTTGGAAAAATTAGCCGTTAAAAACGTTGCCTGGGGTACACCACGTAGAGGTTTTTTCCATGTACCCCAATTTATGATAAAATTTTTTTTTTTTTTTTATAATTTATGATAAAACCAGTGCGTGCAATCGACTTGGTCGGAATTTCAGATGGAAAATAGTTTTAAATGCGCACAATAAGAATGTAAGGCTTATATAAAATATGACTATAACAGGTTTACCAAAAGCGGGACAGTTATCGTCCCGCGGATACACATCGAGGGACGCATTATTTGAGCCCTGGAAACGGGACGTCCCGCCTCACGTGGGACGGTTGGCAACCCTAGTTGTACTCGTCTTATATGATCTGTCATAACCTTATCATTCTGCGATTCTGCGATTTCTGTACACAAAATAAAACTGTATAAATTATAACAATAATATCCATGCATATATTACGAGTCATGGAGAGGGACAATCGTCCCTTTGCCTCTTCCATAGTATGTCGGACCCGGTCATTTCGCCGCCGAACTATTCGCCGCAATCATTTCGCCGACGGACTATTCGTCGCCGGACCATTTATCGCGATCGTTTCTCCGTTATCCTATTTTTTTTCTCGTATAACGTCAATAAAATAATTTTGGATGGCCAAAAAATTTTGAAATTTTAATTCAATGTTTTTCATACATAGTTTTTACTCGTCTGAAAAAAATCTCAAAAATCGGCAGTCACAATTTTTAAAAAGAACCGGATGGGCCTCGCTCTGCAGTACAGCTGGGGATGGGTGCACCTCGTTTATAGAATAGGTCATTATTACAATGGATTTGTTAAATTTAAATGCAATAATAGATATCATTGTATACGAATAACGATTCTGAACGGAGTTAATATGTTTGTCTAGGATATAATACATTGTTAATTATAAATATTGTAAAAAGTATATTTTATTTTGAAACGATAAATACATTTTTCAATAAGGATGAGTTGGCAGTTGCATACAGCAACATAGTTTGTCAGTCTAGAATATTATACATTATATTATATTTTACATGTAATTTTATGTCAATATTCGCTGTTCAAACGCTTATAAAAAAAAATTGTGCCTATGGATTTTAATAATTTTTGAATGACATTAAGAACTACTTCTGTGGAATCTTTTATAAAAATAAAATGTAAAAAAATCGAATATTTTAAATGCCTATAAGTGGCTTAAAAATCAATATTATATTTCGAAAAAAATATGACATAAAGAAAATACCAATCTCAACAGCTGGTAAAAATTTCAAAAATATGCGACTTATACTTTTTGAATTATAACAAATATTAAAAATCGTTTGAAAATAAATCGCTATTTTATGCAATTTCGTAAATATTTAAATTTCAAACAGTCATAAAATTTTTTCCTCTAAGTACGGTATAAATTTTTTTAAAGATTTTTGAAAAGTAGCTTATAGATAACCTAGTGTTAAAATTTTGAACCTTAAGTATGAACAGAAAAATTTTTATGAATTTTTATCTACAAAATAACTTGCAAATTTTCGCAATTTTTACATATTTCGTATAAATTGGAACTTTGAGCACTTATAAAAAAAATTTGTGACTTACGATTTTAGATTTTTTTATATCAGTTAAGGAACAACTTATAAGAAACCTTGTATTAAATTTTCAAGATTTTCTGGCCGGCCAAAAAAATTTAATCGTTATTCTAAAAAAAAAAATTAAAAAATTGAAAATTTCAATTGTCTATAAATAGCTTTATAAAAGTCAAAATACTTTGAAAATTTAACGGTGTATAGAGAACGCTAATCTAAACATTTAGTGAAAATTTCAAGTATTTACATCGATTAGTTTTTGAGTTATAGCAAAATAAAAAATTTGATTTTGTCGAAAACTGGTTTTGCGTAAAAACTACCGTTTTTCCCTTATTTTTTTAGGGTTTTTCCCGTCGCATTTAAAAAATATTGAAAATTTTTTACTTTTGACCCTCCAAAGTACCAACAAGATTCACTTTCCTTTCAGAAAAGTTGCTACATAAGCAAATCGAAGCATTTTTACTGCCAAAAAAGGTATCGTCAGACACAAAAATAAAAAATTAAATTAAAAAAAAAAAATAATAAAAAAAAATAAAAAATAAAAATAAAAAATAAAAAAAACACACATCATTGTAAAACCAATAGATTCCATCACTCCGTTCAGAATCTGAAATAAGCGTTTGAATTTTAAATGTTGATAGAAATCACGAAATCTGCCCATTTTTGGTGGTTAAAAGTTGATAAATATCAATTGTATGCTTAAGACTTGAAAATAAAATATAATGTACTAAAGAAGTTGCTCTTTCCAGCAAACCAAAAAAGTTAACCGGAGCAAGGGAAAAAATGTTATAGCGTTAGAAAGTTATACTTTGAAAAAATCTAGTGTTACCACGATAAAATCCAAAAGCGTTAAAAATTTACACCTTTTCTAGAGAAAATCCATATAAATATTTAGTGAACATTTCAAGTTCTTTACGATTATTACTTTTAGAATTACATATAAAATTAAAAATCGGTGTCAGCATTCAGTAAATGTTGCCGTTTTTTACAATTTTTCATTACTTTTCCACAATTATTGGGAAAACTGTTAAGTAATTCAAAAAGTTACTTCTCTAATCTCTAATGAACCAACTAGACTACATTTGCTATCGAAAACCATCCCTAATGTTGATGATGTAATATTTTTTACTAGAACATTTGACATACACAAAAACTAAAACACATTACGGTAAAATTAATATATTACTCGTTTCACTCGATAGATCACTTAGATATCAAAAAATTCTTTAGTTAGTAACCTGAACTGCAAACACACTACTTGGAATTTCAAATTCACAAATGCAAATGGACGTAAACTTTATAAATACCTCGCAAACAATTCTGCGATCTTGTCTGCTCCAGACACACCCACATATTATCCAAATAATCAAAGTAGAAATCCTGATATATTAGATGTAACTTTACTAAAATCAATCAGTTTTTCCATTCGCCAAGAACCACTTTTCGGACTTAACTCCGACCATTTACCTGTAAAAATTACAATAGATGAGTCCTTATTGTTCTCAACTCCCACCCGCAAACTCATCAACGATAAAGCAGATTGACAAAAATTCAAGCAACACATCACAAAAAATTCATCTATCCCTATAAATATATTAAATATTACCAGCACAGATACTGCAATAAAAAATTTACATGAAATCATCTGTCAAGCGGCTGAAGAATATTCAGCAAAAAAAATTACGGTAACAAATTATAGTCCTAATCAACTTCCCCCCAAAATTTTAAAATTAATCAAATTAAAACACAAAACCAAGAGACTCTACCTAACGAAAGAAATTAAAAACCAACTAGAGGAACACAGGATCAACAGTTATCAAAAATACTTATCTACTATACATCCAGCCTACTGAAATCTATGGACCGTGACCAAAAGATTAATTGAACCAATCTCAAATGAAATACCTTCCCCCCCCCCCTTGAAAGTGGGTGACATTTACCTTATTACTGACTCCGATAAATGTGAACTGTTTGCCTACACTCTTGAAAATATTTTCACATTAAACAACTCACTAAAAAACTACAGACAATCTAGTCCTGCAAAAACTAAGTGAGCCCAATATTTACCCATAAAATATCTTACCATACTCGTGTCTAAACGAAATTTTAGATATAATCGAAAAATAACCAAAAAGAAAATCACCCAGTCACAATTTAATTACTAATGCTGTAAGATACATCTGTATAATAGCTACATTATTGTGGAACTATAACGACAAATTACAATTTTAAACCAATTAAAATGGTTCTACCGCTCAAATATTTAGGAATAACAATAGATTTTAATTTAAAATGGTTAGAATATCTGCAAAATATTAAAAATAAAATAAGGATCTTAACTGTTTTATTCTAGAAAATTCGACTTCTTAATAAATCAACTATAAGCCAAATATGGGTGATTGTAAACTCCGCCCGTGATTTTTACAGGTAAAAATGATTTAGGTGTAAATTCGGCTCAAATAAAAATATTCTTATGATATTAGAGAACCATTATTACCCAGAGGACACCTCGAGGAGGCCAAATAGTTGCACATTAGCCGAAAAATGTTGACACCAATTTGGATTCGATACGACAATTTGGCGGGCTACATGAAGTTGAGCCCCCCAGTAATGAAATTTGAATTGTGTTGAGTGTATTACGTTGCAAATTATGAGACTTTTGTTACAAATAGTTGTAAATCAGTTGCTAATTTTTAGCGCACGTTTCGTATTAGTAGTAAAACTTTGGGGGGAGCAAATTTCATATATTCGTTAACGTACGAGTTACTTTATTATACTTAAAATGTTCTAAAACTAACAGTGGTTGCCCACGTTGGGGTTCAACTTTGTGTGCCATCGTCACGGTTGTATAAACACTATTGAAACGTTGTTTCAAAAGTCCAATACGAAAATAAAAATATTTATCTCAATGTTTAAATATAGGTATTTTAACATTGGTTAAATATAAAAGAAATTGTTCGCGATAAAATACAGGTACATTACCAATTTATAAATTAAATTATGTCGTGAATTTTATATATTTTATTAGTCAAAATTATCGGGCCGAATTTACAACAAAAATGGTAACCGCGAGCTCAGTTTACATTTTCTCGACAAATATACATGGCAATATGTACTTCAATACTACTATACGGTATACGGTATACTTCTATACGGTATAATAAGTTGGGGAGGCTCTAATAGAACAGACAGAAATACGTTATATATAACCCAAAAAATTATAATAAAAATAGAGTACCTACTCATTACCATTAATATAGCCATCAAGGAATTATTCAACCATACAAATATATTATCTATCTATAAATTATACATAAGACAAATTTTAATAAAATGCATACAAAACTACACACTAAATGCTACAGGAATAATGGACAGAAGAATAGGTAAATACATTAAACCATCATATACGTTTTTAATAAATTTAAGGAATTCCCCCAATCACATAGGGAAAACTATATTCAACAATTTAAATAACGATGTAGAGTCTATAAAAAGCTTATGTGAAAACCAATTTAATAATACCAAATATATAGTTAACGAAAATCAAATAAAAAAAGCTATAGGTAAATAAAATAGTTAATGATCTAGATGCGAATATGTGTATTAATGAAATTTTAAAAAGTCAATATAACTAATTATAAAATCTTATCTGAATGTTAAATGTGTTACTAAAACATGTTCCATGAAATTTGTGTCTACTGTATAATATTAATTAAGTCGTATCTTTAATTTTATAACATCCTATTTAATAATCTTCCTACAATAAGAATTATAATTTATAAGAACTCCGCATACCAGATACGAGCTCATCTCAATTGGTATACGTATCAACTATTGCTAATGTATCCTTAATGTAATAATTTACTTATTGTTATCATGTAATTTTAATTCATTTATTGGCTGAAATAAATAAATAAAATAAAATAATCTTGTAAATTCAAAAAGTAATAATCGTAAGGAACTTGAAATGCTCACTAAATATTTATATGGACTTTCTCTAGAAGTGGTGTAAATGTTTAACGCTTTTGGATTTTATCGTGGTAACACTAGATTTCTTCAAAGTATAACTTTCTAACGCTATTACATTTTTTCCCTTGCTCCGGTTAACTTTTTTGGTTCGCTGGAAAGAGCAACTTCTCTAGTGCATTATATTATATTTTCAAGTCTTAAGCATACAATTGATATTTATCAACTTTTAATCACCAAGAATGGGCAGATTTCGTGATTTTTATCAACATTTAAAATTCAAACGCTTATTTTTAAAAATTGTGACTGCCGATTTTTGAGATTTTTTTTCACACGTGTAAAAACCATGTATGAAGAACATTGTATCAAAATTTCAAAATTTTTGGCCAACCAAAATTATTTTATTGACGTTATACAAGAAAAAAAATAGGATAACGGAGAAACGATCGCGATAAATGGTCCGGCGGCGAATAGTCCGTCGGCGAAATGAACGGCAGCGAAACGGTCGCGGCGAAATGATTGCGGCGAAATGATTGCGGCGAATAGTTCGGCGGCGAAACGTACTAGACCCATAGTATGTAGGCATGTTTTAGTTATAGTAATACGAACATCTCGCGAAAGTTGGACATTTAGTGTTGATAGTATACGTATGCAAAACACGCAATAGCCACTCACTACTAATAACCGTACCAAAATTAGAGGTGATTTTTATAAATAGAGGTAGAGGAAGGGTGGTTAATAGCATAGACCCAAGGATACTTTTATCCTACCTAACGTTTTACAGGGAAGCAAAAGTGTCCTGATATTTTTTTACCCGCAGTCAGTATATAGCGGGATATTTTTAACATTGTCAGAATTCGAATCCCTGGGATACCGGTCGGATACTTCAGTTTCGGCATGCGAGCGAGGTGCATTATAATAATTCAGCACAAACGTTGCAACTGCACAGTTACGCCAGAGCCCGGCTGTGTTATATGCTCAATACATGTAATATATATATATATAATATTGTCAATGGTAAATGCACAGACGAGCACGTACATACACATAAACACAAATACACACACACACACACACATATATATATATATATATATATATATATATATATATATATATATATATATATAGCACATGGTAGGTTTTCGTTTTGAATAATCCGATAAACCTGCGTTTTCGACGTGCGTACAATATTAACAATCGAGGTTTCGCATGAATCATTTCGCTGGTCGCAAACGTCCGATGATACACAACGTTTATAAATACCACTATTCAGCTCTGCACTGTAGGATATACTATAGACGTAACGCGGATTAACACACTGCACATACACATACATTTTATGCACACATACGTACCAAACACTCATAAACACATGGATACACATTTGCACTACTATACTTTTCCGTTCCTTATATACGCACCTCCTTACCTGTACAAAACCTGAGCGTTTTTCAACATTCTACTTTAGTCCTATGATAGATCGTATGCCTGCAGAAGACTAATGAAAAACGTAATATCTGCACCAGTGGCGCGCAATAGAAGAAACTGATAAAATCGTGTTTTTTTTTCGGATTATCGCGTGTTAATAATCGGAAATAATTCCTTTCGAGACGGATAAATACAATATGTATAGTATTCCAAATGTTAATTTGTATAGAGTACATTTATTTATTTACATTATATATATATTTCGCGAAAAAATATTCATAACATGCATCATTTTTTTATTTTTATCTATTACCTAATATCTCCGAAACGTTTCTCTATTATTATTATTATTATTATTATTATTATCTGCAACAGAAATTTAATTTCAATAAATATGTTGAAAAAAATTAAATTTTCTACGTTCATTAGTTAGTTTGATTCCACTGATGTCTTTTATATATAAGACGTATTACGAATATTTATGCAGTAGATGGTCTTTGTTAGGTTTGTATACACTTCCATTTGTAATGAATATGTGCTTTTCTCGAAAACTTTTAAATATTGAAACTTTCATTGTTCTAGTGCGGTACTTGAGACCGCTGTATATATCATAGTTTTTTTCTTGTGATAGAACATATAATGCGTTTGATCGTTGCAGTGGTTCAACTTTAGAAGTAATTACGTTCAGAGAATGGACAAAGATTGAAATAAAAATAAAACGACTTTCAGTACGCTGAACGCTTGTAAAAATAAATTCTCGTCGAGCCGATTTCCCTTATCTGGTCGGATTATAGTTTAAATGACGTATCATGAATATCGCCTATAAAATGGGCTTTAAATACAAAAGTTACGTTTTTTTCTCCGATGAAACAGCTATGAATATAAATGCGCATCAAGAATGAATCCATAAAATTTATTATATCGAATGAGCTGTATAAAGAATTAAACGTTTCTATCCGCAACGAGCATTCAGACCATTCAGTATTCATAAGAACTGATTTATTTAATCTTCTCGGTAAAGGGCATTGTCGTACTGTAAAATATGTGATCACTCCCGCAGCAGTGCATATACTATATGAAAAAATCTTAGCCGATTACGTGAAAAATGTGATTGAGGTGCGATAGGATTTCGTTTACTTTACCGGATACTAATGGTACAGACGAAATCACTGTGGCCGTCATTAATTTTAAACCGTACACCTTTGATTATTTATTCCCTACTGTTTATTATTTAAAGGATTCGTTAAATCCCCCTGTAATCTTCGTATACTGTCACGCTTATGCGTTTTAATCGCGGTCCGCTCACGTGATATTCAATTCTGATATTGTACACACAAAATACCATAAAGTTTTCTTAGTGCTCTGGATTACTTCGACGCGGAAACACGCAATTACTGATAAATACGATAACAACTTGATCAATCGATTCACATGATCATCACGGAAGAAGCCGCACACTAATATATAACACACATTAAAACTATATTCACTTTATTAATCATTATGGTATTCGATGATGAACGTTTTCACATCTATCACCGAAGTACCTATTTTTGGTCCCTCCGTCTGTATTGCATAATATAATTTAAGAAAATGAAAATGTAATGCAAGGTAATCGTAAACATTAATCTACTTATATAAGTAGATTAATGTTAACGATATATATATCTGTGAAAGAACTATTGAAACTACTCATAATTCTTTGTGACTAAGGAGTAACAAATGTCGTTTTTTTTTTTTTACTTTATAATAAAATCAAATAATATTTCCCACTTCAAAATACGTGATTAGTTAATTTTTAATAGACGTGTAAAAATGTCATGTTACGTGTAAAAATCTAACCGGATGGATTCGTTTCGACAAATGATTTGTATGTTTTTAATGAAAAAAATAAAATTTAATTCAGACTATACGAATGGGGTTCTGAATTCGAAATATTCCACATAAAATATTTCAAAGTTGAAAATTTCACTCTTCTTGAAATATTTTTTCTTCTTTTAAACGTGTTAGGTTATAGATGATTATAAATAATATATTGATTATATACAGAAAATATTGATAATGAATAACTCATCAGTTATAATTTATATTAACCAAGGTTAGCGAACTACTATATTATGATTTATGATGTTAATGGTTATAAATTAAGTTTGTTAACTGTATAACTGCTTAAAATATGGTGTATTTTATATTAATTTAATTGTATTCTACATCGGTTATCATTTATCAATGTTATCACTTATCAGTTGGGTCGTTTTTGTTAATTCGTTTGGATTATTATTAGCTGTTTATTTATTAAAATATAAATAAATAACACTTGATATATTTTTAATATTTAATAATTTACTATCAATATCTAAACCCGATTATTTTCAATTTTTTCAATCAATATTTTCATTTTTTTTATTTTTCATTGAAATGAAATATTCATGAAATTTTAAAACCCTATATACGAATATTACGATAATCTGTCACTGATAAGGTTATCAATATAATTCTAATAAAAAAATAAAATAAAATTGGATGGAAAATTTAACGTAAAGATCATTAATCGGAGTTGATATGTGTACTTATGTTAAAATCGGAAGTACCGTAAGTTTCACAATTTTTTACATGGTCTTTTAACTGTTTTTTTAAACTACTGGAAAATTAAAAAGAAAAATGTCATATCCAAAGTATACCTGCGTACCATAAAAGAGGCGATATCATATATGAAACTTTCTGAACACTCCAACCCAGGAAATTGAGTACATAAATAATAATAATAATAACAAAAACACATATACTAGCGCATGTGTATAAAGTTACTAACATTGTAAAACCGAAACATTTTTTACTCCACTCGCGGAGTCTTTACAACGCGTCTGTGTAATAGTAACAAAGTGCCTACCGGGTTTTAGTAAAATATAAATATTTTAATGATGGTCACGTTATAAAGAATTTCCCGGTGTAGCATAACCGTCTGACATTGATTTAATATCGTTCGGTTGTCAAGACGTGTCGTTTTTAGTTCGTTTGATAAATTTGCTTGAACCATTATAGCATTCGTGAAATGCTCATTTTATAATGTTGTTTGCCGGTAGTAATTGCGCTGAAACTTTACCAGAATGAACCACATAAGAAAGTGTAAATAACAAATGAACAATATCATTACAGATAGTAACAAAAATTTAAAAAATCTAATTATAACTATTATTGTATCGGAGTGTTGTAAACCATTCGTGAAATTGTTCGAATGATCAATAAGCATGCTCAAAATTAAACCAACCCTAGGTGAAAAATATTTTACTCTGGTCTATAATTTATTTGCGGAACAAGATATCAACCACCTCTACGTTTCGTAGTCCATCCTTAAACCGAGATCGTAAACATATCAAACTGAGACGATAAAATACGAGTACAAAACGGTGTACGAATGATTACGTCTAATACACGTGAACCAATTTCAGACGATTTCGTCTGAGTTTTATTTACAGTTCTTACGTTGCACGTCTTGCGTTTCTAATTTGGCCACATCTGGCGGCTTTGTGTTCACGTTTACTTAATTTAATGACTTCATCATTTTGAGTATGAGCACTTTTTGAACATTCATTTTTGGTATAACGTTCACAGCTTTTACAATTTATTGAACTTTGCGAACGGTGCGCAGAATAGCGGTGTACCATCAACAAATCTCGACCATTTTCGCTTTCATAAGTTCTGAAAGCACAGTCTCGGTTAACGTTCTGGTGGTGGTACGGCGTGTTCACGGCGAGACGGTCGGGTTTGAAGAAAAACCGCAGAACCGATATCACGTACGCGTGAACCCGGCCGTACGTACCGCACGCGCGCATTACGATAGGTCACGTGAGTGTCAATGATCAACATCGTTGCACTTAACTATGGTGGGCACGTCGTCATTGTCATCGGATCGGTTGTCGGGAGGAGGACGCCTCACGCGAGACACATTACGACTCGTGATGATCAGTGCCAGCGCCTTGACTTCGCTCTCGGATGCCAGCGAAATAAATCTGCGAAATCGTGTTTGCGCCCTCTCTAACTGTTACATCTTTTTCGGCACGTTTCTCTCAAGTACAGCGATCGCGTTACAGAATTTCAAATCCATCGATCGGATAAACGGTGGACGAAAAATCCGTTTTACGCCGTAATTACGTTCGATTAAAACGCGTGCTCCACGCAACACCAACACCACTGCAACGGTGCAGATAAAGTATTATGTAAACCGGTAGCGTACGTGTTACACAAACTTTTTCGATTGACTCGTTTGTTACGATGTAATGTAAATATTTGTGCGAGCGTGCGTGAGAAAATACTTCGAAAAATTAATATTACTTGGAGGTCGGAATCGATGAATTCATTTTTAAAGAAAAAATACTTAAGTCTAATTGAATTACTAAATGTAAAGACGATGTATTAGTATGAAAATCAACAAATTTTCATCATATCCATAAATGGTTGTTTACAATATTAATGTAATTTGTTATGTACCTCTAAACAATTATTTTCGTCGATTCGGTGTTTCGAGTGCAAGATCCTTTTTTTTTTTTTAATGGGATTGTCGAGGGTTGATATCAGATACATTAATAAAGTCATACATTTTAAGCCGTTCCCACATTACTCGTAAGTATACATGATTAATTCACAATTAAATTAATTGTTGACAATTGTGAGTAATTTAAAATTAAAGACTTGCTCATAATTATGTACTAGCGATGGCATTAGTAGTTGATCGCCAAAAAGACGGTGAATTGTTTCGAGTAAAGTAAAACAAACTGCACTCGTACATGACCGGGGTGATTGTCAAACTGCTTGGGAATAATCGAAAATGATCTATAATAATCAGATAGTAAACCGATAAATATGGGACACGTGATTCGGTAATCGCTAAACTTTGTGAATACTCGTTGTAGTCCATATTCGGCTATACTTCCGATTAGTGTTGAAAGTCACTTCGAAAATAGTCGAAATAATCGAAATAATAATTCGGAATAGCCTACCCAAGTTTTCATAAAACTATGAAAATTATACTGAACAATAGCTTTTAATTTGCAAGTATTCGCAAGTGTATTCTTAAAATTTGCGAGTCATTTAGGTGACCGGTACCTTTTGAAATTATGTAATTGGCATGATGTTTTGACTCGAAGCTTCGAAATTAATAACAAACAAAATATTTATAAAAATATTTACAAGTCACTAAGAAGCCACCTTTATGGTAAGACATCTGTTATTTTACATAATGGACATGGTATTATTTTCACATTATTATCACACATAGTGATGTAACACTGTTGTACAAAAATAACATGAAAATAAAATAAACTATACTGTAAGCTCAATTTTAGAACATTGTAAGTTACACCATACAGAAATAACGGAATGCACTTGAAGAATAAACAATTAAAATTACAGATTTGATTGAAAAATGACGACAATGACGAGTGTCGTAAAAATCAATACAAACGTGGGTACAAGGAATGGTATAATAATATTTTTGAAAGCCCTAAGTAGGAATGATAAGTACATGGATTCCTGAATAACTTAAAAATTTAAAAAGCGAGCCTGTGAATACTTGAAAATCATAAGCTTTTTTTGATAATCAATTATCAAATTATCCATCAAAACGGTTGGGCCAATATTTACAGCTTCAAAATCTAGTGGTAAGATACCTAGTGATTTGCAAAAATTTACTATAATTATTAGCTTTCGTTTGATACTCACTTCGAAGTTTCAGATTGAAACATCACGCCAATTTACAGTGTCGAAAGTTAGCAGATACCTAAATGATATGTACATTTTTAGAATAGATTTCTGAATACTTGCCAACAAAAGCTATCATTTATTACCATATTCAAAGTATAAGAACAAATTATATTAGCTAATTTTGTAACTTTTAAAGCTTTTACTGGCCTCCCGGTTTACTAGCGAATTATAAAAAGAGACATGCAAATACTTGCTAATCATTAGCTTTCGTTTGTCACCAATTTCAAAATTCTTGATAAAACCTGGTAAGCCAACTTCACAAGTTCAAAGTAGTGATCAACTAAATTACAAGTCAGTTTGAAAAGCATACTTGCAAATTCTTGCTAATCATAAGCTATCGTTTAACATCGATTTCAAAGTACTTAGTGAAAACGGGTGAGTTTAATTTACGTGAAGTTAGCTCAATTTTTAATTTTTAAGTTTGGACTTGCAGATTCTAAAAATTAACTTGCAAATATTTGCAAATAATTTGAAAAATAATGGTACAAAATAAAAATAAATTACAATACTTAGATAGTCTAACTACACGAACGTTAACAACAAAACTAAAAATAATTTGTACTCTCTCATGATTAAATAAAGTTGAAAATTTGAACCTTATTGTAATACTGTAGACATGAAAATTGTTTAATAGTTCATAAATATTGTGTCCTTTGTCTGAGTAGTATAATCCCACATTGCAACTAACATAAAAAGCAATTACGATGATTGGATACTACCAACCCATTTATATTATAAAAAATGATGATTTATATATCTAACACATATACAATGGATATACATCTAAACCACAGGTCTCGACTATTTTTAAACTAAAACTTTTAAATTTTGATACTACTTATTGTTCATATTCGATTTGATTATTCTGAGTATTTGATCAAGTATTCCGAGAATGTCGATTTGAAAAATGTTAGTGCTAAACATTTGCGATTAATACGTGAATAAAGTGTTTACACATACGGAAAATAAAACCGAACAAAATCTTTTATGGGAATCAAATGATGTTCAAAATATTAATAAATTATTAACTAAAATAAATATACGTATATACGTATATCACACTATACGTTGTGTAGGCGACTCAATAGCATCAGTGATATAATCGGAGGTGGCGATGGTTTACTACGAATCACCATTTCCACCAATGCCTCTTGTAAATGTATACATTGTCGGATATAAAAACAAATTAATTAAACTGTCCGTTTAAAATGATTTCTATTAATGGTTCATTTCGATTACATTCGATTTCTCGATTCGTAATATTTATTCGTTTGCCCGGAGTAAATAACTCGTAATCCGTAATCGATAACTTGACGAACACGCGTTCAAAATGCAGCTGGTCCCCCAAACCATTCGTCTTTTTGTTAAGCACATTAGACGCGTACAACTGTTGAATATATTAATTGGGTACACGGCCGTATCGTTCGATCCGTACACAAGTTTTGTAAATGCGCTACAACGCGCAGCTCTCACGGTTGTTCCATCACCGCGTACGGTTTCCAACGAACACTCGTGTTGGATACGTATTTCCGTTGCCCTCAGCTGCACGGCGGAACGTAATTAATGGCCACTTTCCGTTGAGCAGTGACGTTAAAATATTCACAGGGCGTCATCAATTGCAACGCGGTTATAGACAGTGTTGGGAATAGATAACTGATAATTTATCTAGATAAAGATAAAGATGACTATATTAATTCTTATCTAGATACAGATAAAGATAGTTATTCTAAATTTCATCTAGATAAAGATAAAAATAAGTACATTTTTATCTAGATAAATATGAGATAATTTCATGTTTGATTTTGAAAATATTCAGGATACTACAACCTACAGATATTAGGTAAAAATTCATAATTAAAAACATTTTGAAATAAATATCATTTTTTAAACTCATTTCAAACATTAATAAACATAAAATATAAAATTATTTTTTTGAAATAAACTTCATAAGAAGATGACAAATCATTCTCTAACTTAATAATAAAAAGATCTTAGATTTGAAAAATCAAATAACAATTTGTAACATTTCTGTCTTTTTTTTAACAAATTTCAAACATTTTGAAAATAAACATATAATATGAAGAGTTTTTTTTTTTTTTAAATAAACTTCATAAGAAGATTGTCATCTTGTCAGTTATTATCAGTGTAATAGGTATATGATGTACAGAAAAATATAAAAAATGAAAATATAAAAACATTTTAAATTTTCAAATTTTATTTTTATGCCATTTAAATAAATTATCTATATATTATCTATATAGATTGGTACTCATAGATAACAAGATTTTTATCTAGAAGAAGATAAAGATAACTGAGTATAAATTTATCTAGATAAGATAAAATATAAATAATTTTTATCTAGATAACTTATCTAGATACATTTATCTAGATATTTCCCAAACACTGGTGATTAGAACGCTTGATATCGCCTACATCGAACGCTTAACGGGGCGCGTACTCGTTTCCGGGGTGGGTGGGGGGTGGAGGGGGGGGAAAACGCGGGAAAAAATCGTACGGAAATCGATAGTTGCGATGTTGTCGCGACACGGGTGTCGCGTTCGCGAAGACGACCGTCGAATATAATAATCACCGTATACCGCGCGGCACGTGTTATTCTTCCGTCGCCGATCGGTCAGGATCGTGAGTCGAATGGTCCGCGCAGTCGGTCGCGATGCCGCCTCGCACGACGGACCTTCTCCCGTGCGCCCGTTCTCGCGGCGGGACGGCCGATTAATATTACACGCTGTAGCCGCGCGACCAACCGTGGTCGGATACGAATTTTACATAATAATAATACAATATTACGTGCGGAATTAGATCCCGGTCCGTCTCCGGTTTCGACGCGACCAAACGAGCGTGGCGGCATTCGCACTGCGTGCCCACCCGCGCATTCGGTCGTCCGTTTTATTACCGTTTGACCGGCACGTGACCAGCATGCTAGTCGCACGGTTGCCGTCTACGGGAAAGCTGGCATTGCGCGCAAGATCTATTTCGCGCCGCTTCCTCTTACCGCTCGAACTTTTGTTTCCGCCTTTTTTTGTTTTATTATTTTTTAAGTGTCGGAAACCATATCGTCACTTCCGTCTTTCTCTTTCTCTCTCTCTCTCTCTATCTGAGATCGTCTTGTTTCGTACGGTTGCGGCTACATCACGCGTGGACGCGGATTCAACGGAATACAGCACCCGTCGATTCATTTGACATATTCTACATTGCAGGATGCTTTTTAATTTTAAATTGCAGCTACCAATGTCTCACTGTAATATCTCGATGCAAATTCTTTCTTCGCTGTCATTAATTTTGTTTTATTTTAGTGCAGTCTTATAGGAGTTTTTTCATGGTATTCTCATCCAATAGTATGCTTATTTGTAAGTAGCTAGAAAGTATAACTCGTGAAATTATAATTTTCATAAAATTACGTAATACCTATTTTTCGGTAAAAACTGTTATGAGAACGTGTTGCAATTGAACATCGAACAATTAGTCTCATAGTTAGTAGATCTTCTGATTTAAGTTTTTATGAAAGGACAAGCGTATGTACAGGGATATTTCAGTCGAGATGTCACGATGAGTCGTTCTACAGTAAAGACACGGAAAAACTAGCTTAAAAGTCATGCAACCACACTAACAGGTTTAATTCAATCATGTTTTTACTCTTGTTTTATAGTACTGTCATATTATCAAACGGAAAACTTGCTGTTCAGCGTCGTATAATATATATAATATATTAGGGAAAGGATTTTAATGTGAATACATATTTTTATTGGAATGAGATATTTTAAAACTGATAAAAAATGTGTTCGATTTATATCATTTTAATTTAAATAAACTTAAATTTATTTTACATAGTTTTACATATTTTGGTATTAATACATATTTTAACATATTTTATGTAATTTTTGATTTTTGATTTAGGAAATTAAACAATTGGAAACTAAAAACATATATTTGATAGAAAGCAGTAGTATAGAAGAAAAAGATGCCGACAAACTAGAAAAAACTCAAGGGCACGTAAGAGAAATTGCCAAAAATAAATTTGCCAATATAATTCTGGATTTCAAATTATTAATATCATTAGGGATATTTTAATAGGAAAAAATCAACAAGAATCTCTGGATATTGAATTCACTCCTTCTGATTTAGCAAATATGAATCAAGCCCCTATCACATCAGTTGACGGTCTCTATAGTCAATACAAGAATATTCTTCGACCAAACCGTCGCAATTTTTTATTTGCAAACTTTCAGCAATATGTTGTTGCTAATTGTTTGTTCCAGAATAATACTCGTTTTATATACCTACATAATTTGTATTAATTTTACTTAATATTTATAAATATTATACTTATACGAATACAAATTTTTAAAATAACTTTTTCTTTTGTAATTTTTTACACTAATATATTTTTTCGATATTTACATATTTTGGATTTTTTATTCTATATTTTAAGAAAAATTGGTACATATATATGTACATATACTGATTTTTTTATTACAATAAAATCCGATCCCTAATTATTATTATCTTATTATGTGATACTCCATACGTAAGTTCTATCACACCATATCAACATAGATTAGATTTCATTATAACGATCCTATATATAGCGAGGTTTATGTCAATATTGCATCCCCACCGCGTCACCATGCAACCTAATTGTAATTTTTTTCGGTAAATGTAAGTTGCGTCCCGATTACTATACATGTAAATTGCGGACCGTGTTTCTAGATGTTTTAAAAATATATTCAAATTGATGATTATATAGCGTTACGGATTCAAAATACCAAAAATAGAAAAGAGATAGATAATAAGAATATATAAGAAAAAAAAAAAAAAAATATGTAAAAATTAGAAATGACCACTCAAATTTAATTTATATGACTACTTTTGTATTGCCGAAAATCGAGTTTTTTCCCATTACGAAGGAAATATTGTATCGTCGGTAAAACAACTGATATAGCGGAAACAATTAGCGGAAAACGATATCAGTTTAATATTGGCTCTGTGACGAGTTTTTGATTAATGTTATGACATTGATTTCCTCCGGAGTCTATTGTTTGCCCGATGTTTTTGTGATTTCCGAACACAATGGAACCTCGTTTACAATTATCGCATCTCCTCAAAGTAGGAATTTTTCATGCTCCACTTCACCGAGGTAATCTCATGTCATTCTAACTGTCGTCGTGTATTTTCTTTTTAATTTCCTCAGATCAGCGTACATTTTATAATACACGAAATGCTCGATTTACCACATTAATACCTACTGAAATATCAGTAGTTTCAAATACGTATCGCATGTCTAAATAAATCGATCGAGTAAAACTTGTTTTCATTTTCCTACGGGAATTTGATTTTTTAGTTATTTAAAAAAAAAAAAGATGTATCCATATTAGAATATTTTGTTTACGTTTGTGTACATGTGTATTATTTTCACTGTTTTGCATAATGTATATACAAATAATATAATTTGTCTATAGTTTTTCATATTCGAAAAATCGTTCTTATTATTACATGTGGATTGAGTAGTTCCAGTTTACGATGATAAGTCAATAAGTAAATAAATGATTTACTCTAACAAACATATTAATGTGGCAATATAAATTTAAACTATTTACAGAAAAATGTGTAAAAAATAACGAGTCACATAAACAAGTAATTCTACGATGTTGATTTTTTTTTTTTTATTACAATTAGGTGTATCTTATATATTAAAACAATTTATGAATACTGAAGTCAGTCCAATTTATCCGACCGATTTTCTTCTTTTTTTAAAAAAATTAAAGGTATTTAGACACAGATATTTCATCAATCATTGAAATTTACTCAACTTTCACCTTACTCTAGTTATACTCAAATGTGATTCTTCTCTTTACATTTCTTATGGGACACATTCATTCAAGCAATTCAAATTCTCATAACTCCTCTTTCAATGAATGGATATTGATCGTTTTATCCTCAGAACACTCAGTGAATTATGTTCTTTCTTTTGAGTTATTAATTACTTAAATCTATTGAGTTTGAGGAAAGTTATGCGTACACAATCAACTTTACATTCAATTTTTTCAAGATTTTTTTCAATATTTTCCTTCACTCAAACCTCTATAACTAGAGTTCTATTAACATAAGCTGTTGACATGTTTGCATTTTTAATTATGGGTCTTGATTCGATTGCACCTATATTTTTTATTATATACATAAATTATCTATTGCGAATTTTCGCAGCGGGTATACTAATTATATATTAAAACTCTGATTAGTCGTCGATTTGTCATGTCCAATTTTTTGTTTTTGTTAACTTTTTATATAATCAAGTACCGACTCTCAATTATTTCCTCAGCAGATTATCTTCAGGGAATCAAAATCATGTTTTTCCTATGGTCAATTATATGTGACATGTTCATGGGTCAGAACTCTATCTACGTTATTTGTTCTTGCACATGATAATAAAACAAAAAATGTCGTCTATGACAAGGTGCTTCACTGAATAGTACACAAAATACATGGCCAATTAAAAAATCATTAAAATACTAGATTTTTTTTTATTTATATTTATAATCTTAATAAAAATAAAATCTAAAATATGCTCATTTGTTGCCTCTAAAGCGGAATAAGGTTCGCCGGGTCAGCTAGTATATATACGTGTGATAAGTTGTTTTTGTTTTTTAAAATGATTCATGAAACAAAATATGCAGTCGGTAAAAATTAATGTAAGCGATTTTGGCTGCAGTAGTGGTGATTCGTGGAGTTCACAGCAAATAGGAAATAAATGTTTCTCCTGTACGCCCATCATCAGAAATCAAGGATGGTATATTGATATCGCTACTGATTTCTGATGATTTTAGATTTTACTCAGTATTAATATAAACATTAATCAAGTCATTCACATTTTTTGATGGTACATGAGTATACTTCAAACGATAATAATAATGGTTATAGTTTATATTATTATTATTACTGTTATATTTAATGTTAGTAAAACTTACTTTGATTAAATTATTTTTTTTTTCAATTTATTATTTTTAAATGTATCAACTTCATAATATGAGCTTAATGCCAAATATTCTTCAATAATAATAGTCTTTATTTCAATATTTTTCAATATCGGAATATTTAAAACGTACGCTTCGGTACGAGCCACCACTGGGCTTCATTATTGACAATTACCTAAGACACGTTCTTCGTCAATTGTACCGAGTTATCATTTATACACTTTTCACTATTTCCAAATGGTTTAATATCAAATAATTTTATTGGTCGTAAATTATTAAGTTGAGATTTGAACGCCCAGAAAACAAAAATACGTATATAATAGTAACAGTGATAATAATATACAGTGCATGGTTGTGGGGATAGATAATGATAATATACTCGTAGGTTTATGCATACATGATAATATACTGCAGTTGTGTTATAATTGTGCATAATGCACACGCACTGTAACACATATACACACATACACACACACCACAGAATTTTGGCACATTGCATCAGCACTTTGGTCATGTTCATAAAATAATAATAATAATAATATGTTGATTTTACGATCCAATTAACGGAAAATGGTATACAAACGGTCATGAAATTAGTTTTAATGTAAACTATTTTCAAAGGAATAAATTGTAATTTATTCTGACCCAACTCATACGGATGTGAACCATACGCGTTTTATTAATATGCGAACGCTAACTCATGTAATATTCAAGAAATATTTCTGATTCAGTATTATCGTATTTAATTATGGAAAAAATATGCATAATATTTTGAGCGATTTGTGTTGTTATTATTTAAAATATACGGTATTTCGTGTGTGACATTCGGTTTTGGTAAAAAACCGTTGTTACTTGTAATCATAAGGGTGTTGAGTATAAAGAAATAATAATGGGTGCTCAGAATTCGGGAGAGAATGAAGTGCCCTTGCGGAAACTGAATGACATATTTAAATACGACTGTCTTCGCGTATATACTTTTGTGTTGTATTCTACACTAAGAGTATGATCAGAAAGAAATGTGAAACTAACGTCAAGAGACGGCATCTTAACATATTATAATAGAATTGGGTTTTTTCCTCGATTTGAATATCCTTAATTCTCTCCTTACATATTTATCCGATGTTCGAGGTTTGTTTACAATGTGCTATTACTGTCGGAGTGTCCGAATTTATGGCTTCTGTTAACCCTCAGAATACATGTCAAACTGATGGAAATACTTTTTCCTGATAGTAACTTTTCTATAATCATTAAGTATAACATGTATTACATTTATATAGAAATTTTTCGATTTCTGAATGTCTTGTGAACATTTAAAAACAGAAAATATTTTAAATTTTTTGACAAAACAATCTTAACTAATAAAGTTTTCAATTGATTATAGTTCATTAATTATTAAAATATTTAACGCAAAACAGTTTTAATATAATTATTATTGAATTGACTATACAAACACCAGTGTTGTGAGAGCTGACATTCTTAAGCACTCACTTTACTTCCAAATTAACAATTCGTCTGTTAATATATAGCATTTAAGTTATCAACAGATCATTAAACTAATATTCGTTTGTTTCTGTTGTTTTGTTGGTAGTATTTTTTTATTCAAGTCAAAACCACTAAATGTATATCTGCCATATTTTATGGTACGAGTGTGTATTTATCAAGAAATTATAGTATAGGCTAATAAAGATTAATCCAAATAATTCATTAAATATTAAAACATTATTATTGTTACTAAATTATAGTTGTAATTATATGTATACTAGAATCTCATATTTTTCTATTATAATATCACAAATAAGATGGAATTAAAATTTTTTTAACTAACATTGAGACTCATAAATAGTTTAAGCAATATAATCGATGTGTGAGAATTCATCTGAAGTAGTAGAAAACTAATTTTATAAAAGAAACTATTTCTTACAATGGAAGGAAATGTCGTATTATAATTAATAAAAATGGAATATTATGCCATCCACGATTATACCATTAATGATGTTTAATGCGCGTTATGGGGCACGTTTCGCGAAGGGAATATAAAAGTTTCATGATAATAAAATCGTACAAAACAACCATCTAAAGGCAGTTGGCCGAATTAAAATAACGGCAAACAATAAAGCGTTCGAATTTAAAGACACGTCGGTGAAAATACCCGAAAGCGGTAAAAATAATTCCGTTTCATTTCGCGTTGGGCCGTCGGAAAATTTGCTGATTGATTCATTATTGAGTGATGGATCTTTTTGATATTGAAACTGTTCGGCGAAAACTAGACGTTTCGGTAAGTAATTGGTACGGCGAGCGAAAGGTGCTAAATATTAGTTAGCGACTCGGAAGAAGACAATTGGACGGGAAAGAATTCGAATAGCTGGAAAGAAATGCACGCAACAGAAACGAATAAAAGGACGAAGGGGGAAAAAAGTCAGACAAGGATCGATCGACATCGAGTTTACTATACCTAAAGGTTTATACGTCATCGGCATAATTTTCAAACCGAAATATATATCAATGCACACCTTCTCGTTAAAAATGTATGCGTTTGGTAATGCATAGATTTTAATAAATGAGAGTGGTCTCTATATATGGTTTCTTATAGGATTCCTGTGATTCGTTTTAAATATAACACGGTACTTCGGTAATTTGGTGGGGACATTTGGATTGAAACATTTGAATTTTATTAATATTTGAAGGTTCCCAAATAAATAAATAAATGTTTGAAGCATCCCATAACTGGATACCGTAGGCCCAGATTGGTTTGAGGAGTAGCATGTAGAAGAGGAGTTTTTTTTTTTTTGTCAAGAATAACGTAACGTGTTGTGATACGAGGCGGCTGAATTGGCAAGAACGATTGATTCAGCATATATTACGTTATAATTTAAGAACAGTTTATTTTTTTTTCTAAACTTTACGTTAGACTGTTTTCGTCTTATTAGCATAATTGTGAAAAAATCTGTACCAGAATTGTAAAACTGTTTTACACATTTTTTATGGTTCAAATATTCAGTATATTTTAGATTCATTATTAGGTATACTGGGAAAATAACCAATAACGCACCGATGGCAAAAACCAATTCTCGTCATTTATTTTCAGGTGGTATACCACTACAATAAGAGACGCTTTAATATTTTTACTACCTTGTAATACAAAGTTACTATGTATATATTAGTATGTACATACTATGTCACTATTGTTATTATTAATTCACAAAAAACATTTAAAATTTTGTATAGAACATGTGTAGTATGAGAAGGTGCAAATAGATATGGGTTTGAAAATATAGCCGGAAATTTGAATTTCACCGATGACTGCTTACATCGGACCGCGTTACATGGAGATTATAATATGATTTCCAAAAGGTTTAGAATTTTGATGCTTTTTTATAACGTTTTTCTCTCCGCAAAAGGTCGATAAAATAATTTTAATAGCGTTAGAAATTTGAATTTTAATGAAGTCGGATATTTCAACAATTATAAAATATTGCATCAGTGTGGCGTTCTACATATTTTAAGCATCGAATGGTTTTTGTACATTAATCTCGAGGTAAAATCAAATTAATTCGTATGAATGCAGTTTTTTACAACTACAGTTTCATATTATTATTATTATAATGGCGTGGTTGCCAACACTTTTTTTTTATCACAAAAATTACAAATTCTTAACTGTAAATTATAATACGGTAAATTATCTACGCTTGACTTTATGAAAATAATGTAATATACTGTAGATTATTTTAGATTATAGAATTGTAGTAGGCAGGCTATTATTTTTGCGAATCAATTATATCGATAAACTGTAATTCAATACGTTGGAAGTATACAATTATTTACGTTTGACAATACTAATGTACCTTAATGTTGTGGGTAGTTCGTAAATGGTACACACAATTATTTTGAATAATAATTTATTAATTACTATTTATACAATTACAACACTCGCAAAGAAGGAAAAACTAAAAGTAAAAATTTATAATACGTGTATTAGAAATAGTAACGAAATCAATGTTGATACAAAAAGAAATAATAATAATACATTAAATATTAAATGATCGTTTCGGCGGCGGTTATAATACAATTAGCGATAACGCGGCGAGTACGGCGATAACGTATGTGTGTGACCGCGGCGTCGGATACTGAACGACTGTTGTTGTTGTCGGCTATCTCTCCCGTATATAATTAGGCGATAGCTTTCTTGATTATTCCGGAACATTCTCGATATGATATGTGATTAATATATTTAGTCTCGAATATTCTCGAAATATATAGATAATTCGATAGCGTCGCGCGTTATTGATTGTCGCCACATCACTCCCCTACCAGTGACGGAGTCAAACAAAACCTACTTGGAGACGGTCTGGAAAACGAACTCTTCTTCCGGAACGTGTCCTTTGGTCCTCCTTTGTAATGGTATTCGGTGTAGGTGTCTGCATTTCTCTCGAAATATCTTCCTTAGAATGGTCGTCTACTATGATGTAGGCCGGTTTAAGTCTATCTATAGTTACTCTAACTTTTTTGTCTTTATATCAATGACAAAAGTTTTTATATTTCGACTTATGACTCGATAGGGACCATCATAGGGCATTTGTATTCCATTTTTGGGTCCGTCATGTCGAATGAATACGTACTCTGTGGTTGCAAGATCCTTGAAAACAAAGTTCTTCTTATCGCCATGTCGCGTACCATTGACAGGTCGGATCTGCTGAATGTGATGTCGAAGATCTTTGATAAACTCAGCTGCGTCGTCGAACTTGGCGGCATTATCTTTTGACGTTAGGAATTCGCCTGGGAGTCTAAGTGGCTCTCCATAGACTAATTCTGCCGAGGTGGATTTAAGATCGTCGCGCCAAGCTGCTCGGATACCCAATAAGACTGTCGGAAGAGTTTCTGTCCATCGATTATTTTGATGACATTTAATGGCGGCTTTAAGCTGCCGATGGCTTCGTTCCACCATGCCATTTGCTGAAGGATGATAGGCCGTGGTCCTAAGATGGTTCGTGCCAGTCAAGTCATTAAGTTGCTTGAAAAGGCATGACTCAAATTGTCTTCCCTGGTCTGTTGTGATACGAAGAGGGGGTACCAAATCTCGCGATCCAATGCGTATAGAAGGCTCGTGCTACGGTTTCCGCTTCTTGATCTTCCAATGGAATTACCTCAGGCCATCGAGTAAATCTATCGATACACGTGAGGCAATAGCGAAATCCTTCGGAATAAGGCATAATGATTAGATCTAAATGAACATGTTCAAATCTTTGAGATGGTAAAGAAAATGAACCAAGAGGTGCTGTGACATGGCGCGTGATTTTGGCTCGTTGACATTCTACACATGCCCTCGCCCAATGTCTGCAGTCTGCGTCAATGGCTGGCACACACGAATCGTTGTTTAACAAGCTTCGTCGTGGCCTTAACACCTGGATGTGCAAGTCGATGTATATTATTGAAAACTTTACGTCTGAATGGCTTTGTGACAAAGGGCCTGGCGGTTGAAGTTGATAGGTCACAGAACACTAAGACATTCGTACCTGGTAATTGAACTTGCTTGAGTTGTAGTCCAGTGTTTTCTTTTTCGTATTTCTTTAATTCCTCGTCTCCCTGTTGTGATATCGCTAATGCAGTGTAGTCTATTGTCTCTGACAAGGCGTCAACGCGAGATAAAGTATCAGCCACGATATTCTGCTTACCTGGAACATACCTAATATCCGTGGTGAATTGTGAGATAAAGTCTAGGTGTCTGAATTGTCGTGGTGAGCATTTATCCGATTTCTGCTGAAATGCAAAAGTGATGGGTTTGTGGTCGGTGAATATAACAAAATCGCGTCTCTTCCACCATATACCGAAAATGCTTGACAGCAAGGTATATCGCGAGAAGTTCTCGATCGTAAGCTCCGTATTTCGTCTCGGTCGCTGTGAGCTTCTTGGAAAAGAAAGCAAGAGGTTGCCACACATCATTGACGAACTGTTGGAGAGTTGCGCCAACCCCGGTGTTTGAAGCATCACTTACAATAGCCAGTCGAGCGTTGTCACATGGATGTGCGAGAAGTGTGGCTGTAGCGAGTTTCTCTTTGCATTTTTCAAAAGCCAAAATAGCCTCTGGTGTCCAGTTAATAGGTGACTTACCTTTTAAATTGGGTACCAAAAGGTCACTTAGTGGTGCTTGTGCGTCTGAAGCTCCAGGTATAAAACGACGATAGAAGTTTAACATACCCAAGAACTGTCGTAGACCCTTAGCGGACGATGGCCTCTTGTAGCTTAAAATGTCAGTGACTCTGTCAGGTAGAGGACGTGTTCCTTCTCTAGTAATCATGTAGCCCAAAAACTTTACTTCTGACTGTCCAAAAACGCACTTTTTTGGATTGACAACCAGAGAGTATTCACGTAAACGCTCAAAAATGATCTGTAAATGTTTGATGTGCTCTTCCTCAGAAACAGATGCCACCAAGATGTCGTCAATGTAGCTGTAACAGAAATCAAGCCCAAAAAGTACTTCGTCAATAAATCGTTGAAACGATTGTGCTGCATTTCGAAGCCCAAAAGACATAAAGAGGAATTCGAAAAGTCCAAATGGTGTCACGATTGCTGTTTTAGGAATATCTTCTTCAGCTACAGGAATTTGATTATATGCTCGGACTAGGTCGATTGTTGAAAAAATCGTTTTACCGTGGAGAAAGTGTGCAAAGTCCTGAATATGACGAACCGGGTACCGATCTGGAACAGTCCGAGCATTTAGAGCACGGTAATCCCCACAAGGACGCCAGGCATCAGTTGTGTTCCTTGATACCAAGTGTAATGGTGATGCCCAAGGTCCCTGGGACGGTCGAATAATGCCCAATTGGATCATAGCTTCAAACTCCTTTTTTGCTGCCTTGAGTTTATCAGGTGCTAAGCGTCGTGGTTTACAAGATACTGGGGGTCCTGGTGTCGTTTGAATATAGTGTTTGGTGCTATGCCTAATGTCTTTAGGCGCTCCATACGGTCGAGTGATCTCGGGAAATTTCCGTAGTAAGCCGTCGTATTTCGTTTCTCCCACGACGATCTTTATGGATGGTATGGAGGATTCAGCAGCGTGACCATGAGCGGTAAGTCGTGTAACACCATCTAAAAGACATTGATTACGCACGTCTACCAAAAGATTGTAATGACTTAAGAAGTCCACACCAATGATGGGTTTGGATACTTCCGCTATCACAAATCTCCAAATGAAATCTCGACGAAGTCCGAAGTTGAGACTGAGCGTGATAGTACCGTAGGTGTTAATGGGCGTGCCATTGGCTGCTGATAGGACGTAATCGGATTTTACTCGTCGGTCTGGAACAGCACTACGTGGATAAACACATAAGTCGGCACCCGTGTCGATGAGAAATTGAGTTTGAGAAGTTCGATCAGTAATGAATAGACGGCGTGGGGACGGACTGGGCTCACTGGCCGTCATCAGTGATGACCCGTCACGTTTCCCGAATTATAGGTACAAGGTTCCTTACATTTTCGTGACTGAGATCCATAACGCCAATGATACCAGCATAATCCATCTGCGCCATGGAGAGTACGGCTCCGAGATCGAGATCTTGAGCGGTAAGTACTTAGTCTTGAGTCCGGGTTACGCGAGGGACGAGTATTGATCGCTGACACTTCACTTCTCAACGCCGCAATTTCCTGATTTATACTCAAGGTAAGTTGAGACATTTTAAGATTGAACATGGCTTCAAGAGTGTCACTTCTCGTTGTCTCGGCTATTTGAGGTAGCAAAGGACCAGATGCATCCGCGATGTTGTCTGCATGGACAGCGAGTTCTTCAAGCTTACTATCTTTAACTATTGCTAACGCCACTTGTATACTTTTTGGTAGGCGGCCCATCCAAAGTGTCTTTAATAATGTTTCCGGGACGGAAGAGTCAGCCAGGCTTTGGAGGTGGCGTAAAAATTGTGACGGTTTACGGTCACCAATCTCAACGCGCTCCAGAAGTTGACGTGTTTTTTCCTCTTGGGAGGCACTAAGACGTTTTATTAATTCATGTTTTATTTTGACATACTTACTGTCCGAGGGCGGCGTCATAATTATGTCTTTGACTTCAACTGCATATTTCGGCGGTAATGCTCCAACCACATACCCGAATTTTGTACTATCAGCTGTGACTCCCGCGCTGGCGAAACTACCTTCGACCATAGCAAACCAAAGTTCGGGATCTGACGAAATGAAATCTGGTATTTTGACAGCCACTCGAGCAATCGTTGCGTCTGTCTCTGCCATCACGTCGAGGTCACCAATTTGTGGGTAGTTCGTAAATGGTACACACAATTATTTTGAATAATAATTTATTAATTACTATTTATACAATTACAACACTCGCAAAGAAGGAAAAACTAAAAGTAAAAATTTATAATACGTGTATTAGAAATAGTAACGAAATCAATGTTGATACAAAAAGAAATAATAATAATACATTAAATATTAAATGATCGTTTCGGCGGCGGTTATAATACAATTAGCGATAACGCGGCGAGTACGGCGATAACGTATGTGTGTGACCGCGGCGTCGGATACTGAACGACTGTTGTTGTTGTCGGCTATCTCTCCCGTATATAATTAGCGATAGCTTTCTTGATTATTCCGGAACATTCTCGATATGATATGTGATTAATATATTTAGTCTCGAATATTCTCGAAATATATAGATAATTCGATAGCGTCGCGCGTTATTGATTGTCGCCACAATACTATATTAGAATTATTACTTTGCTATATTATTATTATATTTTATTATTAGTTACTACTTGTGTTGCGGTGGATTTTCGCGTTAACCTAAAACACAATGTTTGACCATAATTACATCGTAACTGTGTTATTAATATAATATGTTACATATTATGTTTAATTATGATGCTATGATTGATTTTTTACAAATACAAAAAATGAAATTTTTGTATTTCTATTATTTGTTAAATTATAAGAGCCGAGTACAGTCACTACTTGTCGGCTTTCCCAACCGCACAACCAACACGATGTTGTCTATTATAGGTAGTCTCTATTAGAGTATTATTTTACTGCCCATTATCGAGTTAAATACGAGAATAACATTAATATTATACCATATTAACGCAGCATCAAGTCTCGATTTGACGATTACCGCCCTTAAATACGTAGTGTACACCATTATTATTATTAAACTCGCCTGAGTATTAAACTGCATCACTAAAACACAATCATCATGTTACAAAACTGCTACAGGAAATTTAAAAATTTCGTTATTATCATGAAATCATTTGTCAAAATCTTTGAGTGAGATTGCGGGCGCACACCGAGATACGTTTTGGAAGCGAATTGTTTTCCAATTCACCTACAAATATCAAAATAAAAACATAACCATAACGTTGACCTTGCAGTCGGATGTACCGTAATCAAAAAGCTTTCCAGAGAGCTTACAAAATATTTGAAGAGGCTAAACCTCCGTAAGCTCCACTTTCAATGTCCATCAGTGTTTAAATGATATACGTTATAATACTGTAGCTCATTTTCTTTTGATGTACACACTCTTCTCGCAGCATTAGTAAATACAGAATGTAGGAGGATAAATGTACATGTGGTATTCAATTAGTACATATAAAATCGGTCACTGCGTCACAGATAATAGTATAAGTATAATATACGATCGATAAAATACAAATATTATACAACGTCACTTCTATGTCTTCAGATTCTTTTAAATTTTAAACAATTTCCGACTGAGTTGTAATACAGTTCAGAATTTAAAATATTTGTTTTAGCGATGCACCCTATTTTATACACGTTTATAGTTATATTTTATTATATTATATTATTATTATACTACAATATATTTTGTTATTATTTCGTTGGAATTCCGTTTAAATATTATACTTGAATGAATTCACAAAATATAGTGAGTCATCTTTAATTTACCAATTTTATTTATTTTTAAGAATGTGTCCATTTTAATATTTCATATTTTTAATTATAAAACTAAAATTTATTAAATATGGTATATCCACATGTTCTATACATATATATATATATACTAAATGCGCAGTATTATTAGTTTAACCCTTTCGAACATCTTATATGTTATTATTTCCATTCCATCCACGACAAGATTATCCTTCAGGCATCACAGTTAATTTAAAATATTTACTTCCCATGGAAAATGTTTACACGTTCAAAATTATTATTATACCTGTGTATACTTGAGATGTAATTATTAATAGCTGCATAATTACCCAAACAATGTATAACTATTATATTTGTAATATGGAAACCTTATGACGGAAGTGAGTTATGTTAAAGTGTATAATGTGTGCGTGTATTTGAGTGTGTGTTTATTTGTGCTTATAATTTTTGCGTTTTATGGTGTACCTCGTTATAAATTAACCTAACAGCGGGTATATATCAGGTAAACTACATACATGGTTAATGATTTTTCTGAGGCTCCAACAAGTGAACATTATTTATCTATGTTATATACCTACGATACACCTCATAAAGTTATTAGTCTGTGATTTGGAAGCGATCGCGTTTTTGTTAGCATACTGACCCGTTCTTTATTTTACTTATTATTGTTTTATATTTATTATTAAATATGAATATCAATTGATCCGTTAACATTTAGATGTTTCTATTTTAAAGTTACACACTTACGCGTGCATTCAGACATGTGTTTGGGTCAACAGGCCATTTGCATCAATTTGAACGCTGCAGTCTTATTGCCAAACCAAAATTAACATACATGTAAAACATATATATGTGTGCTTTTTATTTAAAAACTGTGTAAATGTAAAGGGTTTTCTACATAATCGGTAAAATTTAAAATAACTTTCATGGATGTAAAAAAAAATGTCTGTTCATTTGTTTTTCAATTTAAAATCGTTTCGAAATTAAGTTTTATTCAGAATTCAAAATTTAAAAGTATTATGTCTTAAAATTAATGTCCATTTGTACATATATATCCCTGAAATAAAAATTTCTCGTCTACATCAATGAGGTTTCAACAAAACTTATTTTTTCAATCGTTTTTCCATTTAACTATAGTTACTATTGGTAGTTTGATTGCTATAGCTCCTGCACCATTTAGATTACGGAATTCTTAGAAATACGAGTAGTTACATTAATTTAATTTCAGAAATTCATAAGGATAAATGATTACTCTTTAAAAAAACATCAAACATTTAAAAGATGATATTTGTAGCTTTTGTACTCTTAATAGGATATAATTTAAGTTATATTTTCAATAATAATATTTAAGTAGTGTTAATATATTTTTTGCTTCTTGAAATTAGTTTCAAATAATTATACCTGAAAAATGTTGTACAATATCATTGCGTGATCTGAATTACTGCGGTTATCGCTCTTGTTTGATATTAATTTACAGACTTGTAACACGCGGTCGTTTCGTCTACATATATAATATATAATGATCGCGTCATTATTTTAGCAAAGGATGTTTAAGCATGTATCTGAGATGACAGCAGAGATGACTCCTAGTTACTCTATAAGCTTAAACCACCCTTATTGGTCACATTTTTGTCAATTCTATGAGTTTTGTTACGGGGTTTCAGAAAAACGTGTGTGTCCTGAATGTATATTAATTGATTTTCGCTTCAACTGTGAAATAACTTAAGCCCCACTGACGTTGACGCAAACTGAATTGAAATCACCTCCACCACCGATTTGTGTTGTTGCCGAAAATATACGTTGTTTGATACTACTTCAGAATATTGAGCTGTACACGGTGTTCTTACTGACCCTTGAAAACGTTTCTTGAGAAAATTCTTAAGACAATGAGACGTTCTTCGAGACAATAAGTAGCAGCATTCGCGAAGAACAGACAAAAATAGCGCCAGAGTCGTAAACATTATCCTTGTTATAGAAGAATAAAAGGATTCTGTATCTTGGGAGTTATGTTATATTCCAAAAAATTTAAATTACGCTTTAACAGAATAGACACAAAAATATAATTTCCGCGTTCGGTTCGACTTGTTGTAATGTCGTAGTAAAGACGAAAAAACAGTGTGATCGGATAATATAGTCAATATTTCATATATTATATCGTGGTTTATATTTTCGAATACCTTTTACGAGGAAGTACTGAAAACTTGAATTGAGTTTAAATCATTTTCAACGAAAAGAATAATACTTTGCGATAACAACTATTTTTCTCATACCGAAATGAGATTGTTATCGCGTTCCTCCCAACTGTGAGTACTTACATTATATTATCATTAAGATAATTACCCTATAATCATGTCGACCGTCAGTCACGTATAGCTATAATTTTTAAATCGATACCGGACCACGAGTACATTATAGTACATCATAATAATAACGAAAAACGCCTGCCGGTCACGTTCGAAATAACCGACGCATGTCTGAAATATAAGTAGTCCAACCACGGATAAATGCGGCGCAAACAAATGCGCAATACTATAATTATTATAATATCACAAGCGTTCATTATAGTCCATATCATAAACAAACGAAGTTAATGGTTACTTGATCAGGACCAATGACTGGTGGTCCCACGTTGAAATCGATAAGTCTAAATCATATACATATAAGTCAATCTAGAGTGCTATTATAGCTTCTGAAACTGCAATACTACCAAGAATAATCCATGTGAAATTGTGGATTCTCACTTGCTTTTGTATATTGAAATATATATTTTTACATAATTAATTGCGTGGAAGGCAAATTATGCGGCCTGTTTATAAAATATTCGAAAGAATACTCACCCTTTTTGTAATATGTATAGAGAAGAATCATTATGAAGATGATGATGATGACATTTTCGTCTCGTGAAACCTATTGTGTTGTATCGACGCGTTGTGGTGTGCTATTGAGAACCGCAGAACCAGTTGGCGACCGTTTGAACCGCAGCGGTGATGTGAATGGTAACTGATAACCGAGTTAAGACCGTTGATTTCGAGCAAATATTGTATTATTATAATACATTCATAATGTCCATAATATAGTCCATAATAACCCTCCAGTATATGTGTGTGTTTTAATAACTTAAACAACTGGCATTGTAATTATAATTTTTCTATAATTATTCCTCATACTCATCCATATAACTTACATCCATGCATCCACGTCATATATAATAGTGTACGCCATTTGCACGTACATGGTTGTGTATAATAATATTTATAATAGTAATAATAATATGTAGGTACATAATATATGCGATATTGTACTTCCGATGGGCGTCGCATAATCCCCAGTCTCGAATAGGTAGGTATTCCCGCTAAACCACCTATAACCTGCTATGATATACCTATTCTATTATAGTAATAATGATATACCATCCGAAGTATATTATACTGTGGTGTATAATGCACGTGTAAATAAAATGCGTTTGTGAGTTTTTCCACTCTTCATCCGGGTCGGCGGCCTGATGCTAATACGTGTGCGAAAGCAGTTTTTCAAGTTTACAGTTGTTTTACACACGAGTCATGGGTTTTCTTAATTCCCCTATAGTCGTCATCATTGGTTTCGAGTTCAAGTTCACGAGCCTTGTAGCGTGCTTTGCATATTTTTTTTTTATTATCATTATTATCATCAAATTCGTTTCCCCGGTATTTCGTCAAACTTGCTTCTTATGATTTTACACACATATATATATATATATATTATATTATACCATTGTTATGTCTATCCGATAAAAAGCAATAATCGTTTCACCGTATATCTAGAGTTCGATATCTGGCCATCGTTAGTATACATAGGCACTACACAAACACGGTCGCCGAAGGGGCCGCATGGCATCTCTCGTCTTAGAAAAACTATGGAACGCCTGCAATTTTCGACTTAATGGACATAACATTTATTATATATGTTTATAGACCACTAAACACTCCATCTCATTAAGCCACCGTGATTCGTTTGGATATAAACTCGCTATAGTGAATTTTTAATATGTATTATAATTTATATACTAATTTATGTAATTCAAACGTTAAATAATTTGATAATGTACATAATAATCTATATAGAGTTTTGACCGAGTAAATTATAAGACAAAATTATAGATTTATTTAGTTGTTTTGAACATGAAATTATAATAATATAATTTTTAGTACTTCTTTTTTTTCCATACTCATACATTCCTTTTTTCGAAAAACATATGAAATAGTAAGACAATAAAACGGATTAATGTTTAGAAAAAATTATCGTCGTTTCTTAAAATTAGTATACTTAACCAAAATTCAAACTCAATGTACAAAAAAGTTAACTCGAAGTGCATTGAGATTTTGAAATATTATATTTGGAATAAGTATTTTCATTAAATTTCGAATATCGTTTCAAATGAACGGTGTTAGGCGATTAAACTCAATCGATATTCCACCTAAATCACGCATTATTTGAATTCGTTTGTTTAAGTCTAATATTATGGAAAGCCTATGCTTTGAAGATGACTGGTGTAGCCATTTATTTGATATTATTTCTAGCTGCACTATTAAATAAATATTAAACAATCTACGAATTGCAGTTCATGTATTTCACAGTTAGCCGACCGTGTGTATACTAATAGGTATAGGTTAGTCGCTATATATTTTTATTTAATCGTATTTTTGTATCGGAAGTTTCATAAAATTATATTTGCCCGTAATATTTTTATTATAGTATATCATTAATTTTAGTATATACAGATATGTCATTATATTGTTAAAATCAATAAAGAGTATGTTTTCAACAACATAAAACTTTCCGTTCGGGTCTTAACAAATTGAATGCAAACGATTACAACGTCATTTAGTTGCTGCATTCACGTAAGCATTACCCAGGGCCAGCCTTAATGTTTTGTTACTCTAGGCAAATTAAATTTACTCTGTTCCTATTCAATAGTTAATTTTTGGAAATTAAGGTAGTATATAAAATAAAGATATTCGGTATTTAACAATTAAGTCTTATTATTATTTAGAAGAAAAAAATGTTTTAATTTACCACAGTTTTCTTTACAAAATATAAAAATAAAAAAGTAAGTATTTTATGAAAATAGAACTAGTCACTACAAAAAAAACCAAAATTAGGCAGTAATTATACAGTACCATACAATTACAATAAGTAATAAATTATTAATTGAAAAAACTACAATTTAAAAATATATTAAATACTATTTAGTTTAAATATTCATGTGTAAAATCAATAAGATGACCTATCTGTATATTCTGAAAATGTCATTACAATAAACCTTTTATTTTTCAGAGTTAAATTCATGAGACTTTACCGTGTGTCTCGATTAATAATTAAAATAAATATTATAATAATAATAATAACAATACAAAGTTGATAAAATCAACATTATAATTGTGTGTGTCGGCGGTTGTAACAATTGATGGTATAAAATATTATTTCACATACCTATATATCAGCAGTGCGATATTATTGTTATGAATGATACCATAGGCGCCGACTTTTAGATATTAGCGCGGGGGCAAATTCTTCTGTTAATCGGAAAAAAAATTCTATAGTTTGCTGATCGGGAGGGGTAATTATCTGATTGTTCCGTAATTCTTTTTTAATATTCCTATAGGGTACAAAATAAAATATTATGCATGTATATTATTTAAATTTTCTTTATTGGTTTTATTTCTTTTAAATTATTTATATGAAAATATAGAAAATATAACTTTTTATTATACAATACGTTATATTATAATACATATATTTATTTTAATGCGAAAGTATTTTTTCTTGTTGAACACTTATTTATAAAATTATTTCCTATTTTGCTAAAGTCCAAAGATTCTACAATTGTTTTGTGGCAATTGAGAACCGCCAAATCATTCAAACGTTTTTGTGTCATAGTACTTCTCATATAATTTTTTAATCTTCTTAACATAGAAAAAGATCTTTCAGTAGTACACGTTGTGACTGGTACTGTCAATATCAATTGTATGCATTTTCTTAGCTCGGTTAAATGAATGATCAAGTGTGGTTTATCTTTAGCAATATTTAAAACATCTGAAAATGATGATACATTTAAGCCTTGGCCTCTAATTATATCATGAAACATATTTCTGTGCAATTTTAGTTTATCAATATTTAAATCATCTTTATAAAATTCGCAAATTAATTGTGGTGATATACTTGGATCAATAAAAAACATTTCAACATCACTTAAAAACATTCGAACTTCAGAATTAAATCTTAATTGTAAACCAGATAGTATATGATCAATAATTTCTTTATATATTTTATTATATTTACTTTCAGGTGTAAATAAAAAGGACTCGGTTGTACTGTCATCATATTTAAGAGGCATTTTTCGTTTTCTAGATTCTTTTGGTGGATCTAGTTTTAAATCTGACCATTCGTTTTTTGTAGATTTCCATAAAATATTGAATGTATCTCTCATTTAAAATAGTATCTTCCAAAGTGTTCAAAATTTGCACGGAAAGTTTAAAGTATAAAAATTTACTTTGTAATATTGTTATTTGTTGTTTCCATATGTTTAAAAATACTAATTACTATTTTAAGCATTATGTAAGTATCTGAAGATTTTAATTGTTTTAAAAATCCTTTTGCTTTACTTCCTGCATCGTTCTTTTCAGTTTTTGAAAAATCCGATAAAAATGTCAATAGTTCATTATAGTTATCCATAACAGATAATAAACTAGAATATCGTAACGTCCACCTAGTTGGACAAAAACGGTCTTAGAGCAGTCACGTTCTCTTCTGTTTGTAACATTTTAAACCAAGATAGCCTCTTGGGTGATTGTTTGATAAATGTAATTAATTCTCTTATAAAATTTAGTATATCTCTAGCTTTTTCTACATTTCGCATACTATCTTGGGTAACAAGATTTAAAGAATGAGCTTGACAGTGAATAAACAATGCTCTAGGTTCAATTTCTTTAGTTCTAGCTTGTAATCCTTTGTGAATTCCAGAAACATTGCTAGCACCATCAAAACATTGTCCTCTAACATTATGAATATTCAACTCTAATCTACATAGAATATCTTTTTAAAATATTGAAAAGAGTATTAGAATCAGTTTTAGTTGTTTCATAAAATCCTATAAAATATTCTTCAATTTTAAATGATTCTTTGTCCACTGTTCTTAAACAAAATGAAATTTGTTCTTTTACTGTAATATCACTAGTTTCGTCTAATAAAATAGCATAAAATGTATTTTCTTTAATTTTTTTAATAATGTTTCTAATGACTTCTCTTGAAAGTATACTTAAAATTTCATTTGTTATATCGTGGGAAATCCATTTATAAATAGTTCTACCTAACCAGTTTTTTAATTCAGTCGAATCTTCGATCGAAGTTTTAATAACTCATTGAAATTTGCAGATTCATCAGTATGCCCTCTTATTGCTACGCCTTGTTTTGCCAAAAACACTATTGAAGATAATATTTTATCAAAAGCAAATCTTGATTCTTCCATAGATTTTTTATGACTATCCGAAATTTGAGCATATACATTAGCATTTTTTTTTAATAAAAGAACTTTTAACAATATTTGTTTTGTGCAATTCTGAACGTTCATACATATTAAACCTTTCTACCGCTTTTTTACAATTATTAAAGCCCTCCAAGATAAATCAGAAACATTATTATTGCTATTACTACTCATAGATTTACATAATTTGCAAAAAGCTTTATCATTAATTTGATCATGTTTCTAACCAGTCATATTTGTTTAACCAAGATGTTAAAAATGTTCTTTTTTTTTGTTTTGAAAAATCTAATGTAGTCGATGTAGATAAATTATTTTCAGAATTAATTTGATTATCATAATTTTCATTAACGCTTGAAATTGAACTACTATTAGAATTAATTTGGTGGTTAATTAAGTTTGAGTCAAGTTCGATATTTTTTTTTTGTATATACTCGTATTTCCACATAGACATAATTGTTATTTGTTGAAGAATTACTTTTATTATTATTTGTAATGCCCTACAAAAGTTTTAAAAAATTAAATATTAAAATTTATTTTAAAATCTGATTTTGCCATAACTATTTTTAACAAAAACTAGATAGGTGCGTACGTAAAAAATGTGGAAAAACGGGGGTAGGCGCTAAATTGCATTTGTTCCAATATGATTTATAATATAAACTTTACTTAATGGCTTATTGTTATAATCTTCGAATAGTACACCTCGTAAGAACAGTAATAACTAACAATAATAAAATAATTGAATAGGTATTGGTATTAATACTGTAGAATAATCAGTACAAAAAAGGAAATACTATGGATCACTAGTTAAGTTAACCATTTCGGTCCCCTTGCACATTGCAATGTACATCAAATTCATGTACGATTTATTACATCTGTCTCAAATAAATTTCATTGATAATGGTAGATTCTGATAGTACAACTTCTGTGTTATGGTATCATAAATGATTTAAACCGTTATCTATTTACAAAACTGTTTATTTTAATGTTCTTTGGAATATTATGAAATGTGATAAAATACGATAATTTTTTTTTAAAGATTTTTGGAATTTATCTTGCCATGATTAGTCAGATAAATATACAAATTTTTTCACGTTATTTAGATTTTGATAACGATTGTTTGATAATAAATATACCATCAATATGACACAAAATTATTATTATACACAACGGGGGCGAAATAATACTTTTACCCCCGTTAAATCAATGCACGGGGGCGATCGCCCCCTTTGCCCCCGTGGAGTCGGCGCCTATGAATGATACGTAATGGTCGCAATCCAAGCAAGACGATTAAATTTAACCGCAGTAGCGTGACAAACAAGGCTTATAAGCTATACTCCTATAATACATACGTATCTTAATAATAATATAATATTATTGAGTTTTTTTTTTTCATTTCGTTTTCGTCTCATCTGATACCATATAACCCGTTCACTGACAATGCCAAAAACCATATATGATGATTATTACTATAACTACTACACACGTTATATAATCGTAGCACTGGTTGACGATAAAAATAGAGTCATGTGTCTTTCAAAAATTTCGTGACACGTACCACCGACACGCCCGATCTTGGATCGATATTTATATTTTATATATACAAATAATGTGTGTATATGAGTGTTCTCGTATATATTTAAAAGGTCAAATCCGTACCGGTACATTCAGTTTCTGATGTGTCATCACAGTAGCTATTAAATAGTTAGAGGCGTGCCGAAAGATTGGTTCAAACATACCAGCACTAACAGACCGCTATTTGTTTCTCTTTACTGTTTATTAAATTCTAGTAACAATTTTGTCTAAAATGTATACATCAGAAATTATTTTTGATTAGCTGACAGTCATTTAAATGTTTAATACCTTGATTAATGCGGAAACATATGCATTTTACTTTTAACTTTCGTCAAACGCGCTCAATATAATTTTGTCTGACAAACCAGAAATCAATATAAATATTAGTACAATATCATTATCATTATTATTATTGTTGGTATATCACTGTTGTTCGAACAGGGATATATATATAAATGTGTGGTTAAGTTGCTTCTGTAAGTTTTGTTGGACGTTTTCCGTAAATACCCCGTAATTCTTTACTGAAAATATAATTTTATAATATTATTCTATACAGAATGATACCTCGGGCGCATTACCATAGGTATTCTATAAATCGTGTACTATGCACTATACAATACCTATAGGTGCCTACAGGTTTTTTTTAATTTCAACACAATATTTGAAATTGAACTCCTATCGATTAAAACTTACGAGTATACATAATAAGTAGTACTTAAATAATTCGATAATATTTTTAGCATTTTCGAAATCCAATCTAAAACAGTTTTTTTGTTTCTGGTGTATACCTCTCAATAACAATATATGATAATATTATTATGATATAAAAATGCATTGTCCTTCGTGAAAATCAACGATCTGAAATTTTTGCGTTTATACAGGTTTCGAAAAATTATTATAAGCCTATTGACTTTTTCGCTGCACTGATGACTATAATAATGCTATATATAACATATTATTACGACTAGCACAAGCCCATGAAACGTGAAGCTTAACGTATTCAAATAAATTATTACACGTGGTACGTTTTTTCACGGATAATGGTAATTATTTCGTTTCATGTGCATACAATGCTTGTAAAATAAATTCGTGACTAATACGGAAATTTAAATTACGTATTTGCTATATGTATTTTACCATTATCAAATAATAACATATAAATATATTATACTATTACACCCGATGCCCCGGGTCATAAAGTGGCATTGGGCGTATTCCTGAAGTAATTCGTTGATTTTTTTGTTTACAGGTTTGATATCGTTGATGTTAATTGGTGTTTCAGCTCTCGTATTGGGTACGCTGATTGCAATTTTCGATCCATTTCAATTAATACTCAAATGGGTAAGTTGGCAGAAGTCAATGTTTATATACAAGATTGTAATGTATTAATGACAGACGACACACAGTGTCATTATTTTATATACACGATTTTATATACACGATTTTCCTCATTTTTTCTTTTTTTCTCAATCCAAAGTCAAATAAATAATTTACATGTATAACGTACTCATTATGTACTCTAACTTGTAAAGTTTAAACAATTTTTAAGAAAAAAAATAGTACTCAGTGCCAATACGCATTCTACAACAAGGACATCGAGTAATATTTAGTTTGTTCGATATGATAAAATATATGTTTCCTATTACGGTAATAAACATAGTGTACTCTATATCAAACCTAACCTGTTGCTTTAATAAAACGTTAATATGATTATAATAAATCATTAATAATAGATAACAGTGCTAGTACATATACACTCATAAGTTTACATACATATTTCCAATAATCTATGTGCAACAAAAAAAAAACTTAAATTAATAATTTAAATACAATGTGGGCAACAACCTCCCTCGCACTTCTTCCTTAGCCTCGATCTGACGGTTAACTTTTAAAATTATTTCCTAGATTAAACTATTATAATTAATAATTTTAATAAATAAATCATAATTAATACTATGTTTATGATTTGAATGGTCATATAGGAACACAAATACGAATTATTATTTCAAACATTATATGTTAAACTCGAAGAGGAATCGATTAAAAATTAAAAATAACTGAAACATTTTTGTTAAGTTAATTATTATTTCCTTTTGCTAATCGATTTTTGTATCACAACGCGGATTTCTATCATAACATTATATAACATTTCATGCATTTAAATATACTACTATATACATGTATATACACATGATTAGCTAATGTATCTAATGTATGTTTACACGCTGTTGCAATATTTTAAGGTCAAATCAATTATGTTGACTAACTAAATATCCACAGGTACAACCGATATAATTTTAATAAAAATAATGTAACGCGACTGCATAGGTCATCTGCCATTTACAGGAGTGGAGATCAAATGGTATCTTCGATACAAAAAAATCAATTTCGTTCAACTAATCAGCTTCGTCTTGGCGACGAACAAATATTTTTCATTGTACGATCAAAACGGTCTTCAATTTCATTCTTGTACAATAACTATGTACAATTTTCAGGATATTCAAATAATATTATAATTATAATACTAGTTTTCTACTGGCTGCGTAAATTTATTATCGATTTTTCCAAAACATTCTTCGACACATTATGTCAGAGACAATGAATAAGAAACAAAACAACAACAAAAATGTTGTTTTTATGCACTATTATTAAATTTTCTTAACACTTGTCAAGCGGTGAAAAATATTATTATTATAATTATTCTATTTTGGTTCAAAACGATTATCTTTTTATTCAAGGTCATAAATCCGTGTATCGTTCGACCCTTTATAGATGCATACTTAACAAGTGCTACTTAGACGTATCGTTTGCATTACATCCACGAAACGTATAATATAATGGAGATTAAGAAGCTACCATGATCCCGCGGACTCCCGTTGGATATACGTATACGAATTATAAAGAGAAAGAGCTACTATGTTGCTCATACAACTCCTTGATTCCAATAATTATTTGTTTTGTTTACTCAGATCGAACGAGTCGATTTCCATGAATGGTTTCTTTCCAATATAGTTCGTTATTATAATTATTATTAAGAGTCAGTGCCAGATCTAGGAGGGGGATTGGGTATGCTTGTTCTAGTTACAGTTGGTATGAAGGTGCTCTTAAGCTTATGAAAAATAAAAAAAACACAAGCATACTTCGTACTTTCAACTACGTAAGGGTATTGCATTTTTATTAGTTCCGGGTATCAAATAACCTAAGTCCACCAATGCTAATGAACTACAAAAGCTATAAATTATCGTGTTTTTATACACCCTTTTTTCCATGATAACATATCAAAAAAAAAATTATTTTTCTAATAAATTTCAAATGTGTGTTTTGTATGTATGTACGCGTATACGACAAATAATTTAATTAAATAAAAAAATTGTTATTTTCTCCTGTTAAAAATAAGAATATTAATTCATAAAATAAACCGAGTTGTCGAATCGTGTTCTATTTTACTATTCGATATTTGACCTTCAAAAACGTTAACCCTGAGTGTTTTTTACACATTGCGGTCGTTTATTTTTCGCTATTGATAGGGCATTCTACGACGTTATGTTTTACAAATATATATTTACCTATTGGCGGAAATTTAAGTATAAATAATTATTATTTAATGATTATATCGTGTATACAAAAAATTATGATAACAATATTGGCACAAAGCTTTAATATCATTTTTCGATTGAAAATTAAAAATAATTGTACTGAAATCGTTATATTTTTATAGAAACTCGTAATGGTCAAAGGCGATGAAACATACGAAATGTGGAAAAAACCAGATGCAGAGATTTATCTCAAAGTATATATATTCAACATAACGAACCACGAAGCATTTTTGTCCGGCGAAGATGACAAAATTAAGTTTCAAGAAGTTGGTCCATACGTTTATAGGTATTTTAAATATATCAAATCCATAGCAAAATGTCTTTATTGACCACATTTCAGGTGAGAAACCGGAACAATTTAGGCTAATTGAACGGGTGCTTTCTTGGGATTAAAAGCAAAAAATTTATAACAATCATGTTTCAAAAATAGTTTTATGTCAGTAGCGTAGTACTTTGTACTTTAATAATGCATAAATCTGTTATGCATTTGAAATGTTTGGATGGCAATATGATTGAATTATTGATATAGAATAAATTAGTGTCTATCAAACAAAAAATACTTCATATCATATTTAATTATATTAATGACAGCATAACATTTTATAGTTTATAAATTGAAATTAATATTGCTTTTTCCTTGAGAGATGAATGAAATATATTTACAACTTTTTTACTTAAATTTTTATATACAGGTATATACAATAAGTGCCGATGTAAAAGTATACACGTCATTTGATTATAATAATAATTTTATCTAATTTAACCGTAACCGCGATGGTGATTTATTATGATTTACTCTATTCATAAAAAAGTTGTATACCAGGTTTGGTAATACATGTATGTGAAATTATTATACGTATCGCGTGTATAAGATTTTCGATTGTAGGCACTTTTAAAGTAGGTCAAAATTATATTTTAAACAGAAAAATTTATATCCAATACATAAAATATATAAAATATCAATAAAAATTAATTTTAATAAAAAAAATAAATGCAATTACTTTTTATATTTTTAATTTTTTAATATTTTACGGAAGTATATGGTTTAAAATATAATACAATTGAAAATTATTAATTTGTTAGTTCAAATTGGATATATTTTGTCTTATGACTTGAAATACGAGTATTATTAATAGGGTGATATTTTCTTTAGATTATTTTATAATTCTTTTCAAATTATCTAATAAATAATTTAACAATACAATTTTTTTTCTTGAATACCTTTTTCTATTATAATAATTTTTTCTATCGACATGTATTTATTAATTTAAAATTCAAATATTAAGATTTTGGCATTGTTAATCACAAAACATTCAAAGCACATTTTGCATTCTATGAAGTGCAGAATACTAGGCATTGATATCAGTTTTTATTTTTAATAATATGTATAATATATATATATATATATATATATATATATATATATATATATGAGTTAATATTTACATAAAAATAGTGTACTTACTAGCGCTATCATTTTTGTTGTTTTTCTGAGAGTACTTACGAACAATGTACACTTTACGCTGTATATTCTTTTTTAATTATATAAATACTATAAAAAAATTATAATTATAAGATAATATGTATTTAATATAGTGTATAGTATTTATATATTTAACATTTTTTCATCTAAAGATTGTATACAATTCTTTATTATATTACGGTAAGAAATAAAAGTAATAAATTAAAACAAAGTTTTATAAATATATAAAAGTTAAATAATAATTATCAATATTTTCACTTTTGTGGTTTAATTTATTTTCCTTTAAATTATTTTATAATTTTGTATTTACTAACAACTGTTACTTAATTGTAAAATGTCTACTCATTTTGTATTTATTAACAACTGTTACTTAATTGTAAAATGTCTACTCATTTTGTATTTAAAAGACATAGGCCAATTAATTAATATATATACATGTATATATGTATAAAAGTTCATAGTGTAATAAAGAAATAAATTAAAGAAGAGGTCTAATTAAGGAGGAGAGAAATAGATTCTTATTTCTACCTTTATTTTGACCATATTTTTGATAATGTTTTTCATACATTATTTGTGTCACGGCGTATATATTTACAAAAACCTAGAAAATTAGATTTAGTTTTTTAAAACCCTTATAACTTTCAAGTATAATATTTATATAAGTTATAAATATTATTTAACAGTAAAGCAACTATAATATAAATAATATAAACAAATATAATTTAAATGATTGTATTCTTTTTAAAGATAAAAGTATTTTAGAAAATATATAAAATTTACAAATTTTTATTAAAAAATGTAAGTCCCCTCTTCTAGTAAATTCTTAATTACTTGATAAAATAATTAACTAAAGTATTAGTACCGTAAATTGACTATTATTTATTTATCTATTTGTTCTTTTAATACCCATAAGTTATTTAATTTAATATATTAGTAATAATAAAAATAGTTTATTTCAGTATATTAGATAGTTATTTTATTCAGTAAGTTGAAAAACTTATACTTGTGTAATATTCTAAATTTCTAAGGACTTTTTGAGTATTATTTTTTATGAGTACCTATATTTATTACTTTGATAATTTTTTTTTTAGGTATTCTTTAGGAAAAAATACTTTTTGGTGCAATGATTTATTTCTTTATTCAACGTTTATTATTATTATTCGACACTATCCAAAAAATGCATTTTTTATTTAATTTTTATACGTCTCTTTTTTGATTTAAGTGCATTTTTGAACAAATATACTTTTTACGTTTCAATCGTTCCATTAGCTTAATGCATTTTCAAAATATTCGGAATACTTAATGAATACTATTACCGAATAAGTATTTTTTAGATTGCTACATATAATTATTTGAATATTCATTCTAAATGTTTTTAAGAAGTATTTTTCCTATATTAATGACAAAAGTTATGTTAATACTCATTTACATAATTTTTACGAGAAACGTAATAGTTATTGCATTTTTCTATTTTATAATAAATATCAAATTCAAACATATTACAAATTATAATCGTATTAAAGTGAATATTAGAACACTTTAAACTAAGTACTGTTTTATTTTATTTAAGATATGGTAGTTCTAATGTTGACTCAGTAAATTACTAATTTTGCATAAATATACGTACATTAATTTTATCATGAAACTGATTAAAAGCAAAATCATCTATTCAGCTATCTACCACTCGTCCACTTTTCACATTTTTTATTGTGATGGATAATTCAGATATAAAATTAACATTCAAAACCTCTCGTAATGTATTAATTGGATGTATAAAAACATAATTGTATAATAAATAGCGCTTAAAAGCGTTTGGTAACAAAATATTTTCGAGTATACCATGAAAATATTATGGCATTTTTGATACTTACCCGAACAGTTTACTGTAAACTATTTTGAATTACTACTATGTAATTTTATTTTATTATAATTTTGTATCTACTTATCAAATGTTTCGGTTAGTGTCTTGTGTCATTTATGACTTTTCAAAAATGTGCATCAATAGGTTATATTAAACGTTATAATAATATGAGTAGTAAGAAATGTGTTATTTTTATTTTAAATAACAAATTTAATCTATAAATCCAGTGGCGCACACTCAATCTTACTAACATGGGTCGAACATTAACAGCGATGACTACCCACCCACCAACCATTAGCAAAGTACCACCAAAAAGTACCACCCAAAAAAAATCATTGAAGTTTAATAATTTAAATTTTTTTTTATTCAAAAAACTATTTTTATATAATAATGACTATAATAACTATTACATACATTTTTTGTATATATAACTGTTTTTATTATATATTTAAGTTTGTAACTATAAGATAAGGAAACTTTATGTCAAATAAAATTATATTCCTAAACACTTAGATCAAAATTCTAAACTAGCGTACACAAGACAAAACTATAACATGTCAAAAAAAAAAAAAAAAACCACAATAGATTATTTGATTATTTAATTTTTCTTTTATTTTTGTAATATTTTGTAATTTGTATAAAATATTGTAGGCAGTGGGGAAACAAAGGACTCTATATTTGGTATTATTATTAAATCATATTATCATGCGGGCATAAGCAATCGCGGTCGTTGAGCGAATTTCTAGAAACCAACCAGCTTATCTGTGTTCCTTACTGTTTTCCTAATACATTGTAACCGACCGACAACAATTGTCTGCATCGATGTACTACTAATTTACTACTAAATTGTTGAACCATATGCTTTTATGCTGTAGACTGTAGAGTGTAGGACGTAGGTTATAGAAGTAAGACTTCTACAAAATCCTAGCTATAATATTCACCATCACCCTATAAGGCTAGGCTGTAATAACGGCCAACCACCACCCACCACCCAATTCTTTTAGGGGGTCAATTGACCCCCTTGACCCATAACGTGTGCGCCACTGTATAAATCTATATAATCAAAAATTAAGCGTAAAAAAATCCCTATTAACTAAATTTGAATTTAAATAATTCAGATATCGTGTAAGATATAACGCGTTGTTAGTTTAGTACAAATTTTATAGACCGTACAAGGCCAGAAAAAGATTTTGTGGGTTTTAGAGTATATATATATGTTTTTTTTTTTTTTACTAGCAAATTTTAAAATGTCATATATAATAGACATTTACAATAAGTTAATTATATTTCAAGAAAACAAATTTGGGTGAGAGGTAGAAAAACTAAACCCTAAATCCCTCTAACTACAGCCTTGAGACCGGGTTTGTTTAAAATATTGAATAATATAAATCATAATTTACTAAAGCATAACAATTAAAAATGTATTGTGTCAATTAACATAAAAATAGGTTATTACATTAATATTATTTCTATATTTTATGATTACAATACATTAACAACTCTTATCTTTTAAATAGTATTAGAATAATGTAAATTATCAGAAATATCATAGTACTTAATCACTGTAAAGGTTTGAATATAGAATAAATTGATTTATCTTAATAGAATTATATTATTTTAAATTTTAACTTTGATTTCTTTTTACGATTGTTCATAATCAGGATATTTTATTTTTCTATGTCAGTCATGTATTTATTACGTATGGTTTTCCACATATTTTATAGTTTATGGATGCAAAGCAGCGAAAAATAAGTCTCAAAATTCCTTCGATAGAAAATAAAAGAGGTTTTGTATTTTATATATATATATATATATATATATATATATATATATATATATATATATATATATATATATATATATATATACATATATACAGCTGATCCCGTGCACTTCGTTGCTCGTTAGTATACCAACACTATATTACTAAAACTTTGTTCAATTCGTTATTTAATATTCGGTGGATGATGTTCTAGATTTATCTTAAGTTTTCTGTTGTCGGAATAAAAATTCTGATTCGCAGCAGTATATTATCAGGTAGGCAATCTACCTGCGGTAGATCACGGACCTAGTGCTTTTTGTACGTAAGTGTATGATTTAACTCTAATAAAGTATCAAAGTAATACCAAGTTTGAAATAATACGGTGGATTAATATAATCAATTAATACATAATCCTAACATAACCTTAACGTACTAAAATCCGATGAATAAAAAAAACCAAATGTAACCCTTTTTAAATTAGTCTATCTTCTTCTCACAGATCTGCACAAAAACATTCATTTATATATAATATAGCTGATCCGTGCACTTCGTGGCCCGAAAAAATCACACAAAAATTATGATTGTTTAACTCATTTTTGGTGTAACTCACTGCAGTAAGTGCAACTTAGCCGTGGGAGCCAAGATCATGGGAGACAATTAACAAATAACAAAACACCAAGCATTATTTTTTTATTTATTATAATTTATTATAAACACTTTTTACGTTTTTTTTTTTTTTTTTTTTTTTTTTTTTGTTTCTTTTTGGTTACCTTGCATCGCCGAGTAATTAATTATAATAATTTTATATATTACCAATGGCAACCACTAATAAATAAATATTATTCTCAAATCTTATAACCCCTATAACAACCATTTATAAACAAAAATTTCTATCATAAATCTCAAAATTCCTGTTTGAGCACCTTCCGGGGGTAGTCAATCCCCTTTTTAAATTAGCCTTAAACGTATTCTCAGATCTACCAAATATACACAGAAAATTTCATGAAAATCGGTCAAGTCGTTTCGGAGGAGTTCGATAACTAATACTATGACACGAGAATTTTATATATAGGTATATATATATATATATTTGTACTCCATCAGAAAATTTTAACTATAATTTAAAAATCTTAAACATTAAACAACATTTTTATTTTTACGAAACATATTTATTATACAAATTATAATAAATTACTTTTTATGTAGAAAAGAAGATTTTTTTTTTTTAAATATCTTTCATACACTTTATAATATAATTAAATTATTTTTCACTATATTATGACCCAAAAATTATAATACAATATTATATTTTAAAAATGTTAAAATCAGTAATATGCATATATTAAATATATGTCTACTTTGAATATTTTACTACAATAATATGTCATTTGTAGGTATATTGCATGATACATATAACATTTCTTCAACGCACGTAACACTCGAGTTACATTTATTTTAAGATAATAATAAATTCAATTGGTTTGTAAATCACTCTGACCTTCGATCGAAATCGCTTTATTTTTCGAATATAAAAATTCATCATTGGACACTGCTTTCAAAATTATATAAGTACAATGGACTCTCGATAATTTAAATAAATAATTCAATTATGAAAACGTAATTCGTCTGGTAAAATTAAATTTATCGAATTATCCGTTTTCTCTGCAATTTTCATTAAAATCAGTTTTATTATTGTTATTTAACAAATACTAGCAATAATTTTATTGTTAATTCGTTTCAAAAAATGATTATAACATTAAATGATAACTACTCGTGTTCATAATCAAAAAAAGTTCATCGAATACATACCTGTATCAGAGGGTTTTCTTAATCTTACTCGTGGTTTGCGTTAAACATTATACTATTATGGTCGGAATAAACTTTGAATCATCAATAATAAACTATAATAATAGTAATATTTTCATGGCGAAATACATTTTCTTTCAGATAATTTAGATATTTAAACTACAAATAATAGTTATAGTATAACAATATTATACATTGTATAGTTAACTGTATTCACATTACTATAATTTAATAAGCGATCCACGTAAATACCGAAAATACGAAAACTCTTTTATCAACGCTAGTTGATATTTGTATGACCTATCTGAGGAGCGAAAAAATAAAGAAAATATACTGCTCAGTATCTTGCATACCATGTACCATATTATTTTTTTTTTCTGTTCACGCACATAAATTATTCAACGGATAATTTTATCAATATGTAAATAATAAATGTAATTTGATGGGAAAACAATAATTGTTAGTAGTGTAATATAATTACGAGGCATGTTCTTACTGATTCACAGATACGATGAAATTAGTTTCATTCGATAACAATAATGATTAAAAAAAAACACGGAGCATTGCATTTCTCGGATAATAAACAATACACGTTGTTCGTATAATAGATTTAAATTAATGGCATGTACTCGTCCATTATCTCTTTACCTATGTTCCGGGCAAACGAGATTAAAATGTTTGATTATAATAACTGATAGCAAATTGCTTAATGTAGTACAATATGAAATGCACGATCAATTATATATATATATATATATATATATATACTTATTAGATTTTAAATTATAACCAAAATGCGTAAATCAATATGGTAATTGTTGTTTCATTGTGATGCTGAAACGAAAAAAATACACATTATATGTATAATATACGACTGTATAATATTCGATACACATAATTTATTAAAATATCAAATGATTTACATTTAATTTACGTAAACTATGTTAATGTGTGTTGTATTAAAAAAATATGTTAATCAACATTTTACAATAATATTAATATGATATTATCAAATTATTGTAGACCAGTAAGATTGTACTAAGGCAAAAATATAACCTCAAACATAATGATATATTTTAAAAGACCATGCGTATTTCTAAATTGTTTATTTCAAAAAGAAATAAAGAATATTATTGTCTATGTAGTAAAATATAGCCAATTTTTGGTAAGAAAAATTAAACTATATAAAGTAAAATAGGTACTCATTTAATAAATGTTAATATAGAGTACCACAATACTTAATGCACAAATATTACATGATAGCACAATAATTTACATGTTAAAGACTTTTGTCATGCGAATTATTATAAAAATTACTAAGGTTAAAAAAAAAAAAAATCTTTAGTTATCTAAACAATGGTTTGAAGAAGAATAATGTACTGTCTTACCAAAGAATTAATCAAATAAAAGATAATAATTATGAACACTCAAAGAATCAAGTATAATTAATTTATTATTTATATTATTACAGTATGAACCTTAATGATAACATGAAAATAAATTATTTATGTTAACTGTATTCTTTTTCCTATATATACAAATTTTAAATTTAGTATTAATTTAGAGCAATATAAATTTTAAATACAATAAGATATATTATACTTATCGTATTTAAAATTTAGAAAGATATATTATACTTTCTATATTTATTACACGTTGTATAATTTTTTTAAATATAACCTATGAACATATTTTAATTTTAATTAAAATGATTATCACTAAATACATATTTTAAATGAGTAAATATGTTTACATAAAATTAAAAAAATACTTATACATTCCGGCGTAATTGTATCCATATTTTTTCTGTTTGACTTAACAAGTATTGATTATATATATTATAGCAGTAATAAAAAAATGTATCATTATATATTTTTAGAGAAAATTCTGAACACAAAAACGTAACGTTTAACAAAAATAGTACACTGACAATGACACCCGTGTTTCCTTTGAAGTGGGTGCCAGAGATGAACTCCGGTCGAGAAGATGACAGATTAATATTACCAAATATTGCACTCTTGGTATGTTAATTCTTTATTTTGTTAAATTATTCTCGTTTTAATTTGTTAACTGTAATGTACATCATGATATATATGCTAGCTTAAAATTCGATCGCTTCGATTAAGCTTTTATAAGACAATATAATATATTATATCCAAGCATATTTGTTACGAACATCGAATTACGAAAATAAGAAATAAATTACAAAATATACCGCCATATACATGGAATACTTCTCAGCTGCTCTAATCCGCCGTGGTTGTTAATAATATTCTAGCCAAACGCTTTTCCATTTGTCCATAGAGTTTCGCGAGCGTCATGTCGGATGCATCGATGTTTACCAGAATGGCGGTAAACCTGCTCATTCGCCAAACGAATTCCAAACCATTTATCGAGCAAACGGCCAAAGAGTTTATGTTCGGCTATGAAAGTGCATTGGTAACCATAGGTAACAAGTTTTTACCATCTTGGATCGCGTTCGACAAACTGGGCCTTATTGACAGGGTAAGTTTTTACATTAATCTTTGATAGAAAATACGTATGCGTTTAATGATCTAGCCAATAGCTAAAACAATAAAATATTTTCGAACTTCCAGAAATATTTATATATTTATTCATATAGTTTATTTCCCAGTTTCCCAGTAGTTTTGTATTGGACATCGATAGTATCATTTTTATAAGACAAAAGATATCGAATCAAAATATTCTAAGTTCAAACTAATGTCTCCGTTACAAATTAAGTTATCATGACATTTTCCGGTTAGACGTACACAAATTTTCCGAATAACAATAAAAAAAACTAATGATAGTTCTAGTGGAAAGTTACCTGAAATTATTATGTTCAGTACTACAGTTTTGTTGCGTAATTTTTAATACAAATTAGGCAAAAATAGGTACATTATTCAATTATTACCTGTTAATGGTATGTACTGAAAACTTATTTGTATGAATAAATTAATTGTTTCTACATAATGATATAATTAGTTGAGTACACATTAGGACTACTTTATCTTAAATATAATAAAGTAGTACTTATTTCAAAGTACCTATTCTTATGTTCATTTTTACATAAATGATTGAATTTATAATTTATAATAAAATATAAAAATGCAATAATTATTATATTTTTCTTTAAAAACATGTAAATGAATACTAGTATAACTATTGTCATTAACGTAGGAAAAATACTTAAAAAAAAAAAAAAAGATAATAAATAGATAGTCGATAAAATAATTGTTTTCATCGGCAAAATAATAAAATACCATAAGTATATTGTTGTATGCATACTCCCGGAGTTAATCATATTAAATAATATACCAAACTACTTATAACGATGTTCTTGCAATATAAATATCTTAAATCCTTGAAAATATATTATTATTATGTGTTTTTCATACAGTGTTCCTAAAACTATATTTTTTTGTTTAAATAACAACTACATCTTACAATTAGCGTTCAAATTTGATAACAAATCAGGGGTGTGCTTAGGTTTGATACTACTTAAGCGTAACTAATATTTTGGATGAAAATATATTTAAGAAACAAACATTTGTTCGTCTCTTCCACATTATAAACTATAGCTGCACATTGTAGGTTAATCGTGTAATTATATTACATTTTGAGTTCGGGATAATTAAACAAGTTACTTACGTTATTTATAACATTCAAATAATTATTACACCTCAAAAAAAAACAATTTTTGCCACTAAGAATTCTGATTATTATTTACTGAGTAAACGACCTTGGGTTGTTTGTTAGTTCAATTATAATTATTGTGTAGATAAAATCAAAAATAACGGTTTTACTAACTAATTGTTTCTAAAGTAAAAAAAAAAAAATCACAGTTAGTATGTTGTCTCTGTTTTTTTCCTAATTTATGTAGAAACCCACGATAGTACATATGGGTTTTATAATATTGCCTTGCAAGAAATTAGTCACACCTAATGAGTAACATTTCTATACTTACAAATAAAGTCAAGTTCTTATATAATATTATTATTGTGTAGTAATCAACAACAATTAATATTGAATAAAGAGCACTAGAAAAAAACAACAAAAATTGTTTTATAAGTAAACGCAAAACAAAAATTTCAAGTGAATGAACATTAAAAAAACTTCACTTTTTGCTCCTTAGCCAATAAAAAGTATGCATCATTAATATCAGTAGATGTGAAATGATTGTTTAGTTTTTATAAACATTCATATAATATTTTCATTTTTTTAATTAAATTTCAATATTTTTTATGTTTCGGAAATATTTACCGAAAAAATAGTATAAAAGGATTTAATACATTCTTATTTTATTATTATTATTCCTAACTAAAATATTTGTTCTATTTGTTAAATATATGTGTAAATAGTTGACTTTACATAATGTTATAAGTTATTATCTCTACTTGAAATATTAAGTTTATTTAATTAAGTTACAGTAATATTTATGGAAGAAAAATGAATTAAATATATTAAAATGCATTTATTTTGGGTAAGAGCATATTTTTGCATATTACATTTTTCTTATTATTTGTTATTATGTTTTTTTTTTATGCTCTCTTCGGAACTTAAATTGATAATTTGTGTAATGTGAAATACTAATTTTCGATTTTGATGTATTTGAGGAGTTAATAAAAAGTAATAGAAAATAAATAAAATATATAAGAAAATAATTTATAGGTGTGTACGACAAATAATTAATGGTCTGATGAATGATATAAAAATTAAATATGTTTGATAAAGGTGATTTTATACTTTCCGTGTTATTTGCACATATTTAATATGAGTACGTAAATAGTACGTTTACTAAATGTTATGCAACAACATTTTTTTGTTGTGATGATAATAATGCATTATGTGTCTAAATGTATTTGATGTACATACGTACATAGAAGTGTTCCTCTGTACAATAATATACTGTTCACTATAAAAAAAATTCAATAGAACATGTCACAAAATGTTTGGTAAATTTTTTAACGCCAATGAATAATTAATTGAATACATTGAAGTTACTACCGCATGGGTGATGATAGCTTATTTTATACTGTTGTTCAACGTCGACGCAAATAATGGATTTCACTCCATATCATGGGTTGTATAATTTGTCCGGCACACATAAAGTATTGAAAAACATCGATTACTAATTTATTTCAATCGAAATCTACTACCAGTAAAATATAAAATATAAATAGTGCATACCCCACAAAGATTTAACATAATCATTTCACGACGAATATAGATGCATTACAACATAATAATCTCAATTGATATTATAATATACCATATTAGATGTGAGCGAATGCATAATTTCACTTTAACGTGTTCGAAACGTTTCCCATAGAGATAAACATATTTCGTAAGATTTCCAATATCCTAACTAAATTCCATCTCGCACGTGATTTTTTTTTTTCATTAAAACGATCAAAACGTATACCATATACATTAATAGTCCTTGTTGGAGTGTAATCTTTTTCCCAAGGAAAAGAGGACTTATTAGAATCTTATCGTCATTACAGATGTACGAATTCACCGGTGACAGTGCAACAGTGTACACAGGAGAGAACGACGTAAACAAGTCCGGCGTTATAGAGAACTACAACACGAGACCGTATCTACCGCAATGGCCTGCAGCACCTTGCAACACGGTGACAGGAGCTTCGGACGGTACCAAGTTTCCGTCGATGTTAACGCCCGACGACACGCCAATGTTCTTCAGGAAGTCGCTCTGCAGATCCATGCCAATGGTACGTACATAACTGTACATATCGGGGTGAAAAATATTTAAATTGTTATGAAGATTAACATATTTTGACATACTGTTAAGTCTTCGTATTTTACTACCTATTTCAAAAGTGATGGATCCTTAAAACAAAATATTTTTGAAATATGTATGAACTATTCGTTTTGGTTCGATCATTCATATCATGGGTTTACATAATACATATACGTAAATTACGCGTTTGCTCGGAAGAGAGGTGGATTATTAGAATCTAATAGAAATCTCCTGATATATTTTTCCGGTATTTCGTGTCGGATTAATCTATATCACTGTACAAGAGTTTGGAAAGATTGCAGAAGATGCCGCGATCGTCATGTACAATGAGACGTTTCCTGGCTCATATATACTGGATAAAGTTATGGGATATAATTATGAAGCTTAGCGATTGGACTTGATGTCATCGTTGTGCTTGCGCGTTTATTGTTTAAAATTACAGTGACAGTTACTGTCTGTTCAACTATATGATGCGGCATCATTGAGACTTCGGCGCCGACTGCGCTTGACGTAAGCCATAACTCAATACAGTGTATGATACATAGATGTACAGTGTATAGTATCAAAGAATGTTTGACTTAAGGTCATCATTATTAGCCGGAAAGTATAAGGTTCGGAGTCCTCTCATGTACCCCACAAACACGTAATTTTTAAAATACATTATTGTTTTATAAAACAACTTTTCCAATCGAAATTATTGTTGCAAACCGCACAATTTACGATTTACAATACATCATATCACGGTTTTACAACAATTTATTAGCACCGACGTAAATTATATCTCGAATTTTGAACTTCACTTAGTGTTATCATTGTACACATAAAAAACATTGATTTTGTCCATGTGGAAAACGATCGCTGCGTGATAATAATAATATTATCCTGTTAATATTGACATTTCAGGTAAGGACAACTGACCTGATGATTCACGATGGCTTGCCGGTATACAAATATATTTTTAAAAATGGAACATTGGATAACGGAGCAGAAAACCCGGAAAATAAATGTTTTTGCCGTAAAAACAAATGCATGACATCGGGACTGATAGACGTCACTGATTGCTATTACGGTAATATTAAATAATATTAATGTGTTATTTCTACGGTTTCAAGGTCGAGTCTTGCTTTCGCACTTTTATTTTTTTTTTTTAAATATATCGACTTATTGATTACTTCAACATGTAAACACATAAATATTTGTATAAAATTTAAACATCATTTACATATAACATATCTTTTTTTTGTACAATTATTCAGTGTTTTTAATTAACGTGTCGTTAATTGCTTGTATTTATTATTATATTTAAGGATTTCCTATTGCATTATCGTATCCTCATTTTTACAAGGCTGACGAATCATTAGTGAATGCCGTTGACGGGTTAAATCCAAATAAAGAACAGCACGAAACGTATTTCCTCATCAACCCGGTAAGACGATGATGATCTGCATTATAATTAATATTAACATATTAATAATATGTCAGTGTAATCGCAGCGTTTATTTTACATTTATTATTATTACATTTTTTATGTTTACAGTTAACGGGTTTGCCTACACAGCTGTATGTCAGAATGCAAATTAACTTGGCTCTAGGTGATATATCTAATATGGCAAATACGGAACACTGCAGCAACATTGTTATTCCATTGGTTTGGACCGAAATTGTAAGTATTATTTAATTACATTTATTAAAAGTAAGAATATGTTTATAGGACATTTTCTTATGTTATGTCTATGTACGTGCAAACTTTTATCGGCTTTTCATATTTTATATTTTAAATATACAGATAAAATACAAATAATATATAGTTTAATATACACTGTCCAAGTGAAAAAAAGCGTTTGCATTTAACATATAAATATTTCTTACTAAACAATTTAATTTAAATTAAAACATATTTTTCATGAAGATAACATTTTCTGTTTCTATTAATTATTATTTTATGAACAAAATTCGATATTGAGGAAAACCTCATGTCGGTAGAATAGCATGATGAAATATACTTCGATCTTCAAAGAATATTTTCAAACATTTTTGTTTCTTTTGCATCGACGTTTAGATTTTAACTCAAATAGTCTTATGAATACTATTTATTTATTCGACCACAACTATTTTAGATTCTGAACGGAGTGAAGAATGTATTGATTTTACAATGATGTGTGTTTTTTTTTTTTTTGTGTCTGTCGACACGTTTTGGGGCAGTTAAAATGCTTCGATTGCCTTATGTAGCAACTTTTCTAAAAGGAATCTATATGGTACTTTGGGGGGTCAAAAGTTAAAAATTTCCAATATTTTTTAAATGCGACGGGAAAAACCATAAAAAAATTTGGGAAAAACGGGAGTTTTTACGTAAAACCAGTTTTCGACATAATCAAATTTTTTATTTTGCTATAACTCAAAAACTAATCGATGTAAATACTTGAAATTTTCACAAAATTTTTGGATTAGCGTTCTCTATACACCATTAAATTTTCAAAGTATTTTGACTTTTATTAAGCTATTTATAGACAATTGAAATTTTCAATTTTTTTAAGTATTTTTTTTTTAAATAACCATAAAATTTTTTTGGCTGCCCAGAAAATCTTGAAAATTTAATACAAGGTTTCTTATAAGTTGTTCCTTAACTGATAAAAAAAAATCTAAAATCGTAAGTCACAATTTTTTTTTATAAGTGCTCAAAGTTCCAATTTATACGAATTATGTAAAAATCACGATAATTTGCAAGTTATTTTGTAGGTAAAAATTCATAAAATTTTTTCTGTTCATACTTAAGGTTCAAAATTTTAATACTAGGTTATCTATAAACTACTCTTCAAAAATCTTTAAAAAAATTTCTACCGAACTTAGAGGAAAAAATTTTATGACTGTTTGAAATTTAAATATTTACGAAAGTGCATAAAATAGCGATTTATTCTCAAACGATTTTAAATATTTTTTATAATTCAAAAAGTATAAGTCGCAGATTTTTGAAATTTCTACCAGCTGTTTAGATTGGTATTTCTTTTATGCAATATTTTTTTCAAAATATTATATTGATTTTTAAGCCACTTATAGGCATTTAAAATATTCGATTTTTTTACATTTTATTTTTATAATCGGTGATAAAAAAAATTTGGCTACTACAAAATACTTGAAAATTTAATCGAAGATTCCACAGAAGTAGTTCTTAATGTCATTCAAAAATTATTAAAATCCATAGGCACAATTCTTTTTTATAAGCGTTTGAACAGCGAATATTGACATAAAATTACATGTAAAATATAATATAATGTAGAATGTTCTAGACTGACAAACTATATCGCTGTATGCAACTGCCAACCCATCCTAATTGAAAAATATATTTATCGTTTCAAAATAAAATATACTTTTTACAATGTTTATAAATAACAATGTATTATATCCTAGACAAACATATGAACTCCGTTCAGAATCGTTATTCGTATACAATGATATCTATCATTGCATTCAAATTTAACAAATCCATTATAATAATGACCTATCCTATAAGCGAGGTGCACTCCACCCCTAACTGTACAGCAGAGCGAGGCCCATCCGGTTCTTTTTTAAATTAATTTTAGATGAATTCGGGTATCAAAAACTAGAATAGTGTTGGACTTTAATGGGCCGGGCATTTTTTTTTATTTTTTTTATTTTATTTTTTTTATTTTTGTGTCTGACGACATCTTTTTTGGCAGTAAAAATGCTTCGATTGCCTTATGTAGCAACTTTTCTAAAAGGAAAGTGAATCTATTTGGTACTTTGGGGGGTCAAAAGTAAAAAAATTTCAATATTTTTTAAATGCGACGGGAAAAACCCTAAAAAAATAAGGGATAAAAGGGAGTTTTTACGCAAAACCAGTTTTCGACAAAATCAAATTTTTTATTTTGCTATAACTCAAAAACTAATCGATGTAAATACTTGAAATTTTCACCAAATGTTAAGATTAGCGTTCTCTATACACCGCCGTTAAATTTTCAAAAAATTTTGACTTTTATTGAGCTATTTATAGACAATTGAAATTTAAAATTTTTTTAAGTATTTTTTTTTTTAAAATAACGATAAAATTTTTTTGGCCGGCCAGAAAATCTTGAAAATTTAATACAAGGTTTCTTATAAGTTGTTCCTTAACTGATAAAAAAAAATCTTAAATCGTAAGTCACAATTTTTTTTTATAAGTGCTCAAAGTTCCAATTTATACGAAATATGTAAAAATTGCGAAAATTTGCAAGTTATTTTGTAGATAAAAATTCATAAAATTTTTTCTGTTCATACTTAAAGTTCAAAATTTTAACGCTAGGTTATCTATAAGCTACTCTTCAAAAATCTTTAAAAAAATTTATACCGTACTTAGAGGAAAAAATTTTATGACTGTTTGAAATTTAAATATTTACGAAATTGCATAAAATAGCGATTTATTCTCAAACAAAATATTAAATATTTGTTATAATTCAAAAAGTAAAAGTCGCAGATTTTTTAAATTTATACCAGCTGTTAAGATTGGCATTTCCTTTATGTCATTTTTTTCTCAAAGTATTATATTGATTTTTAAGCCACTTATAGGCATTGACGTTCTCTATACATGGTTAAGTTTTCAAAGTATTTTGACATATTTTGACTTATTTATAGACAATTTAAATGTTCGATTTTTCTAAATTTTTCGTTTTAAAATAAAATATACTTATTACAATATTTATAAATAACATTGTATTATATTCTAGACAAACATATCATCTCCGTTCAGAATCGTTTTTCGTATACAATGATACCTATCATTGAATTCAAATTTTACAAATCCATTATAATGACCTATCCTATGAAGAGTCGCACTTCACCCCCAAGTGTACAGCAGAGCGAGGCCCATCCAGTTCTTTTTTTTTTTCTTTTTCTAAACTAAAAAATGCTACTGTTCTTTTGATTCTGGAGAATTTTTTGAATACACCATAAAAAGTATCCTACAACTTTTTTTAAATATAAATGACACCATTGATGTATCGCTTTTTTATTAATTTTAATTGTTTTTCTTAGTACAAAACAATTTTGAAAAAAATGATATAGTATTCAATTTTATCAAACAAACTTCTCTAGTTTTTATTAATTTATTAATCTATCATTATTGAAACAAATAATTTTGTGTTATATAGTTTGAAAATTGAATACAAAATGTAAAGTTAAGCTATTTAACTAACAAAATTATACAAACTTCAGATTCGTTCAGTACATTTTTTTATTAAAATCTTTTACATAAATATATAATTAATATTATTTAATGACTATTGTCACTTTTTAATCTAGAAACTATTTCTTTCGTAGTAGGTGTTACTTCGACTTTTTTACCTCAATAGGTAATTTTTTTTTTAATTTGTATATATAATTATCGTTGATAGACAGGTAATGTTTAATTAATGCAATATTTAAAAAAAGCAAATTTATGTAAATATTGACACATGACCGTTTAGTCTTATAAATTTAAATAATTTTTTTTAGATTCTGAACGGAGTGAAGAATGTATTGATTTTACAATGATGTGTGTTTTTTTTTTTTTTTTTGTGTCTGTCGACACGTTTTGGGGCAGTAAAAATGCTTCGATTGCCTTATGTAGCAACTTTTCTGAAAGGAAAGTGAATCTTTTTGGTACTTTGGGGGGTCAAAAGTTAAAAATTTCCAATATTTTTTAAATGCGACGGGAAAAACCATAAAAAAATTTGGGAAAAACGGGAGTTTTTACGCAAAACCAGTTTTCGACATAATCAAATTTGTTATTTTACTATAACTCAAAAACTAATCGATGTAAATACTTGAAATTTTCACCAAATGTTTAGATTAGCGTTCTCTATACACCATTAAACTTTCAAAGTATTTTGACTTTTATTAAGCTATTTATAGACAATTGAAATTTTCAATTTTTTTAAGTATTTTTTTTTTAAATAACGATAAAATTTTTTTGGCTGCCTAGAAAATCTTGAAAATTTAATACAAGGTTTCTTGTAAGTTGTTCCTTAACTGATAAAAAAAAATCTAAAATCGTAAGTCACAATTTTTTTTTATAAGTGCTCAAAGTTCCAATTTATACGAATTATGTAAAAATCACGATAATTTGCAAGTTATTTTGTAGATAAAAATTCATAAAATTTTTTCTGTTCATACTTAAGGTTCAAAATTTTAACACGAGGTTATCTATAAGCTACTCTTCAAAAATCTTTAAAAAAATTTCTACCGGAATTAGAGGAAAAAATTTTATGAATGTTTGAAATTTAAATATTTACGAAATTGCATAAAATTGCGATTTATTCTCAAACGATTTTAAATATTTGTTATAATTCAAAAAGTATAAGTCGCAGATTTTTGAAATTTCTACCAGCTGTTAAGATTGGTATTTCCTTTGTGTCATATTTTTTTCAAAATATTATATTGATTTTTAAGCCACTTATAGGCATTTAAAATATTCGATTTTTTTACATTTTTTTTTTATAATCGGTGATAAAAAAAAATTTGGCTCGTACAAAATACTTGAAAATTTAATAGAAGATTCCACAGAAGTAGTTCTTAATGTCATTCAAAAATTATTAAAATCCATAGGCACAATTTTTTTTTATAAGCGTTTGAACAGCGAATATTAACAAAAAATTACATGTAAAATATAATATAATGTAGAATGTTCTAGACTGACAAAGATATCGGTTTTTTTTTAAAATGCTCTAACTCAAAAACAAAAAACCACAACAACTTGAAATTTTCACTAAATCTTTATATTGACGATTTCTATACATGGTTAAGTTTTCAAAGTATTTTGAAATATTTTGACTTATTTATAGACAATTTAAATTTTCGATTTTTCTAAATTTTTCGTTTTTAAACATCTATAAAATTTAATTGGCAGACCGAAAACTCTTGAAAATTTAATATTAGGTTTATAATAAGTTAAACTTATTGTAACTAAAAAATATCGGTGATCGGTTTACTCAAATTTTTTTTATATACCCTTAAAGCTCAAATTTGTATAAAATGTGTAAAAATCACGATAATTTGCAAGTTATTTTGTAGATAAAAATTCATAGAATTTTTTCTGTTCATACTTAAGGTTCAAAATTTTAACACTAGGTTATCTATAAGTTACTCTACAAAAATCTTTAAAAAAATTTCTTCAGAACTTAGAGGAAAAAATGTTATGAATGTTTGAAATTTAAATATTTACGAAATTTCATAAAATAACGATTTATTCTCGAACGATTTTTAATATTTGTTATAATTCAAAAATTATAAGTCGCAGATTTTTGAAATTTCTACCAGCTGTTAAGATTAGTATTTCTTTTATGTAATATTTTTTTCAAAATATTATATTGATTTTTAAGCCACTTATAGGCATTTGAAATATTCGATTTTTTTACATTTTATTTTTATAATCGGTGATAAAAAAAATTTGACTCGTAAAAAATACTTAAAAATTTAATAGAAGATTCCACAGAAGTAGTCCTTATTGTCATTCAATAATTATTAAAATCCATAGGCACAATTTTTTTTTATAAGCGTTTGAACAGCGAATATTGACATAAAATTACATGTAAAATATAATATAATGTATAATATTCTAGACTGACAAATGATATCGGTTTTTTAAAATGCCCTAACTCAAAAACGAAAAACCGCAACAAGTTGAAATTATCATTAAATCTTTATATTGACGTTTTCTATACATGGTTAAAATTTCAAAGTATTTTGACATATTTTGACTTATTTATAGAAAATTTAAATTTTCGGTTTTTCTAAATTTTTCGTTTAAAAATAAAATATACTTATATAATATTTATAAATAACATTGTATTATATTCTAGACTAACATATCATCTCCGTTCAGAATCGTTTTTCGTATACAATGATACCTATCATTGAATTCAAATTTAACAAATCCATTATAATGAGACCTATCCTATGAAGAGTCGCAATCCACCCCCAAGTGTACAGCAGAGCGAGGCCCATCCGGTTCTTTTTATTATTGTTTTTATTCAAAAAATATTATAGTTAAACAATTATGTATTTTCTTTAAAAATATAAATATTAAAATCATTTGTGTTGCATGACAATAGGTAAAATATTTTACAATTAATTAAAATAAATTAAAATAATTGAAATGTGGAAACCTGCATGGAGGATGGTTTAGATACTTAAAATTACAAATTTTAAAACAAACTAATTATAGCGTAGTCTCTTCTTATTTAATTAAAATAAAATAAAAATAATTAACATAGTAGTATAACCGGTTCACTATATAAATGAATGGTTAAACTCTAATTCAATGAGCAGTGAAGCCTAGAGGATATATATGATCCAACTGAATATTATATATCCATGTTTTATACATTTTATTTGATAATATGTTATTACATACATTATATGTACTTACGTATACCTAAGTATATTAATTACGCAATAATTACTACTGTTACAAATAAAATTCAAACTTATGACGTGGTACAAATATATTACACCGTAAACTATAAACACGAAAAATAACTATAGCTCTCTATAGCCATGACAAATCTGTATATAATATTAACGAACGATTCATCAGCCTTTAAAAATGAGAGACGTTAAATATTGAAAAAACTAATCAAGCATATATAATTACATAGTGAAAATGTTAGTATCATTTGGTTTTGTTGCGTTTTCAAAGAAAAAGAATAATGATTGTTTCTCGGATTGTAATAAAATGGTTCTCATTTTAAACAACGGTAATACTACTATGTTATTATTTTAGATTCTGAACGGAGTGAAGAATGTATTGATTTTACAATGATGTGTGTTTTTTTTTTTTTTTTGTGTCTGTCGACACGTTTTGGGGCAGTAAAAATGCTTCGATTGCCTTATGTAGCAACTTTTCTAAAAGGAAAGTGAATCTATTTGGTACTTTGGGGGGTCAAAAGTAAAAAATTTCCAATATTTTTAAATGCGACGGGAAAAACCATAAAAAAATTTGGGAAAAACGGGAGTTTTTACGTAAAACCAGTTTTCGACATAATCAAATTTTTTATTTTGCTATAACTCAAAAACTAATCGATGTAAATACTTGAAATTTTCACAAAATTTTTGGATTAGCGTTCTCTATACACCATTAAATTTTCAAAGTATTTTGACTTTTATTAAGCTATTTATAGACAATTGAAATTTTCAATTTTTTTAAGTATTTTTTTTTTAAATAACCATAAAATTTTTTTGGCTGCCCAGAAAATCTTGAAAATTTAATACAAGGTTTCTTATAAGTTGTTCCTTAACTGATAAAAAAAAATCTAAAATCGTAAGTCACAATTTTTTTTTATAAGTGCTCAAAGTTCCAATTTATACGAATTATGTAAAAATCACGATAATTTGCAAGTTATTTTGTAGATAAAAATTCATAAAATTTTTTTCTGTTCATACTTGAGGTTCAAAATTTTAACACTAGGTTATCTATAAGTTACTCTTCAAAAATCTTTAAAAAAATTTCTACCGGAATTAGAGGAAAAAATTTTATGACTGTTTGAAATTTAAATATTTACGAAATTGCATAAAATAGCGATTTATTCTCAAACGATTTTAAATATTTGTTATAATTCAAAAAGTATAAGTCGCAGATTTTTGAAATTTCTACCAGCTGTTAAGATTGGTATTTCCTTTGTGTCATATTTTTTTCAAAATATTATATTGATTTTTAAGCCACTTATAGGCATTTAAAATATTCGATTTTTTTACTTTTTTTTTTATAATCGGTGATAATAAAAAATTTGGCTCGTACAAAATACTTGAAAATTTAATAGAAGATTCCACAGAAGTAGTCCTTATTGTCATTCAATAATTATTAAAATCCATAGGCACAATTTTTTTTTATAAGCGTTTGAACAGCGAATATTGACATAAAATTACATGTAAAATATAATATAATGTATAATATTCTAGACTGACAAAGATATCGGTTTTTTTTAAAATGCTCTAACTCAAAATGAAAAACCGCAACAACTTGAAATTTTCACCAAATCTTTATATTGACGTTCTCTATACATGGTTAAGATTTCAAAGTATTTTGACATATTTTGACTTATTTATAGACAATTTAAATTTTCGATTTTTGTAAAATTTTTGTTTTTAAACATCTATAAAATTTAATTGGTTGAGCGAAAACTCTTGAAAATTTTATACTAGGTTTATAATAAGTTAAACTTATCGTAACTAAAAAATATCGGTGATCGGTTAACTCAATTTTTTTTTATAAGCCCTTAATGCTCAAATTTGTATAAAATGTGTAAAAATCACGATAATTTGCAAGTTATTTTGTAGATAAAAATTCATAAAAATTTTTTTGTTCATACTTAAGGTTCAAAATTTTAACACTAGGTTATCTATGAGCTACTCTTCAAAAATCTTTAAAAAAATTTCTACCGGACTAAGAGGAAAAAATTGTATGACTGTTTGAAATTTAAATATTTACGAAATTGTATAAAATAGCGATTTATTCTCAAACGATTTTAAATATTTGTTATAATTCAAAAAGTATAAGTCGCAGATTTTTGAAATTTCTACCAGCTGTTAAGATTGGTATTTCTTTTATGCAATATTTTTTTCAAAATATTATATTAATTCTTATAGGCATTTAAATTATTCGATTTTTTTACATTTTTTTTTTATAATCGGTGATAAAAAAAAATTTGGCTCGTACAAAATACTTGAAAATTTAATAGAAGATTCCACAGAAGTAGTTCTTAATGTCATTCAAAAATTATTAAAATCCATAGGCACAATTTTTTTTATTAGCGTTTGAACATCGAATATTGACTTAAAATTACATGTAAAATTTAATAAAATGTAGAATGTTCTAGACTGACAAACTATATCACTGTATGCAACTGCCAACCTATCCTAATTGAAAAAAATATTTATCGTTTCAAAATAAAATATACTTTTTACAATGTTTATAAATAACAATGTATTATATCCTAGACAAACATATGAACTCCGTTCAGAATCGTTATTCGTATACAATGATATCTATCATTGCATTCAAATTTAACAAATCCATTATAATAATGACCTATCCTATAAGCGAGGTGCACTCCACCCCTAACTGTACAGCAGAGCGAGGCCCATCCAGTTCTTTTGTTTTTTTGAGTGACATCTTATAAATATATTTATCTAGATTAATCATAATCTTTTTACAATATCATTATTTCAACTAAATCTAAATGGTTGATATCGGCATTCTAATAGCTACTTGATTATCAACTTCGATGCTCATTAATTTATTTCTAAATCTACGAAATTTTTATCTAAAATTACAAAAAAAAAAATTAGATAAATATTTTAAAAATATAAATAATGATACAGAACAGAACTTTGAAAAATATCTTCATTCGTCATATGCGTTTTGTCCAGTTCATACTTAGCATTCGCCTGTAACAATGTATCTCAAACTCTTAGGCAGCGGTCTCTTTTAAATCATAGTGCATTTTTTATTTAAGATTTGTAAGGTTGTCTTTCCTCAAATAAATCAATTTATTTTTTGACTATGTAAAATTCTACGATGACACGACGCTCTTATACAGATACTGCGATGTACATTTTGAGAACTGCTGGCTTCGGAAACTTTTTTTCTTCCGTTTTACGTTTATAGTTCATGTATTTCTTCCCTACAACGCCACAATATAAACCTTCTGTATATTTTCATTCTCTTTGATATCAATATTATATAATAATAAAATGCCTAAAGCAATATTAGACGCAAATATTTCTACTATAGGGCTATGATTTCAAATATAAACAAAAAAAGTCATACACTTTGAAAAATTACCAGTGCTCTGTTTTTTATGAAAAATACAAAATTAATCAAATTTAGAGTCCAAGCGCGAAATAGCTTCAAAACCTGGTAAATAGTACAACAAAAGTAAAACGCTTAGCCTACCTTGCAAAAATAATTATATTATAATTAGTAAATGCTATAGAATCCAAGCCCTGGTTGAGAACTATATTCGAAAAATAATTTTCATATTATATCAGATGTATTTTTTTGGCGTCGGAACAATGCATACGAGTATGTGTATATATATTTATATATATATTCGTATTGGAACTTACGTGTACGCATTACTTGTATAAGGTACATCTCGGGTAGAAACTTGAATCTACCATTTCCCTTGACGATATGATTCCATATGACGAACGGTATGGTATTACTAACAAACGAATTAACAATGTGTGTTTTTGTCCGTTCGCCACGCAGGGATTCGAGAAGCTGCCGGACTACATGCTGACCAAGTTCTTCGTGTACTTGCGCGTGGGTCCGACCCTGTTCATCGCGCTCCAGTACGCCATGCTGGTGGGCGGCGTGGCATTCGTCGCGCTCACCGTGCTCTCGTCACTGTTCATACCCGAGGACGACGAGCTCAAGTTCAGCGGGTCGTCCGCGTGGCGGCGCGAGAGCCAAACGCTGACCGGTCACAGGGGCGGCGGCGGCACGCCCATCATCCGCGTACCCGTGCCCGCCGCGGCCGTGGCCCCGGCCAAGGAGATGAACACGTATTACTGCAGCCCACAATCAGACTTGGCCGCGGCCCGGCTGAACGACGACCTGTGCGGCCGGCTGGACGTGGTGCACGAGGTGAACTCGCTGCGGGGCGGTAGCTGCACCGGGTCCGATTTCGACGATGACGACGATGACGACGACGTTTTCAATCGGATCGTCTGAAGCAGCTAGCTAACCTAATTGATGCAACCCGTCGCCGCCGCCGCGCCGCCGTGCGACTTGTTAGACTTGTCACGAGTTCGCCGACCCAAAGCCGTGACCGTCGCCTACAGTTTCGGCGCACGGTTGCGGCGGTAAGGTATTGTCATTATTCCATTGTAATATGTATATAGTAAAAATATGTAATAACCTCTTGTTGATGCCATGAAGAGAGAGAGAGAGAGAAAGAATGAGAGAGAAAGAAGATGAAGAAGAAAAAATCGGGGTACGAGAGAAACGACTAGGAGATAGTATCTTCCCTTCGGGTCTTTCTCCTCACCCCTTCCTAACCGTTCCTCTCTCCAGCACACAATTAATTTTTACCCAATATGTACGTTAAGTCTATTAAATTATTTTGAATGTGATATGTTCTGTACACGCGCGTTACACCACGTGCATATTTAATTTTTATACACTGGTATTGTATTCTGATTATATAATGTATTGTAGTTTTAATATGTCTAATTTACGTCGAAATAATAGTATTAAGTATGTTATCAGTATAATTATATTGGTGTCGTCCACATTATACGTATATAATATATATATAATGTGATTGTGAAGATCATTGACATTTTTTAAGGTTGTCAACTGTTCTACAAGTCACCAACATAATTATATTGGTGTCACGCGCATTTTTGATATATTCTTTTTTTATATATTTATTTATGTTTTTTATAATGATATGGTGAGAAATTATATTACATTTTTTAAGGTTATCTGCAGGCTGACAAGTCGCCCGATCCGTAAAAATGTTTTAGTAATAGTTATATATTACATGATTATAATTATAATTATTATTATTGTAAACTTGAGCTGGTAAAGCCATGTTTAAATATGTCTTTAAGGCTGTTTGTAGTCCGTAAGTGAATTAAAGCTGTATGTTGGTCTTATATTTATGTTATAATTTTCCACATTAAATATAATTATAAAGCCAGAAAACGACAACGTGTTTTCATTTTTACTGATCTCACTCCCGTCTACCAGGTATAAATGTTACTGTGTTACGATTAAGACAACAAATAAATAATGAGGTGTGGTGGAATTGCACTTATTTTAGTCGAAATGTACTTAAATTGAAAAAAAATAATAGTCAAACTACATTCGGGCTCAAAACAGGTATTTCAACAAAAATATCAAGTATTTGATGAAGTTAAATGTTTAGAAAACACTAATTTTCCTTTCTGCTAATAAGCTTACGACCGTCAATAATTTTAATCATTGACATGGTAAAAATTATTTTTTTTTACATATCAGAATGTTAATTTATTAATAAATATTAAAATAAATAAATTAAATAGTTTATAAATAATATAATTAATTAAATCGTCAAATATTGTTACTCGTATTGTTTAATTTTTTTCCAACTCATTTCAATCATTTTTTGTAGTAATAACTAACTGAATTCAAAAACTCTAACCTGGTAATACGCTTTTGAGCATATAAGTTAATATATTTTTCAAAATCATTTATTTTTCAATATCGTTTATTTTTCAACTGTGTTGTTGAAGGTCTAATGAAAATATTCTGCATTAAAATATAAATATATATTAGTAATTGTTCCGTAACTTTCGTAAACGCAAGATTTATAAAATTTTTAACTTTTTACAAAAGCGAGTTTTTTTTTAAAGACGTATACCTATAGTGGAAACATATAATTTTTCCACTATAGATATAAGAAAAATGTTTAGTTATATACAACACGGTCATAATCATTTTATGCACGTACACACACGTGAACTTTTACGTGAAAACCCGCCTTAAATTTTAACTTTTTTTTTTGAAGGAGTGCAATTCAATTACTATCTGTTTTTTATGCGAATGCAGTTTGACCATTACTTTTTTTTTCAACCCAAGTGCAATTCGCCCATTTTTTTTTTTTTTAGGTAATAAATGTAATTTGACCATCTCATCGAAATTTATTTATTTTTTCTATTCGCAAAACAATTGCGTGATATGTTGATAATTTATTATGTATCAATAGTGTGCGTTTTCGAGGGACGAGTACTGCTCGATCGGTGATGATATTTCGCTATACAATTTGAACTACACTTATGTTTGTATAAAACTTATGTTATGCGCATGATATTCCGTGACGAGTAAGTCCATTGTATTATTTGGTACTCATACGCATGGACGATACATCAATAAAATCAAGTTTTTCCTATTCGAATACATATTTTGAAATTTCGTAGCGATTTAATACTATTCACGGTGGCTTCATCGGTCTTATCGTCGAGTCCAATACATGTATACATTTAAATTATCAAAACCGGTTTTGTTGCCAACACCGCGTATTTGCTGCAGTCTAAAGTACTATTAAATCCGGCTGCCAACCGTATAACGTGTCTGTGCAACATATGCCGTTCGGAAGATCGTGCATCGCATAAAGACATAACGTTTTAGATGCTGTGCGGCAATGGCGTGGTGAAGGGATTTTCCGTGGCTTCACAATTTTCGTCAGTAGATGGATGGGTGGTTCATGTGGATCTGTAGCACAAGCATAATACACTTTATATGTGCATAAACATGTATAAACATGCACAAACTATAATAATATATGATAATTATTCAGGTAAGTACGTGCATTGAATTCGAGTGTACGAAACTCGAACAAAAGGTACAATGATTCTTCAAATGTTTAGTAAACCCCCTTCCTAACGTTGGTCTGGGATAGCGGGTATCTGAAATATTATTGGCCTCGTAGATACAGAAAGTTCACCACTTCTGTTGCGGTACAATTATAACTTGAATTATCTTAACTTTTAGTTCGTTTTACCACTGTAGGATAAATATATGAAAAAAAAACCGACCCGATTCTATAGCTTCAGGATCCGTTCATGTTTTCGAAAAAGAAGTTCTGGGACACGAGACTATCACCGGGTTCCACGTGCCAGTCGTGCTAAAATGAAATCGTACAGCGGTGAACACTCGCGACGATAATTTTTAAAAAAGTAAATAGGTACCTACCATGTAAGAAGTCACATTGCCTCCGACCGCATCGGCCGATTACATCGACGTTGAATATCCATCCGATGAAATTCACTTTCGTCTGTTTTTATTGACTTAATCAGTTCCATTACGAATATTTTATAATAATTTTACTTTTTAATCATGATTGTCCGAGGCACTGTGACTATTATCCATTATATTATTAGACCATTATCCCATCGGCCAATAAGATCTAATGGCTACTGTGACCACGGCCTTATTCTTACATCAATCGTAGACACATTTGCGCGCGAATCGCATTTACGAGCGTGTCGCTCAACAATAATCACGTGCCTCGGGGCCCAGACGATAGCGTAGTATACTTGCGGGGCGTCGAATAAAACACTTCATACACGGAGCATATTAATCGCATGGGACAGCCGTAATAATCAGTAATGTAGAAGCGCCATATAATGCGCTAGCAGAGGTGATCGACTACTGCCCACGGGCCAAATCCGTACAACGATCGTTTATCATTATCTTTATACATCATTATTTATCACGAGGTGATAATTATCACGTGATTATTTATCCTAAGGTGTTGGATAAAAATTGAAAAAAATAATAAAAATAAAAAAGTAATGCCATTTATCAAAAAATTAAATATTACGCGGGTATGTAAGACAAAATATTTATTTGTATACTTGATTATTTTTTTATTGCTTATATCGTCGAACACGTGATCAATCAAACACGAACGATCACGTTAAATCAATTTGTACGGTGTAGTTATTTGAATAATACGTTTGAAATAAAATGTACAACTATTTTTTATTTTTCATTCATAATGATCACGATTTATAATAAATCATGTATGAATATCATTTTTAATAATTGAAACTTCATAAATAATTAGATTTAAACCTACCGCTTGTTTATTTTCTTTTATTTAAACATACTTTGAACGAAAAAATAAAAAAATATATAATATTTGTTTCTGAAAGACTAAGCATGTGGTGGAAAGAGATGAGCTAAATGTCATATTATAATATTAAATAAAATATATTGTATTAGTTAAAAAAAAAAGTCTTTCAATAAATACATTTTTAAACAGTTACATTACATTAAACATTACAAGCAACAACTGATAATAGGAAATATATACAAACAATTTTTATCCTATCTTAATTGTTTATAATAATTTATATTAAACCACTAAAAAAATATTTTAAACAAATCAAAAAATGCAGACTGTATGTAATTAATTGAAATATTATTAACTCTAAAAATAGCCAATTCCAGACTATTTTTTCCAATTTAATTTAATTGAAAATAATATATATATATATAATAATATTTTAATGAATATTTTTTTAATAATATTATGTTGACATCTAGCTTGAGTATAGTTTAGAGTTCTATAGTCTACTGAAAATTGCCCAACTTTTTTTTTTTACTGCTCTCAGTAAAAAAAATAATTTAATCACCACTACATTAATGCATGCTTGAATTCGTGTACCAGTCAAAGTAAAAATAACGATTAACACCGATACCACAACGGGTCTCTACTAATTGTAAGGGAACCTCTACGTCATATTCTAAACCCATAATTTTCGTCGTTTTTTGAGATGTGACGATCAGCGAATGAATGAGGAAATTAGATTTTAATTGAACAGGTTATTACAATCTGTAGATGACGACGCAGAGTGTGTTCGTACTTAATTATTCATAATTTATGTACGAATGTAATATAATTTTTAACACGCATGTGACAGTGTGATACAAACGTAAATTGTCCGATTAATAAGATACAAAATTATACTGAATAATGAAAAATTAATTTATTACTAAAAAACTTTTATGAAACAGTTACCAAGTACAACTTCGATGTTGTTAACATTTATAGCAAAAACGGTAATGCTGCTAATGAATAGTATGTGTACAACTACATACATAATTTACATTTATTTTTATGGAACATGATTACTTCTGCAATAATTCATTTTTAAACTAATTTAATAAAATGTAAGTAATTTATTAAGTAAAATATAACTAAGTTACTATGAGAAATTTTGAACTACATCTCGTTGTGTCCCAGTTGGTTTTTCATATTAATCAAAAGCATATCTTATTTCTTATCGATAATATTATGCAATAAATTACTCATATCATGATCGCTTCGTTATAAAATGCTGAAAATCCTATATATGTATTAAAGTGATATGGCCATACAGTTGAAACTTGATGCGAGATTTTGTACTCAGATACTAGATAAAGTTCAGAAAAATTATATATAGGTAGTATACGCTTGTTATGTAAACACAGATAAATCAAAATAACCATGAAATAGTAAATAACCTAATTTTTATAAGCCCTTGTTATTATAAAATGTAATGAACTAATTAAACAAAGCACATTTTCACTTTTTTTCATTGTAAATTATATTTTGGTATTTTGACGTTTTGGTACTTGGACACTTTCGACACGGACACTGTCGACACCCATTTGTACCGTACCGTATCCTACAACGGTCGTCGGGTCGGGATCGCCGGATTCCCGAGCCCACGCGTTCTCGGTGAGAGTGTGAATTGGCATAGAAAATATGTAATTACAATTATTGTTAGTGGACACCGGTTTACGCGGTAATACGTACACGCTTTGTCTGCGCCCTAACGTTTGCGACGGTGCATATTGTCATCGCGATCCGTGCGTACGTCGTGCACGACGAAATACCATCCAAAACGTGTCGTACTGTTATTACAAGCGTGCAACTCGTTTTCAACGGGTTTGGGCCGTTGGCCGTGAACGTTCTGAACGAAGTATTTTTCACGTAAAAAAACAACGCGCACGCACGCGTTCGGACTGTGTACGGACAGCAGTGTCGAACAAAGCCGTCCGTCGTTGAAATACGCGTACGAGCGAATATTAAACAAAAGCGATAAAAATTAAACAACCTAACCGGTCTCGACTGGTTTTTTTTTTTTTTTTCTATTACTTTTTTATCGAGCAACAAACCACCGACTTAATGGACCGTCATCATCGTATCGTTGGCCGTCGCCGTCTCTCCTACCGCCAGCGGAGCCAACGTAGTGCACAGATCCCCTTGTATAGTACGACCACTGACGGCTGACTCCACGTGCAACTGCAGCGTACACGATATTGTGATGCACCCTATTTTTTGTCACAAGGTCAATGTTTACAAAATCATTTATCGATTTCATACCGGCCTAATGTCGATGAATCGATGTCAGCTGGTTAACACTTCGAGTTCTAAATTGCTAATTTACACTAGTATACGATTACTCTACGGACTGGATAACCATATATATATATATATACATATTTTTAAGTACGAAAAGCAACTCTTTAATTAGGAGCCTTTTTTTTCGCTTTTTTTAGCTGTACAATGATTTTAATTGAAAACAAAATATTTATTCACAAAAATAATAATCCGAAAATTAATTTTGAATAATAAATTTTATCGATTAATAAATTATACTCAGTTGCGTCGCTGCTTTCAACACGAATATACGCACATCGCGTTGATGTTTTTCGCTCCGTTATCGCTGTTTGAGCTCATTAATTATTTTTATAATGATCATTATAATATTATTTATTTATCTATAACGGTATTATGAACAACAAAAATGGACAGAAATTGGGCCTAACGTCTCCACGCATGCCCAAATCCTCAAAAAGGAATTTGTCATCTTCGTCATTGTCACCGCATTCTAATGACAAGAATTCCAAAAAGTTTGTTTCAACAAACAGATTCGCCGTTCTGGCATGCGAGGAGAACAACGAAATCGAATTCGACGTCAGGGGTAATGCTTCCGATGCAATTGACGAATCCAATATCCCCACTCAACACGACAACCCCAGGGCTCCGCCATTTTATGTCCAAGACATTAAGAACTTTTCGGCCTTTAAAAACACGTTAATCCAGCTCACTGGCCCAAACGGGTTCACATGTAAGTCATCACCTTCTTATTTGATTGTCCGCCCTCAAGGACGAATACATTTTAATATAATAGCATCACATCTAATAGAAACTGATGCTTGTTTCCACACCTTCATGCCTTCGATATATAGACCATATAAGATCGTCATAAGAAATCTACACCACTCTACCCTTATCTCAGACATATCTGATGCTCTCGACGAACTTGGTCACTCCACCAGCCGTGTCGTCAATGTCATTAAAAACGGACGCCCGCTTCCGCTCTTTTTCGTGGACCTCAAACCCAATTCTAATAACCAAGAAGTTTTAAATCTGTCTTCAATGTTGCACACTAAAATTAAAGTTGAATTACCATACAGGACTAGGAGTGGTCCGCCTCAATGTAAAAATTGTCAGATCTACGGTCATACTGCTAAATACTGCCATCGTCCCTCACGCTGTGTTAAATGTGGGGGAGGTCACTCCTCGGATGTTTGCACCAAGGAAAAAAACAGCCCAGCCAAGTGCGCCCTTTGCACGGGCGACCACACCTCAAACTACAAAGGATGTCCAAAATACAAAGAATTATTCAAACATTGCAAATTGTCTTACTCAAATCGACGAAATCCGATCACCACACTCACGTCTAATATTCACAAACCTCCACCACATCCTCTCAATGCCTCATACGCTTCCGTCGCCGATCCTAATAATACTCCATTACCTAATTATTATTCCACTAACGATCAAATCTTTTCCAAATTTATTTCAGAACTTTCTTCTCTAATTAATCCCCTCATTTCCCTCCTTAAAACCTTACTTCACAATCAATCCGTTCCATAGTTCATTTCTTATCTATCCCATTAACCTCATTACCGTTTATATCATATTATTATTCACTGTAATTTTACTGTTTATTAATTTCTAATATTATTAATATTTAATATTATGTATTTAATACTAAGCACTTATTATTATCTTATTATTTTTTTTTTCTCTCTTCTCACTCTAAATTTGTATTTTATCTAAATCTAATAGTTAGGTAATCAAATAATATTTTAACGTATCTTGTAATTAATATATTTCTGTAATTGTCGAACTGAATAGTTTTTACTGCAGTTACTGCAGTTCTAATAAAATAAAAAAAAATAAATAAATAAATAAATAAATAAATTATACTCGTACATTAACAGTGAGAAAAAAACGGGACATAGTGTGTCCCGTGTTATTTTCGTAGGGACAACAGGGGACACGGAGTTGT